>CM038682.1:364341072-364811129 GCA_021605205.1 Aegilops longissima | reverse complement strand
TAGACCCGTGATATTGAAACGCTTTTGCAAGGTGGATATCATTACATCAACATTACATAATAGATGGGGATACATACATAAGGCATACAATGCCACACGAATACAACATCACATCATATACAAGATCAACATCCGACTACTGGATGAAACATAAACAGAAGCTCAAGCGACATCCACCTGCTAGCCAGTGCCAGACACGGAACCTATCCCCGATCGAAGAAGCAGAGAAGAAGAACTCAAGACAAGCAAACATCGCTCTCGTCAAGATCATCGCACAACCTGTATACCTGCAATCGGTGTTGTAGTAATCTCAGAGCCACGAGGACTCGACAATCCCATTACCATGGTATCAAGACTAGCAAAGCTTAAAGGAAAGGAAGGGGTAAAGTGGTGAGGTTGCAAAGGCTGACTAAGCATGTATGGTGGCTAACATACGCAAATGAGAGTGAGAAGAGAAACAAAGGAACGGTCGTCAACTAGTAATGATCAAGAAGTGATCCTGAACTCCTACTTACGTTAGACATAACCTGAGAACCGTGTTCTCCTCTCGATCAACCCCGAAAAGAGACACTCACGATTCACGCGCTACGGTTGGTGTATTTTAGAAGAGTTTGCTTGAGTTTACTACAACGGATATTAACAAATTCCCATCCGCTTACATAACGGCAGGCACGGCTCTCGAAAGTTTATACCCGCAGGGTGTCCTAACAGCCATGATAAGATCTCGCGATCAGCGAAGGATATTCCTTCTCCCGGGAAGACCGATCGAGTCTCGGAATCCGGCTACAAGACATTTCGATAGCAATAAAACAAGACCAACAAGACCGCCTGATCTACCGACAATCCCGATAGGAGCTGCACATATCTAGTTCTCAAAGCAACCGGGATGAGACAAGCTCTGAGTAAAACCAGGCCTCGAAGTTTCCCCACGGTGGCCCCTGCTAGGCAGCTCGGTTCGAACCAGCACTTAGAGAAGTACTGGCCGGGGGGCTAAAATAAAGATGACCCTTGGGCTCAAAACCCAAGGGAAAAAGAAGGCTGGGTGAGGCAAATGGTAAAACCAATGTTGGGCCTTGCTAGAGGAGTCTTATTCAAAGCGACTGTCAAGGGGGTCCCATAAATCACCCGATGCCGCGTTAGGGGCGCAAAATCCGGGAACATAATATCGATATGATGGGAAAGTAGGGCAGCAAGAGTGGAACAAAACACCGGGCATAGGCCGAGCCTTCCACCCTTTACCAAGTATATAGATGCATTAATTAAATAAGATATATTGTGATATCCCAACAAGTAAACATGTTCCAATAAGAACAACATCTCCATGTTCAGACAAGGAACAAACTTCATCTTCACTGCAACTAACAACGCTATAAGAGGGGCTGAGCAAAGCGGTAACATAGCCAAACAACGGTTTGCTAGGAAGGGTAACAAAAGGTTAGAGGCTGACATGGCAATTTGGGATGGCTTGATAAGCGGTAATAGGTAGCGACATAGCGATAGAAACGAAGCAACTAGCATAGCAATGATAGTAATGAGATCCAAGGTAGACGGTCATCTTGCATCGAAATCCCGCAGGAAGAAGAGCGAGTCCATGAAGAAGATGGATGAGGATGAAGTCGAACCAAGCGTGAAGCGAGCGAATCCTCACGATACATAGCGAAACACGAACTAACAAGAAGAAGCACACAACATAGTAAACACACCACACATAGACAAGACATGATGCACAACCAGCATTATGCATGACAAATCTACATGAAGCTACTCATGGCAAGATATGATGCAAACAAGAGCAACACATCAAAGCAAGTTTAAATGAGGCAGAACAACATATAACAATTCCGGTAAGTCCTCATATGCAAATTTCGAAATTGTTCCGGATCTGAATAAACTTTATGTTCAAGTTGTTAAACAGCAAGTAAAGATGCACCGAAGATCTTCACGAAATTCTAGTCAAATTCTGTTGGAAATATGCCCTAGAGGCAATAATAAATTAGTTATTATTATATTTCCTTGTTCATGATAATCGTTTATTATCCATGCTATAATTGTATTGATAGGAAACTCAGATACATGTGTGGGTACATAGACAACACCAAGTCCCTAGTAAGCCTCTAGATGACTAGCTCGTTGATCAATAGATGGTTACGGTTTCCGACCATGGACATTGGATGTCATTGATAACGAGGATCACATCATTAGGAGAATGATGTGATGGACAAGACAATCCTAAGCCTAGCACAAAGATGCGTAGTTAAGTATGCTAAAGCTTTTCTAATGTCAAGTATCTTTCCTTAGACCATGAGATTGTGCAACTCCGGATACCATAGGAATGCTTTGGGTGTACCAAACATCCTAGCGTAACTGGGTGACTATAAAGGTGCACTCGGGTATCTCCGAAAGTGTCATTGGGTTGGCACGAATCGAGGCGGGATTTGTCACTCCGTGTGGCGGAGAGGTATCTGGGCCCACTCGGTAGGACATCATCATAATGTGCACAATGTGACCAAGGGGTTGATCACGGGATGATGTGTTACGGAGCGAGTAAAGAGACTTGCGATAACGAGATTGAACAAGGTATCGGTATACCGACGATCGAATCTCGGGCAAGTACAATGCCGCTAGACAAAGGGAATTGTATCACGGGATCAATTGAGTCCTTGACATCGTGGTTCATCCGATGAGATCATCGTGGAACATGTGGGAGCCAACATGGGTATCTAGATCCGCTATTGGTTATTGACGGAGAAACGTCTCGGTCATGTCTACATGTCTCCCGAACCCGTAGGGTCTACACATAAGGTTCGATGCGCTAGGGTTATAAAGGAAGTTTGTATGTGGTTACGAATGTTGTTGGTCCGGATGAGATCCCGGACGTCACGAGGAGTTCGGAATGGTCGGGAGGTAAAGATTTATATATGGGAAGTCTGTTTTGGTCAGGAAAAGTTTGGGTTTTTAGGTAGCGTCTGCAGGACCACCAGGAGGTCCGAGGGTCCTCAAGTGGGGCCACTAACCCCGAGGAGGCTGTATGGAGCCAAGTGTGGGAGGGAACCAGCCCCAGGTGGGCTGAGTGCGCCTAACAAGGCCCAAGCGCAGAAGAGAGTGGGAGGGCAAACCCTAGGCGGATGGGCCTAAGGCCCACTCGGGGCGCCTCCCTCTCCCCCTCTTGGCCGCACCCCCAAGTCCCATCTAGGGCTGGCGCACCCCTTGGGGTGGGGAAACCCTAAAGGCGCAGCCCCCTTCCCCCTATATAGTTGAGGTTTGGGGCTGCCATACATGAACTTCTCCTCTTGGTGCAGCCCTGCCTCTCTCCTCCTCCTCTCCCTTGGTGCTTGGCGAAGCCTGCTTGGGATGCCACGCTCCTCCACCACCACCACGCCGTTGTGTTGCTTTGCTGGATGGAGTCTTCCTCAACCTCTCCCTCTCTCCTTGCTGGATCAAGGCATGGGAGGCGTCACCCAGGTGTGCGTGTGTTGAGCAGGAGAGTGCCGTCCGTTCGGCACTAGGATCATCGGTGATTTGGATCACGCGAGTGCGACTCCATCAACCCCGTTCTCTTGAGCGCTTCCGCTTAGCGATCTACAAGGGTATGTAGATGCACTCTCCTTCCCTCGTTGCTGGTTTCTCCATAGATAGATCTTGGTGACACGTGGGAAAAATTTGAATTTACTTTCGTTCCCAGCAGTGGCATCATGAGCTAGGTCTATTGCGTAGATTCTTTGCGAGTAGAACACAAAGTAGTTGTGGGTGTTGATGTTGTTCAATATGCTTACCGTTACTAGTCCAATCTTGTTTCTACGGTATTGTGGGATGAAGCGGCCGGACCGACCTTACCGTACTCTTCGTGAGCGGAGTTCCACCGGTGACATGCACTTGGTGCATAAGGTGGCTAGCGGGTGCCGATCTCTCCCACTTTAGTCGGGCGGATTCGATGAAAGGGTCCTTATGAAGGGTAAATAGCAATTGGCATATCACGTTGTGGTTTTGCGTAGGTAAGCGTTCTTGCTAGAAACCCATAGCAGCCCGTAAAACATGCAAACAACAATTAGAGGCGTCTAACTTGTTTTTGCGAGGGTATGCTATGTGATGTGATATGGCCAATAAGAATGTGATGAATGATATGTGATGTGAGATTGATCATGTTCTTGTAATAGGATTCACGACTTGCATGTCGATGAGTATGACAACGGCAGAGAATATAGGAGTTGTCTTTATTTATTGTATGACCTGCGTGTCATTAAACAACGCCATGTAATTACTTTACTTTATTGCTAACGGTAGCCATAGTAGTAGAAGTAATAGTTGGCGAGACAACTTCATGAAGACACGATGATGGAGATCATGGTGTCATGCGGTGACGATGATGATCATGGAGCCCGAAGATGGAGATCAATGGAGCTATATGATATTGGCCATATCATGTCACTACTATATAATTGCATGTGATGTTTATTATGTTTATGCATCTTGTTTACTTAGAGCAGACGGTAGTAAATAAGATGATCCTTACAACAATTTCAAGAAGTGTTCTCCCTAACTGTGCACCATTGCTAAAGTTAAACGCTTCTAAGCACCACGTGATGATCGGGTGTGATAGATTCTTACGTTCACATACAGCAGGTGTTGTGAGCCTAGCATGTCTGAGACATGGCCTGGAACACCACAATACACTTAGGGTTAACTTGGCAGCCTAGCATATACAGACATGGCCTCGGAACACCATAATACACTTAGGTTAACCAGCGAGCCTAGCATGTCAGACATGGCCTCGGAACACGAGAGACCGAAAGGTCGAGCATGAGTCGTATAGTAATCGATCAACATGAAGATGTTCACCGATGATGACTAGTCCGTCTCACGTGATGATCGGACCACGGCCTGGTTGACTCGGATCATGTAATCACTTAGATGACGAGAGGATGTCTATCTAAGTGGGAGTTCATAAGATGAACTTAATTATCTGAACATAGTCAAAATATCTTTGCAAATTATGTAAATGGCTCGGCGCTTTGGTTCCCTTGTTTAGATATGTTCCTAGAGAAAATATAGTTGAAAGTTGTGATGGCGATTATGCGGACGGTTAAGCTTGTGTCCTTAATGCATCGCTCGTTATCTGAACCCCAAAGCGTCGTTTGTGGATGTTGCGAACATTGGACATACGTTTTGATAACTACTGTGATAGTTGGTTAAGCGGTTTAGAGTTGAGGCACGAAAAGGCGTTTTCGAAATGTTGCGGAACATATGAGATGTTTGAGGGCTGAAATTGGGATTTCAGGCTCGTGCCCGTCAAGAGGTATAAGACCTCCGACGATTGTCTTAGCCTGCAAACTAAGGAGAAAAGCTCAATCGTTGAGCTTGTGCTCAGATTATGCGAAGTGCAACAATCACTTGAGCCGAGTGGGAGTTAATCTTCCGGATGAGATAGTGATGTTTCTCCAAAGTCATTGCCACCAAGATGCTAGAGCTTCGTGATGAACTATAACATATCGAGGATAGATATGATGATCCTTGAAGTATTAGCGATGTTTGACACATAAAAGTAGAAATCAAGAAGGAGCATCAATTGTTGATGGTTGGTGAAACCACTAGTTTCAAGAAGGGCAAGGGCAGAAGGGATACTTCATGAAGCGGCAAATCAGCTGCTGCTCTAGTGAAGAAACCCAAGGTTGAACCCAAACCGAGACTAAGTGCTTACGGAATAAGGGAACGCCACTGGAGCAGCATTACCCTAGATACTTGGTAGATGAGAAGGCTGGCAAGGTCGATAGAAGTATATTGGATATACATTATGTTAATGTGTACTTTACTAGCACTCCTAGTAGCACCGGTATCAAGATACCGGTTCGGTTGCTAAGTGTTAGTAACTCGAAATAAAACTCTGGAATAAGCGGAGACTAGCTAAAGGTGAGTGACGATATGTGTTGGAAGTGTTTCCAAGTTTGATGTGATCAAACATCGCGCTCCCTCTACCATCAAGATTAGTATTAAACCTGAATAATTGTCATTTGGTGTTTGCGTTGAGCATAGACATGATTGGATTATGTCTATACATGTCTGATTATTCATTTAAGGAGAATAATGGTTACTCTATTTATTTGAATAATACCTTCAATGGTCTTGCACCTAAAGGAATGGTTTATTAAATCTCGATCGTAGTGATACACATTTTCATGCCAAAAGATATAAGATAGTAATGATAGTACCACTTACTTATGGAACTGCCATGTAAGTCATATTGGTGTAAAACGCATGAAGAAGCTCCATGTTGATGGATCTTTGGACTCACTCTTTTTTGAAAAGTTTGAGACATGCGAACCATGTCTATTGGTGTATCGCATGAAGAAACTCCATGCAGATGGATCGTTTGGACTCACTTGATTTTGAATCACTTGAGATATGCAAATCATACCACATGGGCAAGATAGTGAAAAGCCTTGTTTGATAAAATGGAACAAGATAGCAACTTGTTGGAAGTAACACATTTTGATGTGTGCAGTCAATGAGTCTTGGCATGCGTGTGAATATCGTTATGTTCTTACTTCACGGATGATTTGAGTAGATGTTGAGTATATTTACTTGATGAAACACAAGTCTGAATTATTGAATGGTTCAAGTAATTTGAGTGAAGTTGAAGATCATCGTGACAAGAGGATAGAATGTCTATGATATGATCATAGAGATGAATATCTGAGTTACGAGTTTTGGCACACAATTGAGACATTGTGGAAATTGTTTCACAACTAATACCGCCTGGAACACCATAGTGTGATGGTGTGTCCGAACATCATAGTTGCACCCTATTGGATATGGTGCGTACCTTGATGTCTCTTATCGAATTACCACTATCGTTCATGGGTTAGGCATTAGAGACAACCGCACTCACTTTAATGGGGCACCACGTAATTCCGTTGAGACGACACCGTTTGGAGAAACCTAAGTTGTCGTTTCTTGAAAGTTTGGGGCTGCGACGCTTATGTGAAAAGTTTCAGGATGATAAGCTCGAACCCAAAGCGGATAAAATGCATCTTCATAGGACACCCAAAACAGTTGGGTATACCTCCTAATTCAGATCTGGAAGCAATAGGGATTGTTTCTTGAATCGGATCCTTTCTCGAGGAAAAGTTTGTCTCAGAAAGCTGAGTGGGAGGATGGTGGAGACTTGATGAGGTTATTGAACCGTCACTTCAACTAGTGTGTAGCAGGGCACAGGAAGTTGTTCCCGTGGCACCTGCACCAATTGAAGTAGAAGCTTATGATAGTGATCATGAAGTTTTGGATCAAGTCACTAACGTACCTCGTAGGGTGACAAGGATGCGTACTACTTGAGTGGTGCGCAATCCATCTTGAAGGTCATGTTGCTAGACAACAATGAACCTCGAGCTATGGAGAAGCAATGGTGGGCCCATATTCCAACAAATGGTTAGAAGCCATGAAATCCGAGATAGGATCCATGTATCGAGAACAAAGCATGGACTTTGGTGGACTTGCCGATGATCGGCAAGCCATTGAGATAAATGGATCTTTAAGAAGAAGAGGACGTGGGCGGTAATGTCACCGTCTATGAAGCTCGACTTGTGGCGAAGAGTTTTCACAAGTTCAAGGAGTTGACTACGATGAGATTTTCTCATCCGTAGCGATGCTTAAGTCCGTCGGAATCATGTTAGCATTAGCTGCATTTATGAAATCTGGCGAGATGGATGTCAAAAGCGAGTTTCCTTACGGTTTGTAAGGAAAGGTTGTATGTGATACAATCGAGAAAGTTTTGTCGATCCTAAGGATGCTAAAAGGTATCTTGGCTCGGTGATCCTTCTAAGGATGGAGTAAGCATCTCGGAGTTGGAATGTGCGCTTTGATGAGATGATCAAAGATTTTGGGTTTATACAAAGTTTATGAGAAACTTGTATTTCCAAAGAAGTGAGTGGGAGCACTATAAATTTACGATGAGTATATGTTGTTGACATATTGATGATCGAAATGATGTAGAATTTCTAGAAAGCATATAGGGTTGTTTGAAAGTGTTTTCAATGGAAAACTGGATTAGGCTACTTGAATAATAAGCATCAAGATCTATAAGATAGATCAAAATGTTTAATAGTACTTTCAAATGAGCACATACCTTGACATGATCTTGAAGGTGTTCAAGATGGATCGATCAAAGAAGGAGTTCTTGCACGAGTTGTAAGGTATGAAGTTAAGAGTTAAAGCTCGACCACGGCAGAAAAGAGAAAGGGCGAAGGTGCGTCTCCTATGCTTTAGACGTAGGCTCTATAGTATGCTATGTTGTGTACCGCATAGGAAGTGTGCCTTGCCATGAGTCGAGTCAAGGGTACAAGAATGATCCGAGAATGGGGATCATTGGACAGCGGTCAAAATTGTCCTTGGAGTAAATAAGGACATGTTTCGATTATGGAGGTGATAAAGAGTTGGGTAAAGGGTTACGTCGATGCAAGCTTTAACACCTATCCGAGTAACTCTGAGTAGCAAACCGGATACGTATAGTGGAGCAACCATTTGGAATAGCTTCAAGTGGAGCGTGGAAGAAACATTTACAATATGACATAGAGAATTGCGAAGTACATACGGATCTGAATGTTGCAGACCCGTTGACTAAAACCTCTCTTACAAGCAAAACATGATCAAACCCCAAAACTCATTTGAGTCTTAATCACATGATGATGTGAACTAGTTTAATGACACTAGTAAACTCTTTGGATGTTGGTCACATGGCGATGTGACGTGTGAGTGTTAATCACATGACGATGTGAACTAGATTATTGACTCTAGTGCAAGTGGGAGACTGTTGGAAATATGCCCTAGAGGCAATAATAAATTAGTTATTATTATATTTCCTTGTTCATGATAATCGTTTATTATCCATGCTATAATTGTATTGATAGGAAACTCAGATACATGTGTGGGTACATAGACAACACCAAGTCCCTAGTAAGCCTCTAGATGACTAGCTCGTTGATCAATAGATGGTTACGGTTTCTTGACCATGGACATTGGATGTCATTGATAGCAGGATCACATCATTAGGAGAATGATGTGATGGACAAGACAATCCTAAGCCTAGCACAAAGATCGTAGTTAGTTGTATGCTAAAGCTTTTCTAATGTCAAGTATCTTTTCCTTAGACCATGAGATTGTGCAACTCCCGGATACCGTAGGAATGCTTTGGGTGTACCAAAGCGTCCTGGCGTAAGCTGGGTGACTATAAAGGTGCACTACTGGTATCTCCGAAAGTGTACATTGGGTTGGCACGAATCGAGGCTGGGATTTGTCACTCCGTGTGACGGAGAGGTATCTCTGGGCCCACTCGGTAGGACATCATCATAATGTGCACAATGTGACCAAGGGGTTGATCACGGGATGATGTGTTACGGAGCGAGTAAAGAGACTTGCGAGTAGCGAGATTGAACAAGGTATCGGTATACCGGCGATCGAATCTCGGGCAAGTACAATACCGCTAGACAAAGGGAATTGTATACGGGATCAATTGAGTCCTTGACATCGTGGTTCATCCGATGAGATCATCGTGGAACATGTAGGAGACCAATATGGGTATCAGATCCGCTGTTGGTTATTGACGGAGAAGCGTCTCGGTCATGTCTACATGTCTCCCGAACCGTGGGGTCTACACATAAGGTTCGATGGCGCTAGGGTTATAAAGGAAGTTTGTATGTGGTTGCAGAATGTTGTTGGACTCCGGATGAGATCCGGATGTCACGAGGAGTTCGGAATGGTCCGGAGGTAAAGATTATATATGGGAAGTCTGTTTTGGTCAGGAAAAGTTTGGGTTTTCGGTAGCGTCAGACGGGACCACCGGGAGGTCGGGGGTCCACCAAGTGGGGCCACCTAACCCGGAGCTGTATGGGCCAAGTGCGGGAGGGAACCAGCCCGGGTGGGCTGGTGCTTCTAAAGGGCCCAAAGGCGCAAGAAGAGTGGGAGGGCAAACCCTAGATGGGCCCTAAGGCCCCTCGGTGGCGCCTCCCTCTCCCCCTCTTGGCCGCCCCCAAGTCCCATCTAGGGCTGGGCGCACCCCTTGGGGTGGGGAAACCCTAAAGGCGCAGCCCCCTTCCCCCTATATATAGTTGAGGTTTGGGCTGCCATACACATGAGAACTTCTCCTCTTGGTGCAGCCGCCTCTCCTCCTCCTCCTCTCCTTGGTGCTTGGCGAAGCCTGCTTGGATGCCACGCTCCTCCACCACCTGCGCCGTTGTGTTGCTGCTGGATGGAGTCGTCCTCAACCTCTCCCTCTCTCCTTGCTGGATCAAGGCATGGGAGGCGTCACCGGGTTGTCTACGTGTGTTGAGCAGCGGAGGTGCGTCCGTTCGGCACTAGGATCATCGGTGATTTGGATCACAGCAGTCTGACTCCATCAACCCCGTTCTCTTGAGCGCTTCGCTTAGCGATCTACAAGGGTATGTAGATGCACTCTCCTTCCCTCGTTGCTGGTTTCTCCATAGATAGATCTTGGTGACACGTAGGAAAATTTTGAATTTACGCTCGTTTCATACTTGATTATATAAAGTTCATTAGATTGAGACTCTGGCCTAGAAGATATGAGCAAAACAAGATAAGCATGGCATTGATGCAAAATGCATACAAACATCAACAAACACCTCAAAACAAGGATGCAACATGATAATATGAAAGTACATGCAAAATCAAGCAAGTTTCATATAGAGCACACTCAAAAGCAGACAGCAGTTCAACACATACACCCTATACAAGTCATTAACAACAATCATCCATAACATGACAACTAGGCATATTTCAAGCATCAAAACAACATGCTACAGCATCTCAACGTGAAAACAAAAGGCATGGGCATGATGTACAGGTAAAGCATGACAAAACATGAACAGAGCTATCTCCATAAATCACTAGAACATGCTCAAACACATATGGCAAGATTGCAAATAATAATGATTTGAGACTTTTAAGAAATAACATCAGGTTGCAATGTTTAGAGCTATGAAACAACATGTTACAGGAACTTATCATAGCAAACAAAGGCATGGCATGAATATACTAAATGCATAGAACAAATGTACTTTAGTGACCATGAGCCAAAAAGGATCAGAAGATATGATGACACCCATGTAAACATGGCAAGTTATATGACTGATTCATACATGGCAGGAACAACAATAAGTAGGCATGTTGGTGAGCTTGACCCACTCACCACAGAGCAATACATGGCATGGCAAGGCAACTCGCAGTAAGAAGACATGGCATAGAAGCTATACATGGCAAGAAAAACATCATAGCATACACGGGTAAACTACAACAACCTTGGCAAAATTGAATAACATGTAAACAACTTTGCGGAAACATTTTATAGCAAAAGTAGGGCTCGATTGACTCAAGCTATGGCACTCCATAATTGCAAACAAGGGCATGGATGGATAGAGAATAACCATATGTTCAAAACATCCTTACTGAAGTATCTCAAAATAAGCATGGATCTCTCGGTAGCATCAAGTTTACATGGCATAAAAATATCAGTGAGCAGAAATTTGAAATCAGCAACATCATGAAGCCTAGTTTGCATGCTTGTGCTAGTCACCACAGAGATCACAAAAATACATGGAATACACCCTTGTAAAGATGGCATGGCATAGATCACAACTCATGTAGGACTCAAGTTCATAGGGTGCACACATCAATCATGGCAAAAATGACAAAAGTGCATGTTCTGATAAGAATCTGAAACTAACATCACATAGCCCTCTTCTAACAGCATTTCAGGCATCAAGATGAGCTCAAACGTAAATGATGCAATGAGATGAAATGATGTACTCGTCGAGACGAACAATTTGACATATTACGCACGCAAGCAGACTACGGATCTGCGAGAGATATGATGGCATGAACATGGCATGATTATGACAAAAGTTACATGACTTGGAAAATCCGGGGTCAACCTCTCGGTGGATCTGGATGCAGGGGTCAGACACGGGCAGTGAGGCGGACTCTCGCCGGGAGCAGCGAGGGGCCGGCCGGGAATGAGGAGGAGGGCGGGAGGAGGCAGGCGGCTCTGAGGTAGCCCGAGCTCTGGCTCGCTTGCCCGAGAGTGGCGGAGGCAGCGGCCAGGCGGCCTTGGCCTCTGGCGTGAGCTTAGCTGGCGGGCAGGGAGGCGTGGCGGCAAGCAAGCCTTGCCCACAGAGGGGCATGGTAGCGTTAGGCGGAGTGCCGGCAGTGTGGCCTGTGGGCAGGAGGGCCGATCCAAGACTCTCCGGGCAGGGCGAGACGCAAGAGAACGGACCATGGCTGACCTCTGATTGGCCAGGCCTTGGCCAGTGAATGGCGGACATGTCGGCGTGAGAATTGTCGGTCGTGTGGGTGGGGAAGGCTAGGGTTGGACCGCTAATTTTGGAGGATCACATATATATAGGTAGAGGGAGCTAGGAGAGTCAAAGAGGCGGTTTCGGCCGCGATCGTGATCGAACAACCCGAGAGCATGGAGGAGTTTGCTGGGTTTTGGGCCACTTTGAAAGGGTGTTGGGCTGCAAAGAAGGAGGCTTTGCGGTTACCGGTTAACGTTGGAGTACCAGCGACCTCCAAATGCACGCCGAAACTTGATGAATGATCTACGGTGGTATACCAAGGCCGCTTGACAAACCTCGGTTCATTCGAGACTGTTTAACACCCACACACGAAAAGAGGTAAAAGGCGCTGTAGAGACATAGGAGTGCGGATTGCAAAATGGACATGAGGGAAAATGCTCGGATGCATGAAACAAACACGTATACCGTCGATGCACATGATGACATGATATGAAATCAGATGATGACATGGCAAAGTGCACACGCAAGCACATGACAAAGGAAACAACGACGAATAACTGGTGGACACTGGCGCGCCGAATCCGAGGCGTTACGGCCGACTTATAAGCGCGTTGTCGGCTCGGTGACTAGTTAATTCTACCTTATAATACAAGTCATGCCATCATGACGGTTTATCACCATGGGCCTTAAGTGCGCCTATGGGCCTTAGACCCTTTATTGAACCGCCATCTTCATGCTTGGTCTTGGGCTTCTTCGATGAGTCTCTCTTTGCGTAACACGGCCCTCACAGGCGGCTTACACAAATAGTCATATCCCCAACATTAGGCCCCAGATTGATTTGAACGGTTCATGTCAATCTTAAAATACCTTGACAACCAGTCCTTACATCTTGATCCTGCAAAAGGTTATAACCCGTCGTGACGTCATCTTATGGATCCGTGTTAACCCACCGTGACGTCATCTTCAATTAAATTCATATTTTACTCCGTCGTATCCTCCAACAGATCTTTTCCTTTACTGACCCTTCCGAAATCCGAGGCGTCGGGGCCGCTGGATAATGATGTTTGGTCTCCTTGCTTCTCGCGCCGTCTCAGTCGGCCTTTCCTTATAAAAAGGCACGACCTAGGTCTTCCATTCTCCCCTCTTTCAGTCGTCTTCTTCCTCTTGCTGCCTCTCTGTCTCTCGAGCTCTGCCGCTGCCGCCATTGAACTCCTCGTCTTCACCGACTCAGGCCGCTACATCAACCTGACTCTGACCAGAAATCGACGACGAATCTCCGCAACTCGTCCACATCCGTGAGTTCCTATCCTTCCCTTTCTAAGATCTCCAATGCCTTGTTAGATCGTAAAAATAACGTAGAACTGCTGCGGTGATTGTTTGTGCTTGACTTGCATAGAAACAGATCTCATTTCCCTTGTTCGGAAGCCCTCTTGAGTGTATGAGCTTCTACACATTTTTAGGTCGAAATTTTTCTTTTTCGAGCAATCGTTTGATCCAAAATAATTTGGAAAATTGTGAAACCTGTTTGTTCCACACTTAGCCAAAACTTGCATCTGTTGAATCTGTTTAGCCATGGTACCTTATACGGCGGTTTAAGATAACACGGTTGTCAACCTCGCTTGTTCCGTGACTTAAGAAAATTTAAGTGCCTTTGATACATAGTTTAAATATTCTTGCATAGTTACCCATATGTCATTAGGCCCTTCTTAAGCCGCCATTTGAATAAATTTTAAATGCTTTCCTCAGGGTTAAATTTGAACGGAACTTCTTATTTTGTCATAGGCTTCAATTTATACAATGGCACCCAAGGAATCCGGCCATCCTAAAGCTCATGTGACCTGCAACTAGGTCAAATCCTTTATCCTGAAAGCACCTTATGTCGACTTTGTGAAATCCGGCCATATGCCCAAGAGAGATCATGTCTTATCATGCTCTGACCCCGTCGGAGGAGAAACCTCAACCCAAGGAGGAGGTGATCGTGTTCTTGATCACATGAATGGGAGCTTCGCTCGGCCGGTTCAAAATTCTTGAGGATGTTTTGCATTTCTTGATCTCGGACCTCAAGACACCGGACCCAATTCCGTGTCAAATATTTGCAACTTCCAAGTTTTCTGCGAGGTGTATCTTGGGGAGGAACCCGGCATACTTTTATTGAGAGAACTCTTTTACTTAAACGGCGAGCGAGCGTTATAGCAGGCGGATCTGGAACTTGGTGGCATCTCGATTCAGTGGCGGGAGACTATCTTTTTCCTTTTCGCTAAAGCTGCCGAGTCATCAAAGTTGGAATCGGCGTGGTTTTACTGCGAGGATACTTCTCGGTGGCGAAAATCCTCTGCCGACTTCGGCGCATTGCATTGAATCAACCACCCATTGCCGGATAAAGCGGCTGCTGGTTGACGTCAGCCACTTGCTCCCACCATTAGCAAAATCAAAGCTCTTTTGGGAAATGGCTTAGATGGTGTTGACCTGGTCGATGCAGGTGCGCTTGGCGAGTGATTCCGTTAAGCGCCGCCCGGCAATATTGCACTTACTCAGCGAGAAGAATGACTCAACGTGTCATAGTCGACGACTTACCGGATGATGTGGTGGATGCTACGACCGAACGTTCTTTGAAAGAGAGCACGGTGACCCGATGCGCCTTGACACTTCCTTTACGCAAGAAGAACCCGGCTCCTGCGATAAGTCATCAGCCTCAATAATTACTCCTTATTGTGTTATACCTTACTTTTATTCATAACCCCTTATCATTCTTCACGGTGATGATAACCACGGAAGGTCAGAAGTATAATCATGGAGGCCAAACAAGCCATAGCGGCAAAAAAGCGAAAGGAAAACCACCAAGACTAGAACTTCAAGAAAAGGAAATAGCGCTTCCGATTTATAAATTAGATGACACTTGACTGACGAAGAAGAGGTAATTTTAACTCCTTGACTCTTTATCATCACCTTCGACCCTTAATCTTTTCGGAGGATACGGGGAACAACCAAGGCGTCGAGGAAGAGGTAACTATAATCTCCTCCGACTCGAGCCCTGCGCGTCGAGAAAATTGAAGAGTAACCGGAAAGTAAGATTTTCACATCCTTTGGCTTACCAAGATCCTCAATTTCTTTTGAAGCAACATCAATTTGAAAGCCCGGGCAGACCAGGACCAGCAAGGATATAGAGCTCTCCTCCGGCTTACTTGATGTAACCGAGGAAGCATGTCGGGCGAGGTTATCTGATTTACGTTCTGTTTACCCCTTTGGCGGGTTTAATTGTTCAACCTCTCAATTCATCGACTCCAATTATCAGGATACCTCTCCTTCATCTGGCGAGTCTACGCAATCTAACATGCCGGCTTTCAAGACTGCCCCTGGGTAATGTAACTTTGTTTATTTTATGTTGTACCTTACTCATGCTTTTGTACTCATCCTTTCTACCTTGTCCACAGTGTGCAAGTGAAGCCCAGTAAGAGGGCAAAAAGAATAAGCCATCCCAAGACCGGTAGTAAGGCGAGCGGAACTCGGAAAAAAGCCCACGATAGTTCCACTCATCAACGCCCTTTGAACCGGCTTATGAAATTCCACACCATCCTCGAGATCCGCCCGCTGAAGAAACTTTTGGCGGCTCTGATAAACTGGAAACTCCTAGCCCTGTCAAGATAATTGATCCGGAGGTTGAAATTACCAAGACTCAATTTGTCGAGCCAAGTCAGCCCACCGTCCTTGCCAAGTGTTCTGCCAAAAAAGAGCTTTTGGAGCACCGAAAGGCCAAATTAGACATTGCAGATTATACTAATTTGAGCATTGGAGATATAGTCTCTGGCTATATCAATCAAGTACATAGCAGCCGTGACCTGGAAATTAATATGGTGAAACAAATACAGCAAAAATCTGAGGTACAACTTTATGCTACTTTCCTTAATCATACTTACTGTATCAGCCCCCAAGTCTATTGCTTATGGATGAATATGTTGTAGACTTAAAAACCTGCTTAGCACTGCCTTGTCGGTTTATATGAAAATATTTAACCGGTTGTAACATGATACCTTGAATTTGAAATACATTAGCCCCCAAGTCTCAAGTATCTTTGCTTCTTTGGGACTTAATTTCTCATGAACCGACCTTTGTACATTAAATTTCTTGACATACATTAGCCCCAAGTGTCAAGTACCTTTGCTTGCAAAGTGCTTGGGACTTAATGATATCTTACCATAATTTTGATTATAACCCGGCATCAATGCAGAGCCACCACAAGTCAATTTGAGTGGGAGATTCTTGACACGAAGAACCTTTGGCAGCTCAAGAACTTGAAATTCAAAGGCCAACTCAAATTTGCATTCAGCGTCTACGAACAAGAGAAGTTGAAGAAGAATTTTGATCGGAGAAGAAAATCTGGGCTGATGAAAAGGCCTCACTTGGTGGCGGGCGAGACAGCGAAACATCACTTGCGAAGCAACAGCGAAATTTGTCCGTCTTAAAGCGCCGGATATCTCAAATGGTCTCAATCTTGATGGATTACTATATATAACCTTGAATATCGCAATCCTTCCTTTGATGATTATTTTAATTGTCATCTCCGGCTCACCTATATGTGTATAAGCATGAGGCCCAGGAGCACAAACCTTAAGCGAACATCTTGGTCAAGCTAAAGCGGTTTACACTCACAGTGGAGCGGTATGCGCTTGGTCACAACATGCTTTGGCCGTTGTGGCTTTATCAAATAGCGTTCCCCATCTCCGCAAGATGTGCTAAAGCGGCTTGTCGTGCTACCCAATGATTCAAGAGCTAAAGCGGGCATCTGCGAGAACGGGCCATAGCTGCCTTAAAAGCGGGCCAAGGCATTGCTTCGAGTTAGACACAGTGAGCGTTGCTCTTGGATGTCGGCTTGAAGGAAGGCGACTCTGTATTGACGAAGCAGACTTTACCGCTTTGTGTGAAGTACGTGCGTCCTGTGGCTACCATCATTGGGAATGATATTGATCTTACCAAGTGTCGGCCAGGCTATGATAGCGAGCAGGAGAATTCCAACACCTCACTATGATGGCGTCATTTGATCCCTCCAACTCGTAAGCACACCTTTGCCCACAAGTTGACCGACCGGTTTAATAGATGATGAAGCTGAGTTTGAAGCCTTAAGCGGCATTGGCTGGACCTCGTCAACCTTCGAGACGGAGACAGAGACGGAGAGGTGGAGAAGGATAACCGGAATCTTCAAGCCCACCAAAGGGTGAACCGCCCGAGGCGTTATGACTTTGCAAAAACAATGCTTCATTATTCGGACTCGGGAGTTTTGTAATAGGGTGAAAAACCTCTCAACTTTGTCATGCCTTCGGCGCATGTTTGTGGCGCTTAATACTTTCATAAGCCGCCATCGCTATATACTTCGACTTATGTTGATCTTTCCTTGATGTTAAAACCTTTCTTGCTTTATCCTGCGTATAAAACAAAACAGAATTCCCTTGGCGACTTATCGCATCGGGGTCACATAAAGTATTGATAACCGGAGCATGAATCAAAACATCATATAAAGGCCGACTTATGATTATAATCACAATAGCATACCTCCGATCTTTTGGTATTCTCACGGCTTATGTGACCCAAATCATGATGATGAGTTTAACTCACTGAAAATTGGCACATATGATGTTCACACGCCCATAATAACATTTACACTTTACAAAGTATCTTGAATTTAGAAAGGCCTCGATTGAATCGATCTTGAACCGTTCCAAAGGGTTAAGCTAAGATTCAGATATGATCATATAGCCCCGATGGCTTTGGCGATGTCGATCAAGTGGGTATCGACAGCTATGTTCTCTTTAGTTGAATCGACCTATGTTTGAGCAGGAATCCCCAGTGACCATGAGAGTTGTTTAATGGCGCTGGTTCAAATCGATCCACGTCGGACCAAAGGGTTAAGCTATGATTCAAATATGATCAAAAGCCCCCAAGTGGGTTTGGCGGTATGCCGATCAATTGGTATCGGTGACTATGTTCTCTTTGGTTCGAATCGACCTATGTTTGAGCAGAAGCCCCAAGTGACCATGGCTAGATTGAGATATGATCATAAGCGGACCAAAGGGAAGCCAGATTCAGATATGATCCAGCTCCTGTTGTTTGTTTCCACCACAGCAAAGAAGATATGTAAACCTTTGAGGGTGAAAAGAAAGAGGTCTGCTTTATTACTTTATATAATATATACATTTCCAAAAATAATATATATATATATATATATATATATATATATATATATATATATATATATATATATATATATATATATATATATATATATATCTTGAGAGCGGTGGCTCAAGTATAGTAAGGCGAAGATGAGCTATGTTCCACGGCGGTGGGTCTCTTCCTCCGACTTACGTGAGTCTTTGTGCTCTCGAACATCGATGAGGTAGTATGACCCGTTGTTTAGATTTTTGCTTGACCATAAAGGGTCCTTCCCAAGGAGGATAGCTTGTGCATATCGGTGATCTGGATGAGTAGGACACTAAGTCGCCTTATTGAAGGCTACGCTTCTAACTTTCGGCGGTTGTGATAGCGGCAGGAGTCTTCTCAGTAAATCACCGGCGGGCTATTGCCAAGTCTCGCCCCTCATCCAACAAGTCAAGTGCATCTGATGAGCTTTTCGTTATCGGCCTCAGCGTAAGCCGCCACATGGGGTGAGTCGTGCGGATGTCACTTGGCGAGCGCCTGCACTCCGTACACCATGAAGAAGGTGTATAACTTTGTAGATCTGTTAGGCGTTGTGTTGATGCTCCATAGTCATGGAGGGCAGCTCCTCCACCCAACAACCCGGAGTTACTGTAAGGGACCAAGAGTCGGGGTTCGATGCCCTTCAAGATCTCTTGGTTAGCTCTCTCTGCTTGACCATTAGATTGAGGGTGAGAAATAGCCGAAAGATCAAGCCAGATATGTTCTCGTTGACAGAACTCTTCCATGGCACCCTTGGAGAGATTAGTACCATTATCGAGTTATGATCTTTGTGTGGAAAACCAAAGCGAAGATCACCTTTTTCATGAAGTGAACGCCGTGGCTGCATCACACTTCTTGACCGGCTCTGCCTCCACCCACTTTGTGAATTTATCCACCACCACCAAGAGGTGTGTCTTTTTATCTTTAGACCTCTTGAAAGGTCCAACCATGTCAAGCCCCGGTACCAAGCGGCCAAGTGCTGGAATCATCCTCAACTCTTGGCCGGCACATGAGCTCGTCGTGAGAATTTTTGACATCCGTCACATTTCTTGACTAGATCCTCCGCATCGGCATGGTCAGTCGACCAATAGAAACCATGACGGAAGCCTTGGCCACCAGCGATTTTGAGCGGCATGATGACCACAATCTCCTTCATGGATCTCAAGTAAGTATCTCAGCCCTCATGAGCGACACACAACGTTAAACGCCTGATAACACAGCGGTGATGCAATTCGCCATGAACAATTGTCATAGATTTGGACCGCTGATGATTTGTCTTGCCAAGGTCTCATCCTCGGCAACTCTCCCGGGTCATATAGGCAAAATATGGGACCGTCCAATGCAGGATAAGCGTGGAGAGCTGCCACCGGTTTGTGCCTCAAGATGCAGCACTTGCTAGTTCTTCCTCTGTAGGCACTTTGACATAAGGGTTATGCAAAACATCAAGAAAGGTGTTAGGTGGCACGGCTTACTGCTGAGATCCTAGCGGCTTAAAGCATCGGCCGCCTCATTCTTCCTCCGATCAATGTGCTCCCTTGATAACCTTTGAAGTGTCCGACCCGCATAAACTTCACGACGATAGGCCGCCATAAGGGATCCTTGGAGTCCCGTGCACGACACTGTTGAGCTCACAGTGCTGAATAAGCCCAAGCACCTTACCGGCTCAAATTCATCTCTTTGGCCATCCGGAGACCATGGAGTAAGGCCTCGTACTCAGCTGGATTGTTAGTACGAAACATAAGCAGAGCACATAACAAAATTTGTCACCTCGGGGAAGTTAAAACAACTCTAGCCCCGAGCCTTCCAACTGCTGGACCCATCAAAGTGAATAGTCCAATATGTGTTATCGGCTTCTCCTCGGTGCAACTCTGTCCAATCATTGATAAAATCCACGGGGCTTGAGACTTGATAGCAGGTCCAAGGCATGTATTTCAAACCATGGGGTCCAAGCTCAATTCCCCACTTGGCGACTAGATCTGTGGCCTCTCTATTCATGTATGATATCTCCTAAGAGGCGAGCTTACCACGGTGATAGGATGACCTTGGAAATCTTGCTTGACTTGACACCATAAACACTCCGTAAACAAGTTTACGCCAATGTGGATACCTTTGCTTGGACTCAATGAGCACCTCGCGATGTAGTAAACCGGCCGTTGAGCAGGATGCTCCTTGCCCGACCTCCTTGCGCTCCACCACGATGGCCACACTAAAGGCTCGGCGTTAGCGACCACATATAACACTATGGCTCTCTATCAATGGGAGCGACAAGGACGGCGGCTCGGACAAGCGCCTCTTTAAATCCTCAAAGGTAGCGTCGGCTGACATCGCTCGGACAAAAGCATCCATTTTCTACATCATCTGATATAGCGGCAGGGCCTTCTCACCTAACCGGCTTATGAACCGGCTTAAAGCGGCAACACGACCCGCCAGTCATTGAACATCATTGATGCACGCCGATTTGGCCAAGGAGGTGATCGCCTTGATCTTCTCGGGTTAGCTTCAATGCCTCTATTTGAGACCGAGGAAACCGAAGCTTGCTGCGGTACACAAACACACTTGTCGGGTTAAGCATCATCTTATAAACCCGGAGATTATCAAGGTCTCCTTTAAATCAGATATCAAGGTTTCCTTCTCCTGGATTTCACCATGATGTAATCCACATAAGCGTGAATATTAGCCCAATTTGGTGTGGAGCAGTTTGTACACATCTCGATAAGTCGCTGGGCACTCTTGAGCCCAAAGCGGCATAGATACATAGCGAAGGCTCCAAGCGGAGTGATGAAAGCCGTCTTCTCACTGGTCCTTAGCGCCATTTTGATCGATGATAGCGGAGTAAGCATCTAAAAGCTCAATCGCTCGCAACCCGCCGTAGCATCGATGATTTGATCAATACAGGGGAGGGCAAAGGGATCAGCCGGACAAGCCTTATTTAAGTCCGTGTAATCCACACACATCCGCCAAGTGTCGTTCTTCTTGAGTACCAGCACCGGGTTAGCCAACCACTCCGGGTGAAAAACTTCCACGATGAACCCAGCCGCTAAGAGCGGCGACCTCTTCCCCAATAGCTTTCCGTCTTTCCTCATTGGGCTGTCGAAGAAATTGCACGGCCCGGCTTATACTTTGGATCAATATTAAGAGTGTGCTCACCAAGTTCTCTCGGGAAAACCGGCATGTCGAGAATGTTTCCATGCAAAGATGTCCGGTTCTCACGGATGAACTCGATGGTAGCGCTTTCCTATTTGGGATCAAGTTGGCGCGATCTTTGAAGCGCTTGGAAGAGTCGCTGGAGTAAAGTCAACAAGCTTTGTTTGATGGCGATTTAAACTTCAACGCCAGGTCATGCTCTGTAGTTGGCTTCTTTAAAGAGGTCATATCCTCCGGGTCAACATTATTTTGATAAAACTTCAGCTCTTTCGCTGCACAAACAGACTCAGCATAAGCCGCGTCGCCTTCTTCACACTCCAAGGCTACCTTTAGACTTCCATGCACAGTGATGGTGCCCTTGTGACCCGGCATCTTGAGTTGCAGATAAACATAACTGCAGTCGTGCCATGAACTTGGCATAAGCGGCCGTCCAAGCGAGCATAATCACGGGCTCTTGATTTTGACTACCTCAAGCGTCAATTTCTCACCACAGAATCATATTCATCTCCAAAGCCACCTCCAATTCAATCTTACCCATTGGGTATGCCGACTTACCGGGAACCACGCCATGGAAAAGCGGTGTTGGGCGTCCTTAAATCCTTGTCAGTCAAACCCATGCGCCGAAAGGTCTCGTAATAGAGGATGTTGATCTGCTACCTCCATCCATGAGTACTTTTGTAAACTTATATCCACCGACTGGCGCCACCACCAAGGCTAAGCGGCCGGATTATCAACCGGGCGGGTGATCTTCCTGCTCCATACAATAGGCTGCTCGACCACCTCAAGTAACGAGGAACTGCGGCTCCACGAGTTCACGGCCCTTTTCGATTCTTTCGTCTAGCTTGCATAAACTAGTGGTGAACACATGATATTGCCCACTATTCACTGCTGCCGGATGGCTTTGATAACCCATTCTGCTGCTTTGTCCCCCTTGACCCAGTCTTTGTTGATTATAGCCGCCTTGACTTCTTCTGGCGGAACTTGAACCGCCGCCGGGGCCATGAAGCCGCCCGCCCACGAGCGCCGCTTCGATCCATGATTGCCATCAAACATGTTGGAATTCTTGAAAGCCTTCATGATCGCGCAATCCTTCCATAAGTGGGTGGCGAATCGTTCGAGTCCGGTCTCGAAGCAAGGCTCATTGAAGCTGCTCAAGAGATGGGCTGACCCGCCCGGATCGAGGCGGTTTTCCTTATGTCTCTGATTGTTACCACATGCATTGGCATTGGCCACAAACTCGGGTTACCCTCGCCTTAAACTTGTTGCCTCCTTGATTTCTTTGGGTTATCTGCTGACCCTTTCCATTGCCGTTCTTCTTTCCTTCCCGTCTTTTCCTCATCGAGCCGCGGGATCCTTGATACTATCGAATCGGCGTGTTGACTAAAAGCCGCCATCAGCGTACCCATATCGTTGCAATCACGCTTAAGGCGCCCAGTTCTGCCTCGGTGGCTCAAAGCGGCAATTCTTCTCCAACATGAGGACTGCGAGGCGGCATCCATCTTATCAGACGAATGTATTATTTCCTTGACCGGCGCACCCAATGAGTTGTGGATTCACCTCCTCTGCCTTACAATTGGTCAAGTCCACAATTGACATAGATTGCTTGCAAGTGTCCTTGAAGTTACGGATAAACCGGGCCTTTAGCTCGCCCATGAGCTAATGGAATTGGGCGGCAAACCCTTTAACCAAGGCCGGGCGTCCCATCTAACATCATGGTGAAGTGCTTAGCCATTGCTGCGTCGCTGACTTCTAGTAGCTCCATGGCCATCTCGTAACTTTCGATCCATGCTCCGGGTTGTAAGTCGGCCGTGTAATTCGGCACCTTTCGAGGTCCCTTGAAGTCCTTGGGCAGACGTACATCCCGCAGAGCTGGCACCAAACAAGGAACACCGCCGGTGCTAGTAGCCACTCCTGCTCCAACAGAAGTTGTCGGATACTCTGGGAGATCTTGATGAGCCGCTGCTTTGAGCTGCTAGGTGAGCCGCCGCTCGTCCTCTGACGTATTCGGTCTTGCCGGGTTATAACCACGGGCTGGATTACGATCTTGGGCATTGCTTGACAAAGCTTACGACTCCATGTGCCTGCTTGTAACTTCGGACTCTGGTTTTGTGGTGGTGCTAGCCAAAGCGGAGGAGTTGAATGAATCTGTCTGGTTTGTAGAATAGGTCTCTTCTTTGCTCGGGGCCGTCTGAACAAGTTCTCTCGATCCTCCGAGTCTCCACATTGTCGGATCATCACCATCCTTTGGGAGAGCCGCCAAGCAGCGTCGATCTTTGCGATTAAGTTCTCCATGGGGTTGAAAAAGTGACCGGTGGTATTGGTACTGCAGCGGGTGAGGCCATACTCCCATCTTGGAGTACCATCTCTTGGTGAGCCCCCGCTCATTTGTTGTGGAACTGATTTGCTCGGGGCGGGTTGCTAGGGCGGCACCGGGTGTAGCGAAAAAGGTTCAGGGTCGTAAACCGGAGGCAAGCGGGATTGAGTTTTACGGTGCCTCCTTCTCATTACCTCATTAGATGCGTTCGGGCTCATATTAATTTGGAAAGCCTCGGATGGAGTCATTCTTGCGTGCATCTAAAAGCCGCTCATTACGCAGCTTCTTTGGTATCCTCGGCTTCCAAGGCCTCCTTGGTTGAGCTATCGCTTCACCTTTTGTGCCACCTCCGTTATGCTCATCTTGATTTCTTGGAATAAGCATGGCGGTTAACGTGGTCGTAAGCTTATCCATGAGATCCATCGATGTCTGAGCGGCGGTATACGGGGCCTCTGCCGACGCTCTCGACGGATGTTATTTGGCGTGCAGCCGTGGGAGTTTTGGTGGGTTGAGTCCAGCCATGAAGACTCTGCTTGACTTGGCGGCTCATAGGGGTCGGAATCTGGAGCCATCGGAACAGCCCCAAGCACGCCATCTTGTACTTGATATCTTGAATCTGTTGAACCGGTGGACGAATCATCATCCGAGGGGCGACCGTCTCACCACCATCTTTAGATCCTTGAAAGTTCTTCTCGTGGGCGCAGCCCACGAAGCCACGCTTCATGACGAGTTGAGCTCGAGGCGGGTCTCGCCTGGCGAGCCGTCTCGGCGAGTCGGTGCGGTTGTCGGCTCGAGCGCTCACCAACCGGCCGATGAAGCGTGAATTCCGCCGAAGGGACCCGGTGCCGTACTCAATTGAGCGGCGTCGGGCCCGACCTTCATCATCGATGTAGATCTTGCCGCGGCGACTCTTGGTCATCCGGCCAACCACGTATCCCTTGAGCCCTTCGAAGCTGCCCTTCAAGAACTCAAATCCACCGTGCGCCGGCCCCACGGTGGGCGCCAACTGTCGTGGACAAAGGACATGAGAGAGTTATACTAGTTCGGCCCCTTACGGTGAAGGTAAGGCCTACGTCTAGTTGGGTTGGTATTGCTTGGTGTTTCGATAACCCGGGGGCGAGATCGCTATGCCGGCTCTCGATGAGTTGTTTCTTGCCCTAAGCCGCCAGTAGTCGTCCCCTTATATACGGGTTGGCGCCTGCGGCCCTCTGAGTCGGCGGCTTATAGGCCGTGTCCGGCTCGGTGACTAGTTAATTCTACCTTATAATACAAGTCATGCCATCATGGCGGTTTATCACCATGGGCCTTAAGTAAGCCTATGGGCCTTAGACCTTTATTGAACCGCCATCTTCATGCTTTGTCTTGGGCTTCTTCTGATGAGTCTCTCTTTGCGTAAATCGGCCCCTCTGGCGGCTTACACAAATAGTCATATCTAGCAGATTCGTTGATGCAAGCTTTGAGCGGTGGAGTATGCATTGGTGCGATTCTAAACAAAGCGTCGTGGCGGGATCTACATGTGAAGCGGAGTACATAGCTGCTTGAGCGACAAATGAAGGAGTATGGATGAAGGAGTTCATATCCGATCTAGGTGTCATACCTAGTGCATCTGGTCAATGAAAATCTTTTGTGACAATATTGGTGCAATTGCTTTGGCGAAGGAATCCAGATTTCACAAGAGAACCAAGCACATCAAAAGCGCTTCAATTCCATCGGGATCTAGTCGGTGGGAGACATAGAAATTTGCAAGATACATACGGATCTGAATGTTTGCGGAACCCGTTGACTAAGCCTCTTCCACGAGCAAAACATGATCGCACCAAGGCTCCATGGGTGTTAGAATCATTCTTGTGTAATCTAGATTATTGACTCTAGTGCAAGTGGGAGGCGGAAGGAAATATGCCCTAGAGGCAATAATAAAGTTATTATTTATTTACTTATATCATGATAAATGTTTATTATTCATGCTAGAATTGTATTAACGGAAACATAATACATGTGTGAATACATAGACAAACAGATTGTCACTAGTATGCCTCTACTTGACTAGCTCGTTGATCAAAGATGGTTATGTTTCCTAGCCATAGACATGAATTATCATTTGATTAACGGGATCACATCATTAGGAGAATGATGTGATTGACATGACCCATTCGTTAACTTAGCACAAGATCGTTTAGTATGTTGCTATTGCTTTCTTCATGACTTATACATGTTCCTATGACTATGAGATTATGCAACTCCGTTTGGGAGGAACACTTTGTGTGCTACCAAGCGTCACAACATAGCTGGGTGATTATAAAGGAGCTCTCTGGTGTCTCGAAGGTACTTAGTGGGTTGGCGTATTTGAGATTAGGATTTGTCACTCCGATTATGGAGAGGTATCTCTGGGCCCTCTCGGTAATGCACATTACTTAAGCCTTGCAAGCATTGCAACTAATGAGTTAGTTGTGGGATGATGTATTCTGATGCGAGTAAAGAGACTTGCGTGCTTGAGATTGAACTAGGTATTGAGATGAAGCGATCGAATCTCGGGCAAGTAACATACCGATGACAAAGGGAACAACGTATGTTGTTATCTTGATGCGTAGATAAAGAACCGTAGAATATGTAGGAGCCAATATGAGCATCAGGTTCCGCTATTGGTTATTGACGGAGACATGTCTCGGTCATGTCTACATAGTTCTCGAACCCGTAGAGAGTCCATACGCAACAACGTTACGATGGCGGTTATTATGAGTTTAAATGTTTTGATGTAGCGAAGGTTGTTGAGTCCGGATGTGATCACGGACATGACGAGGAGTCTCGAAATGGTCGAGACATGAAGATTGATATATTGGAAGCCTATGTTTGGATATCGGAAGTGTTCGGGTGAAATCGAGGAGTTTTCTGAGTGCGGAGGTTCTGGAACCCAAGGGAACTTAATGGGCCTTAGTGGGCCTTGGTGGAAGAGAGGAGAGGAGGCGAGGCGGGGCAGCCTCCCCCCAGTCGAATAGGACAAGGAGAAGAGGCGGCGCCCCCTTTCCTTCCTCCCTCCACCACTTCCCCTCTCTCTCCTAGTCCAACATGGAAAGGGGAGTCCTACTCCCAGTAGGAGTAGGACTCCTCGTGCCGCCTCTCCCCTTGGCCGGCGCGCCCCTCCCCCCCCTTGCTCCTTTATATCGGAGGCAGGGGGGCACCTCTAGACACACAAGTTGATCGGTTGATCTCTCCCAACCGTGTCTTGGTGCCCCTCTCCACCATAGTCCACCTCGATAATCTGTAGCGGTTCTTGGCTGAAGCCCTCTTGAGGAGTTCCGGACTAGGGGTGTCAGGATAGCGAACTATCATCATCGGCGGACTCCAAGACTATGAAGATACAAGATTGAAGACTTCGTCCCGTGTCGGGATGGGACTTTCCTTGGCGTGGAAGGCAAGCTTGGCGTCTGATATGTAGATCTCCTACCATTGTAACCGACTCTGTGTAACCCTAACCCTATCAGGTGTCTATATAAGCCGGAGGGTTTTAGTCAAATGGGGCGAACAACAATCATACCATAGGCTAGCTTCTACGGTTTAGCCTCTTTGATCTTGTGGTAGATCCACTCTTGTAACACACATCATCAATATTAATCTAGCGGGACGTGAGGGTTTTACCTCCATCAAGAGGGCCCGAACACTGGGTAAAACATCATGTCCCTTGTCTCCTGTTACCATCCGCCTAGACGCCTTGATTCGGGACCCCCTACCCGAGATCCGCGGTTTTGACACCGACATTGGTGCTTTCATTGAGAGTTCCTCGTGTCGCCGCGTCGGTAGGATGCCTCATCTCGCCTTTAGAGGCGATACTATCGCCAAAGGAGCCTTGGTCGCTGGCCGAACTCTTGACTAGGTGGTTTTCTTATGACCGCCATCCGCCATCGCGCCGACGATGACCTCTCGAGTCATCGAAACCAATCTCGAGTTAGTTGAACTTGCCAAGCAGTTAGATCGATCGAGCTCTCCTCCATAAGCGAGCTCTTGGATTACATCGCTGCCACAGGAGTCGCCACAGACTACGACCGGATCGGGCCTAAAACCGATCGAGAGATCAACTCTCCCGGGCTACCCATCATGTTGCTGTGATAGAGCAGCAATGCGGCGATTCTTCTTGTATCTTAAAGACTAGTTCGTCCGGATTCCCGATCCCTCCATGCGGATTCCTCAGAGGGACGGACGTCGATCAAGCCACGAACTTAAAGTCAGGTGGGTTGGACTCATTGGATAACACTCAAAATCCAAACTTCCAAGTTCGAAACTTCGCCCTTGAGTCCTGAATTGGACAGGGTCCGGATCTAGTTCCACCGCCCACCCAAACATTAGCGATCTCTCTCGAATTCGGCAAGAGCCCGCTGAAGCAAATTACATCATTCTCGGGATGATTCCTCTGGTTAAGAACAGGATAAAGGATCTGCCGAGAGGAGGATTTAATCCCAATTTTCTGCAATAATTGCACGGACAAGGAATCCTAAACGCCATAAGTCGTCAAAATTACGCTTTTATGACTTGGCGACCATAGTACAAAAGTCTTGTGCGATGGAGAGCGCCTGAAAACCGAAAGTAAATTTTGGGATAATCCGCCCCGAATACATCCCTAGTCCGAAACAAAAGGGTGCATTATTATCAAGA
This sequence comes from Aegilops longissima, assembly GCA_021605205.1. NCBI lineage: Eukaryota > Viridiplantae > Streptophyta > Magnoliopsida > Poales > Poaceae > Aegilops > Aegilops longissima. The sequence goes on along the minus strand of CM038682.1, from coordinate 364,782,542 downwards.
ACCGGGTTGAATACCAAAAACCAAAACCCCTAAAGGGTATGGAACCGTACTTGAGGGTTGGCTCAACGGACCTGCAAAATCCACAAAGACGCCGGGCGCCACTCCAACACACAGCCTTCGCGTGTTGGATACTACGGCAGTGGCCAAAAGTGGCGAGGCTTTTAGCCCAGGCAACCAACCCAGGATACCGATGCGGTATTGATCTTGAGACTTTCGCATCAAATAACATGCGAAGCGAACAATCCGCAGCCTCGCTTGAAGTCTACCAAGTAGCAACAACAAATCCATGGAGCGACACGGCTATCACCTTCAATGCCAGCGACGAACCTAAATTCGAACAGCTAGAGCACCGGCCGCATTGGTCCTCGGTCCGATAGTGGGCGGTTTTCGTCTTACTAAGGTACTCATGGATGGCGGCAGCGGATTAAACCTCATCTATGAGAAACCCTTCAAAAATGGAAATTGGTGGAGCCGCATTGAGCGAAGCAGCACAACCTTGGAGGGATAATCCCTAGTCGAGAAATGCGCTGCAGGAAAAATCACACTAGATGTAGTGTTCGCTCACGGACAATTACATGTCCGAGGAGGTCACGCTTCAAGTGGCCCCATTCGCAGCGGATATCACGCTTTGTTAGGGGAGAGGCATTCACAATCTTCCAAGCTATACCCCACTACGGGTACATGAAGCTCAAAATGCCGGACCCAATGGGATAATCACTCTCGCCAATGATCCGGATCGGCACTCGCTGAAAATAAGACAACCAAGACCGGCCCTAGAGGCATTGTCCAAAGCCCTAGCGGCAGAGAAACTAACTACTGCTGGCCCACGGTGGATAGGGACGATGTGATACTCGATAAGAGGTCCAAATCCACCTCTTTTAAACCAGCAGACGAGATAGTCAAATTTCAGGTCCATCCAACGGACCCCACAAAGACGGCCTCCATTGGGGCACAATTAAGTCCGATGTTGAGGCAAGACTACGAGAATTCCTTGGGAAAATTGGAACATTTTGCCGGCATCCTTCGACATGCCAGAATCCCACGCAGTTGGCAGAGCACAGCCTAAATATCTAAAAGGATTCAAGCCGGTCAAACAAGCTCTTCGGCAATTTTCCGAGCCCAAAAGGCGAGCAATGGGAGAAGAGCTAGCCAAACTCTTAGAAGCCGGATTCATCGAGAGATATAAAGCATCCGGACTGGCTAGCCAATCTAGTAATGGTACCAAAAAGGACAAATCCTGGCGCCTCTGCGTCGATTTTAAAGACCTTAACAAGGCTGTCCAAAGGACCCTTTCCCCTCCCTCGCATCGACCAAATCATCGATGCTACCGCAGGGCACGATTCATTGTGCTTCCTCGACGCATACTCGGATACCATCAAATCAAGATGGCGGAGAAAGACCAGGCCACAACGGCATTCATTACTCCATATGGGCCATTCTGCTTCAACACAATGCCCTTCGGACTCAAAAACGCCGCGCAACATATCAGCGCATGATTCAAACATGTCCGCTACCCAGATAGGAAAAACAAGAGAGGCATACGTGAGGCGATGTGGTCGTCAAGACCAAACACGTCGGAACTCTAGTAGAAGACTTGAGGGTGACATTCGACAACCTCCGAGCACATGACATTAAGCTCAATCCGGAAAAATGCGTCTTGGGTACATCAGTAGGAAAGATCTTGGGCTTCATCGATCCGGTCGAGGAATTGAAGCAAACCGGCCAAAATCCGAGCTCTGCCACAATTGGATATTCCAAAAGACCTCAGCAGATACAAAAACTAACCGGATGCGTGGCGGCCTTAAGTCGCTTCATCTCCGTTTGGGAGAAAAGGCTGCCTTCTCTACCGCCTCCTCCAAGACCAGAACATTTCGAATGGACGGATGCGCCTGGCCGGACTCGAAGAAATAAAGGCCATACGGCAACAAATCCGGTTCAGCCACGCCCAACACGGGCGAGCCTATGTTATTATATATCGCAGCAACACATCAAGTTGTTAGCGCGGTACTTGTCGTTGAGCGAGAAGCGAAGGGCACAAATTCCCTCTTCAAAACCGATTGTACTACGTATCCTTTGTTCTAACTCCATGCAAATCCGGTACCCACATTATCAAAAGATAGCGTGTCACGGTGTTCATAGCATCCGGAAGCTGCGTCACTACTTTCAAGAGTGTTCAATAATGGTGGCCTCGAAGTACCTCTCAACGATATTATAAACAATCGCGACGTTAAGCAGGCAGGATTGCAAAATGGGCTATCGAGCTCTTACCATTTTACATAACCTACAAACCACGGCGAGCTATAAAATCGCGAGTTACAGCGGACTTCATCGCCGAATGGACGGCGAACTCCCCAAAAAGTACGGCGCGTACTCAACCTGGATCATGCATTTGACGGATCCAAAATGTTGGGTGGCTTGGAAATTTGGCGTCGTCTGGCGTCCCCAGCGGAGACACAATCCAATACGTACTTCAAATAATGTACATGGACTCCAACAACGCGGCGAATCTGAGGCCCTTCTACATGGCCTCCGGATGGCAATCTCCATGGGCATTCAACGCCTAGAGGTGCGAGGATTCAAACCTCGTAATATCCCAAGTAAATGGAGACTTGACGCCAAAGATCCAAAATGGCAGCTTACGCAACGCCGTCCTAAAAATGTCATTTCGGTTGAAGGACTAGAATTCCATCATGTGGCAGGGATAATAACCAGCAGCAGACATGCTAGCACGCATCGGCGCTAAACGAGACGCCGTCCTCCTAACATCTTCTGGAGCGGCTCTTTAAGCCATCCGTATTATGGGAAGAGGAGTAGGAAATAACAATCCGGAGCCGGTTGCATCACCTAACTCGGACCATTACGACACAATCGGCGGCTCACCCAGCGAAATAACACCTTGACTCACGAAATAATGGCGGTCATTGCCCCATGGACAGAACCATTCCTAGCCTACTTAATGCGGCAGAACTTCCGAAGACCAAAATGAGGCCCGCTGCATAGTTCGCGATCTAAAGCCTACAAGGTACATGAGGAGAGCTTTATAAGAAAAGCACAACCGAGTCCTTCAAAGGTGTATCTCCGAAGAGGAAGGGCGAAATCTCTGGCTGAAATTCACGCCCGGACTCGGCGGGCACCCGCTGCAGCGGGCCCTTGTAGGCAAGGCCTTCCAGACAGGATTTTATTGGGCGGCCGGCAGATCTTTCGATTTAGTCCAACGATGCGTCGATTGCCGCTCTTTGCTAATCGAGCCATATGCCACCCCGCCCTCAAAACTATACCCATTACGGCCGTTTGCGGTGCAGGGGCTTGACATGGTCGGACCCCTAAAAAGGGAACCCACAAGCACAAATACTTATTGGTCATGGTGGACAAATTCACCAAATGGATTGAGGCCAAGCCGGTTAAAGCGGCAGAATCCGGACGGTGATAGACTTCATATCCGGGGTAGTACACCGTTTGGCGTCCCCACGGCATCATCGCGACAACGACCACGAACTTCACGGCCGGCGAGGTTAAACTCTGGTGCAAAAACATGGGCATTAAGCTCGATTACGCTTCGTCTATCACCCCAAACTAACGGTCAAGTTGAGCGAGCAAATGGTCTAATCATGGCGGCATCAAACCTAGACTAGTGCGGTCCCTCAAGGAATCTAACACGCCTTTGGGTAGAGGAGCTCGACTCCGTACTGGGGCTGCGGACCACGCCAAACCGAACTACGGATTCACACCATTTTTCATGGTATCTGGCGCGAGAGGCAGTCCTGCCTGCGATATAATTCATGACTCACCTCGTGTGCATGTATGCGAAGAAAGAGAAGCCGAGCTAGATCGGCAGGACAGTCTGGGCGCCTTAGAGGAGGCGGGGCGTGGCAATGGCTCGTTCCGCATTTTATCGGCAGCAGCTCGAAGATATCAAAGCGTAGAAATGCGGGCCAAAACTTACAATGTTGGCGAACTTGTTCTCGCTCACGGACAAGAAAAAGGACAAACTCAAGCCCAAGTGGGAAGGTCCTTCATCACCGACCAAGTCTGACCGGAGGGCAGCGTACCGTCACGTAACGCGTCGGACAACCGACTCGAGCGAACCCATGGAACGCAGCCCGTCTCCGAAGATTCTACGCTTAACGCCGGACTCGGGTTCGTCTCACTCCCAAATCCACTCCTTGTTTTTTGTCCCTCCTCCTCCTCCTTCTTCCTACCTTTTTTTACCTTTTATGGGCTGATTTGCGCTTTGTTACACACTTGATGTGCCCTGGCACTCATTATACTCGGGGCTTCTTTAACGAAGCTTATTCATACGGGCTTCATGCCCAATACATGCGTCATACTTCGCATGTACCTTTTATTCACCATTATATGCATCGATATGACTTAAGTTTTGGCCAAGCTGGGTTGCTCGGCTCTGTGCTTACCCCTCGTTCCCGATTGTTCGGCTAGGAGGTAAAGGAGCACCTCTGCGATTATTCTTGTCGGGTTGACGGATGTGTACCTCAGACCGGTGAAGCCAAAGCTAGCGTTCTTAAGAGAATATTGACGGTGACTTGAAAGATGATTTATTACTTACTTATTTATCTACCCCGGATGCTTTTACGCTATTTTCGCGATCCGGCATTGCACTTTAGGGCATGCCTCCCGAGAAAAGGAACCCTTAACGGAACTATTCTCCTGGAAGATGTTTCTTACTAACCATGTAATATAACATAACTAGTTGGGCACTTGTTTGATAAAGCAATTATGACCCCGACGCCTTGTCTCCATGCATGCCCCGGTTCTTTTATAACCGTAAGGGTATTCGGACACACTCGGTGTTGGGTCCCGAGGTTGAAGCAAAGCGGTCCGCAAAGACAAACAATCTACAATCCGGCTAGAAGGCATTTTACATGTCATTTCAAATTACATCGTCAAACCGGTGATTGTACTCCTCTTCAATCCCATCTAACAGCTGTCTAATTCTGATCTGTTGGGAATATTCATGCCAGTTCTACTTGGCGTACATCAACTCACAGGATCTCCTTCCCATCAGCCCGCAGTCCGACCTCGGCCATGTGGTTTGGGTCGACTTGAATGCGATGTCTTCACCATGGCCCGAGCCTCCTGGCGCCTCGACGGCGGCCGATATCTTCCACAAAGCGGAGGCGTCGCCGTGCTCCTGAAGCTTCTCGGCAAGCTCACCAAGGCCCTCGGGTAGGGAGGCGGATGGCCATAAAGCATGAGCAGCGCCACTCATCGCTGCCGAACACGTTCGAGCAATTGCACTAGCTCGAAGTTGGTCACCCATTGACTCAGGCATTTCCTCCAGAGGCGACACTGTGAGCACACCTAAAGACATATTTTGTCAATCGTCTTCCTCGCTTGAATTCTTCTTTTCAAAGGAATTCGTTCAAGCACTACTATAAATGCAGCGGCAAGCGGCTGATTCTCCTTCACGGAGCAGACAGTGGGCCTAAACACCTTTCAGCTCTTCTCCTTGCTGGGTGTGGGCATCTTGGAGCTTGTTTCTCTCTGCTGCACCTTCATAAGCACCCTCTCGCGGCCTTTAGGTCGACGCAGAGTGTTGCTTGTCCGGATCTAGTCAGGCGCCCTCTGCAATATTATTGTCGATTCACGCCACACTTTGCTAAATAATTATCTTTTCAAAGTACGTCTTACCGTGAGGGGTCTCTGTGGCTCCCCCCCATGGCGGCCAATCTTGGCTTCGAGTTGGGCCTTGCACTCTTGGAGCTCACTGGGACAGTGGGTATTCTTCTCCAAGACCAAGCATAATAATTGATCCTTAAATCAGTTATTTCAACTATTTTAAGTCTCGGGGCTCTTGGCATATATAACTATTAAAATTACTTACGTATGTATTTCACATCTTGCTCCGTGGCTCGTTAACCCATCTTGGCGGCACGGAGGTGCGTTCCGCTTTAAAGGCATTTAACGCCTCGGGGAAAACAGCGTCACGAAGAACTGTCCGCGACGCTGTGATTCATGGCGCTCTCCACCTCGACGGGTGGCGGACGGCTGTCGGCATCCTCCGTCGGAGGAGCGTCCGGTTCACGCCTTGTATTCACCTCCTCCCGGACCATGCGTTGGAGCATGGCGGCGGAGGCTTGATTGGCAACCTCTCCGGACCTTTGTCCGCGAAGTGCTCTTCTGAAAAAGTTATGAGCATTAATATACCTTCCGGGATCCTTCCCTTAAAAATAGCGGTGCTCCGTGCCGTTCTTGGCGACGTCTCGGTTCGCGCGCACTCCTCTTCCTCCTACCGGCCGGACGGTGATCCTTGTTGGTCGGCCGCCGCTGGTTCGGCTTCCCGCCTTAAAGGCACATCTGCGATACACCATCGGCATGGGATGGTCGAATTGAGCGGATCAAGCGATGGTGTCAAGACCTCGGTCGTAGTCACCAGGAGGCCGAAACAAACCGGGGTAGTCAGCCTTAATGGCGACTAGGGCATTGTCTATGCTACGTTGGTGGAACACCCGTCAATCAGCTCCACCTTTATGTCCGGATCCTCTTGGAGGCGGATCAAGGATCGTCCGGATCCTCGGGCCGTGGAGCTAGGCTTCGTATGCCCTCCATGTCCGGCGCAGCTCTGCGTCGAAATCACAGTAAGATACTTGACTTTAAAAAAAAGGTATGGATCGGGTAGATGAACATCCGCTTACCCAGCTCCGAGGGTTATGCATAGAAAATCCATTCAACGGATTCTTGCGGAGGAAGTCCTCCTCCTCTCCCTTGTACAAGCCGGACATGATCTTTGCCAGATCGGCTGCCGAGCCTAGCCCTTTGCGGCCATGACGGGTGGCGTCATCTTCCCCGTTGAAATCCCACATAGGGTGGCCCCTATATTGGAGTGGCTGCACCCCTCACATAATGCACGTGGCCATGACTCCAATCATGGTCAATCCGGAATGGGCCAGTAACCTAATCCGGCCCATCAGATAATGGACGCTCCTGTCATCTTCCCGTTGAGGGCTCCGCGGGCGCCAACTCAGGCGTTTCTTCAAGGGAGCATTGTTGAACTCAGGAGGCCGATCCGGATGGATCCGCAGAGGGCGTCCTCCATGTAGAACCATTCGAAGGCCGGTCTTGGACGCCTTCTTCGGGTGCCGGATAGATATCCGTCGGCGATGCACCATATTTCGCTCCGCCCACTTGGTATATCGACCCCTCATGAGAACAGTGCGAGACAAAACAATCTCTTCCACAGGGCAAAATGGGGCTCGATGCCCAAGAACAGCTTCATAAAAAAGCTACGAAGCCCGCGATGTGCAAAATGGAGGCGTGAGGTGGTGAAGTTGGAGTCCTTAGAACTCTAGGAGCCCCGGAGAAACGGATGTATGGAAATCCGAGTCCCCTTATTAAATAGGGGACAAAGCATACCGCTCCCCTTTGGAAGGGTTGGGGGCGCTCTCACGCTTCCCACCCTTGTAGGTGGCGATCCGGCTCGAACCAGGAACCATGAAAGCTGGGGAAAGATATCCCTCGGTTTGAAGCACCACTAGCTCATTGTGTGGGCCGAGCATCTCCCCAATCTCCGGCTTAGGGTGGGAGGCGAGAGGAGGAGCCGCGTCGGCTATCCATGATGGAATGGATTTTTTGTCGAGGCGCTTGATGAGAACTTGCGGATGGAGGATGGTTTGAGCTGGATCTAGATCCTCGCCTCTCTTGTGGCGGCTCGTTACATGCGGCTAGGGGTAAAATGTAAAAATATCAGCCTTTCGCATTAAATGCGACACGTGGAAGAAGGCCATTATTGGGCGAGAAGCCAAGGAGCGCAACATTTATAAAGAAGCCGTACACTATTCGGCGGGAACATGAAGATCGAAGGAGAACCCGCCTTGCAATGCCGAAGACAACATGCGCCGGACTCATCGTCATTGAAGCTCGGTTCGAGGGCTCTTGAGGAGTTCCGGACTAGGGGTGTCCGGATAGCGAACTATCATCATCGGCGGACTCCAAGACTATGAAGATACAAGATTGAAGACTTCGCCCCGTGTCCGGATGGGACTTTCCTTGGCGTGGAAGGCAAGCTTGGCGATCTGGATATGTAGATCTCCTACCATTGTAACCGACTCTGTGTAACCCTAACCCTATCCGGTGTCTATATAAACCGGAGGGTTTTAGTCCGTAGGGGACGAACAACAATCAGACCATAGGCTAGCTTCTAGGGTTTAGCCTCTTTGATCTCGTGGTAGATCCACTCTTGTAACACACATCATCAATATTAATCTAGCGGGGCGTAGGGTTTTACCTCCATCAAGAGGGCCGAACACAGGTAAAACATCGTGTCCCTTGTCTCCTGTTACCATCCGCCTAGACGCACAGTTCGGGACCCCCTACCCGAGATCCGCCGGTTTTGGCACCGACACCTACGTCGGTAGAACATCAACATCGTCACCACGTCGTCGTGCCGACGAAACTCTCCCTCAACACTCGGCTGGATCGGAGTTCGAGGGGCGTCATCGGTGAGCGTGTCTTTGAACTTCGGAGGTGCCGTGCGTTCGGTACTTGATCGGTCGGATCGTGAAGGCGACGACTACATCAACGCGTTGTGCTAAGCGCTTCGCTTTTGGTCTCAGGGTGCGTGGACAACACTCTCCCCTCTCGTTGCTATGCATCACCATGATCTTGCATGTGCGTAGGAATTTTTTTGAAATTACTACGTTCCCCAACAGGAGAGTGTGGCTCCCTCTGGCGTAAGTGATGTCACGGGTTGCGTGGCCACAGTGCCGCGCCGGGTGAGGGGTATCCGCTTGGTACACCGCACTATGGCCACGATCCGCCCTGGATTCGGGGGTGGCAGGTCGCACTGTAGCCATGCCCCGTCCCGTCGCGGTTATGTGGGTGCAAACTTTGAGGGCATGAGGGGCCGCCTGCTAGGAGTCGGCTCCCTCGTGGCCGCCTTCTAATGTCTTGCCGTCTTCTAGCAGCCGGCCTCCTAGACCAGCCGGCCGTTTGTCCGGGAGGTGTGAGGGGTGCAGCTAGCCCCGATGTCTTGAAATACCATGAGGGGTCGATGAGGCTACCCGTGGTCATTTACTTCGACAACACTCATGATGAAATACTTGCACAAGTTCTTTAATCAGGAAGACATTCCCTGGGTCAACATCATTTGGGAGACTTACTACCAGCACACTTTCCCAGGCAATAGAGATGTAGGGTCATTCTGGTGGAAAGCTATTCTTAAGCTCTTGCCATGGTATAAGCAACAAGTTTCATGCATTGCAGGCAGAGGGAACACTGTTTCATTCTGGGAGGATGTTTGGCATCAGCAGCCACTGAAGCCGGCTCTACCTGAATTGTACTCATTTACCAACAATCTAGAGATATCATTGGAGAAGTCACTGATGGCTGAGGACCTGGCTCAATCATTCATACGCCGGTCTCTCTACAAGCTTATCAGCAATACACTCATCTCAATTCACTACTTGTTAACAGAGATTTAGCTCAACAAAGAGATTCTTGGCGATACAGCTGGGGATCAAACCAATATTCTTCAATTAAGATGCACACTACATATTCAAACTTACATGGAAGAGCCCAATCAGACTTAGGCACAAAATCTTCTTCTGGCTTCTTCTGTATGACAGGATCAACACCAGGACCATGTATTTGGAAAGCTACAACTGCGCATTGTGCTCTGAATTTTTTAAAGAAACCCTCCTTCACTTGTTCTGGGATTGCACATTTGCACTCTCTTGCTGGGAACATATCTTGCCACAGAAACCAAGAGGAATTTCAAACTTTGATGAGCTCAGTCTATCACCAAACCATTTACCAGGAGACATTGGATTGACAATACTTATTGCAAGTTGTTGGAGCATTTGGTTGGTACGCAATGACACGATTTTCAAAAGTGTTGTACCTCACCTTCACAGTTGGACATTTTATCTTAAGGACTGCCTAGAAATGGCAAGATCAGAGCAAACACCAGTACTACAGACAAGATCAAGCATAAGATAGAAAATAATCTTTAGATTATGATAATGTTGTTATTTCCCAGAACAGGAGATGGCTGAGGATCATTCCTCCAATGTATTTTTTTGCACTTTTGTAAAAATTATTTATTAATGAAAATACCGTAGAACAATTGTTCTATGGTCCCGAGGCTGAAAAACTTAGCAGCAGGGCAAACAACACAAAAGGGAATGACCTGGAGACGACGATGTCGATGCTCTGGCATGTTATATCGACGATGCTCTGGATGTCGTGACACTGTGGTTGCGGCCAACCTCGAACTAGAGGTTGCAAACTATGACGTGGTGGCAATCCTTGAGCCGGAGGCCCTTGTCGGTGAGCCTGACCCGTTATCCTCAATGGTCTTGTGGGAGGAGGCCTGGAGGTAGGTCTCGGATGTCGCCGGACAACCTCAAAGACGATCCATAGCGGCTCCCAAATGTAGTATCCCACCCCCGTCGTCTGCGTGCCACCAATCAATTGATTCATGTTTCATCCTCAATTTCAAAGGGAATTCCGGAGCAATAGTGAGAGGTTTGTGGGTGATATAAACACGGGTAATAAGGAGACCTTGGCTAGAGGTGACGTGGTAGAGGGTGTCATGGAGGCCCCCGATGGCGGGGCAACCGAAGCCCTTGGTGGCGGCGAGCACAGGGAGTCTGCGGCCCGCTTGCCATGGGCTCCACCTGCTGGAGGAACCAGTGGATGGTGCCGCTGGTGGTCTCCTCACCCACTATCCTCTCTCACATCGTCGCAGGACTTCGGCCTCCCACAGCAAGGCAGGATCGCGTCGTCGCGACCCGCACGACAAATCATAGATCAAAACCACCACCACCACCTGCTCCTCCGTTGGCTTTGAGCCACCGCCGCCTGCGACTCGGCCTCACCCTCTCCGCCCGCAACCCTGTTACGCTTGTTCTGGCACGAGCCATCCGCTACGCTCTGCTCTGCTCGATCTGGTGCGAGGGAGAGGGGAGGTCGCCGATGGTGAGAAGAAGTTAAGAGAAGGAGAAAAGGGGTGGGAGAGTCAACCATTGGGGAGGGCGCGGGTGATGGTGATGGCTGCGAGGAGGTCACCGGTGGTGCCGACGGTAATGGGGGAAAAGAAGAGGAATCAGGGTAGGGCCGCTGGCCAATCCCTTTCTCTTTCTTCTCGAGACGAAGCAACCTTCTTTGTCTCGTAGCTAATCCTACGTGGACGTTATGAGGACGCGCCCTTCTGCCAACGCTTATTGTGTTTCATGGGTCTGGTTGTAGATACTCTTACTTGATTTTTTTTTAACATCAGTACAGACATAAGCGCTCATATATACACACATATACTCACCCTTATGAAACACACACACAACCTATCCATATGAGCATCTTCGAAAGACCGAGCCAGGATATCATCTTAAGATTTCATGAAGTCATCATAGGCGTGTCGTAATCGACGGTAACGTCTCCTCCCGCTATACGTGTATCGCTGAAAATCAGGAATAAATTCAAAATATATGCAAACACAGGAACTTAAACCCTGATGGGCTAGGATACCAATGTCCACCTAAGCATCGAAGCACGTTGCTCTTGCTACCTAACACACCCTCCAATCATTGTCATCTTTGTTCTCGCTCGAAGTTTCTTCATCCTCAGCTCCACGTTCTCTCACCTTCACCGAAGCAATTCCAGTTATCATCGCCGCATCTAGGTCTCCGAGCAAGCTCCACTCGTCCAACCTCCCCGCCAGATGATCGCCTCCATCGCTACCCCGATGGGCCGCGCCACCACTCCAACCCCCGGTGCCCAGTCCCGGTGGCCGTGTGCCGTTGCGCAGCTCCACCTGGCTCTCCGCTCGCCAGCCGCGCGGAGTGGTAGCAGCGGGCGCTGGATGGGATGCTTCAGGCCGGCGCCGGTGCCCGCGCCGTCGTCACCGGCGGTTACGGTGGCGGTGAACGAGGGGAGGGGGAAGCGGCCGGAGGCAACGGAGGTGGATATGGAGCCGGCACGCGGCGGAGGGGAGGACTTATGGAGCGTTCAGGCCGAGGCGGAGGTAGCGCAGGGCGGGGAGTACCCGGAGCACCTTGTCATCATGGTCAATGGCCTCGTGGGGAGGTGGATCCGTATATACTGTTATTTTGGTCGTCTTTGCAGTGGGTTTTTACGACTTTGGGGGTTCTTAGTTTCAGTGGCAAAATGTGATCATTGTTTTACAGTGCGGATGACTGGAAGTTTGCAGCTGAGCAGTTTGTGAGGCGGATGCCAGACAAAGTGATCATCCACCGTGAGTATCCCCAATCCACATGCTATGCGATTTCGTGCCGGGTTTCTTGGTAGTATTAGTATATATCCTCTGAATTGTAGTGCTAAGTAAGATATTGTCAGTGCGCCTGTCCGCGTGTGTGCATGCCATTTCGGGATATTGGGAGTGCCACTTTATGATAGAAAATCAAGTTTACATACATGACAATTCAATGGTTATTTTGTAATTGGATTTATACCTGAGCCTAAACTTGTGCTGAAGAATTTCATACAACATGCCGGTGCCGACATGTAGTCGAGATTAAATGACTTGGATTAAACAGCAAACTGTCAGCAGGAGAACCATCCAGTACAGTAAACACGTAAAATGCTGGTTCCTTCTGGTTTTGCCACACAACTTGGAATTAGATGGAGTGATAACAACCAGCAAAAGCTGCATTAGCCAATGCTATTTGAATGTTGATAGTATTTGCATTGGTCTTAGGCCATCACCCAGTTTCATGCCAAATATTGTGCAATCATTCTGCTTTAGTACTAGTTTCATTCAGAACATGACTCTCCAGACCAGGCAGATTTCATAACCGATGAATACATTCACGCAGCTTTTGTCTTTCCTTCATTCTGTGTTCTGTCATAAGTTGTTCCAGCTACTACTGGTTTCCTATAAAGAGATTTGGACTGCGGCTTTTCATGCAGGGAGTCAATGCAACTCTGCTACACAGACATTTGACGGAGTTGACTTGATGGGAGAAAGGTTAGCAAACGAGGTACTTTTTGTTCTGACAAAATATTGTCCTCTGTGTAAGAGCTTATAGCATCCCCTAACAGATTGTTACTAAGTACATTACTTAGTAGACAGTTAATACTGCTAGTATCATCAGTAGTAACCTCTCAAATAGGTTGCTAATAAGACTTGTTGCAAAGATAAAGAAAAGTATCATGTTGGTGTCACTTGTGAGAGGGTGGAGCGTGTTGAGCATGATCATTATCACGTGTACATTAGGCAGCTAGGATCTTGTTTTATTATTTCCTAGTCTACGGATATCTCCCGATCCTTTCCTTGTATAGCGGATACGGTTGAGATACACCTGCCCATGTACTCTATATATGCTACGGCATACGATCAATGCAAATATTGACAATCCACATGGTATTAGATACCGCACATCTTTCCTAACCTAACGCTTCCGCCGCCGCCGCCCCTTGCCGCCGCCGCCGCCCCCTTGCCTCCGCAGTCCACCTGCTGCCACACCCACCCCCTCCCCGGCCGCCGCACCTCCCTGCTGCCGTTGTCCCATCCCTTCCCCTCTCTTCATCCCAAGCCAAACCCTAACCCCTCCTCATCGCCACCATGTCCATCGCCTCCTCTTCCCTCTCCGGTGCCTCGAACCCCTTCGCCGGCCTCAACCCCATTCCCGCCAAGGACATCCTCAACATTGACATCCTCGCCCGCGTGCCCATCCGTCTCTCCCAGGAGGATTCCTCCTATTACGCATGGAAGACCCACTTCAACCTTGTCTTCCGTGAGTATCACCTCCAGGAGCACGTTGACGGCACCGTCGACGCCAAGGCCATGGAGTTCGACGCCGAGTGGTCGGCCGTCGAGGCAACTCTCATCCGCTGGTTCTTCCTCACCATCTCCAAGGACCTTTTCTACACGGTGGTGCAGGATGATGATGATGCGCATGCCGTCTGGACGAAGCTCAATGGCCTCTTCACCGACAATTGGCTCTAGCGGCTCGTTTTTCTTCAGCAAGAGTTCTTCGGGTGCCATCAAAATAACTCCTCCGTGGACGACTTCTGCATGCGCTTGAAGTGTCTTTGTACGAGCTCCGTGACATTGGCGAGAAACTCTCCGACGACCTCCTCCTCAGTACCCTTGTTGCCGACCTCAACGAGGAGTTCACCCACGCGGCCGCCAACCTTACGCTCATCCCTAACCCGACCTTTCCCAAGGTCGTCGCCTACTTGTGTTTGGAGGAACGTCGGATGAAGCAGATGAAGGCATTGCCACACACCGCCTCATCCGGCACCTCACGCGGCGCCTCCCAACAATGGCCGTGGCGCCGTTCAACCGCTTCCCCGTTCAGCCGCCCACCGTTCCCGCTGCCGTTCACATTCCCTCCTCAGGGGACGCTCGCGCTTGCTATTCCCGCCGGTCACGGCGGTCGCCGCGGCAAAGGGGGCTGCAAGGGCCAACATCGGGCGGCCAACCCTGGCGGGCCGCCTCGGGCCACCCAGCAGCAGCAGCAGCCCACGCCGCCGTGGGCCTTCGGGCACAATCCCTGGACCGGCGTCGTGCATGCTTATTCCATGCCGGTGCCTCGCCCGACCGCCCCCGGCACCTTGGGCCCTAGTTCGGCCCAACATCAGGCCTACCACGCTGCCCCTAGCTATACGCGCCGCCCCAGCAGCCCTCGCCGCCTCAACAGTATGGGGCATGCCCAGCGCTGCCGGCGCCTCCTCAGCAGCAGGCCGGCGCCCCCTTCTTCAACATGGCGCCCTCGCCGCTGCCCTGGGACCCGACTCTTCTAGCCACGCTGCACTCCGCCCCCATGCCCAACAACTACACCGGCGGCGGAGATTGGTACATGGACACCGGGGCAACCGCCCACATGTCTTCTAACCCTGGTAACCTCGTCACTTCTTTTCCCACCAACACCTCCACTCGCATTACTGTCGGAGACGGTTCCTCTCTCCCCATTACACATATTGGCCATGCTTCTTTTCCATCTTATTCTACACCCATCAATATGTCTAACGTCCTTGTTTCTCCTGACTTAATCAAGAACCTTGTCTCTGTTCGCTGTCTTACTCGTGAAAATCCAATTACCGTTGAATTTGATGAATGTGGTTTTTTTGTGAAGGCGTACCCGGATGGTACTTCACCGATGTGACAGCCTCGATGAGCTCTACCCGGTCCACCGCCCTCCTCCACCACCACCGCTCCTGTCGCCCTCTCCGCCGGTGTGGACCTCTGGCATGCTCGTTTGGGCCATCCCAATCTTGCTACACTTCATCACATTCTTAGGAGTTTTTCTTTCACTTGTAATAAGCTCGCCGACCATAATTGTCATGCTTGCCGTGTTGGCAAACACGTGCGTCTTCCCTTTAGCAACTCTACTACTATTGCTTCATATTCGTTTCAGTTGATTCATAGTGATGTTTGGGCATCTCCCATTGCGAGCAATTCCGGCTATCTTTACTATCTTGTCATATTAGACGATTTTACTCACTATATGTGGACTTTTCCTTTACAGCAGAAATCCGATGTTCTCTCAACACTTAATTTTTTTTACTCATTTGTCTCTACGCACTTTGGTGGTCCCATTCTTGCGTTTCAAATAGACAATGGGAAAGAGTTCGACAATCTTGTCGTTCGCACTTTGCTCGCCACACATGGTACTATCTTTCGTCTAACATGCCCTTACACTTCGCAGCAAAACAGGCGGGCGGAGCGTGTCCTTCGCACTCTCAATGACTGCGTTCGCACCCTCCTGTTTCACGCCAACATCCCGCCTTGTTTTTGGCCAGATGCTCTTGCCACGACGTCTCTCCTGGTCAACCTCCGGCCTTGCCGCGTTCGTTGGAACATGCGCGGCATCAGTTACTTTATGGCACTCCTTCATCCTATGATGAACTTCGAGTCTTCGGTTGTCTCTGTTATCCTAGTATTGCTTCCACCGCCCCACATAAGCTTGCTCCGCGTTCCCTCGCATGCATCTTTCTTGGGTACCCCTCCAACACCAAGGGCCACCAGTGCTACGACCCAATCTCTCATCGGGTGATAACTTCAAGGCACATTTACTTTGACGAAAAAGTGTTTACCTTTCGGCAGGTACCTCCAGCTGATGCGCCGACTTCGTCATCCCCTCCTCTCCTTGGCGGGCCTTCTCCGGTGCAGCCGCACCTCCGCGGGGGACGCACGCGCTTGGCTGCCGCCGCCTCGGGCTCTGGTTCGGCTGACCAGAGCGCCTCGGAGGCTGGGCCTCGGGCTCGGCTGCCTTGGGCCCAACCATAGGCGTGGCTTCAGACGCCCCGGCCTCGGGCTCCACGGCGCCTTCGGCAGCCACAGGCCTGGCTTCACGCGCTCCCTCATTGGACCCGACGGGGTCGGCCTGGCCTCCGTCTATACCGCTCGACGACCGGACGCTCGGCACGGTGCCCCCGCTCCACATCACGGCTCGGTCGCGCACTGGTGCCCTCCGATCGAGTACCTGCTACCCGTCTGACCACTACCTCTGCGCGGCATCGACCTCCTCGCCATCGCCGCTGCCGTCCTCGGCCCGGGCCGCTCTTCGCGGCCCCAACTGCCTTGCCGCTATGCAGGAGGAGTTCGACGCATTGCAATGCAACCGCACCTGGCAGCTCGTCCCGCCTCCCCGGCATGCTAATATGATTAGCGGGAAGTGGGTGTTTCGTCACAAGACGCGCCCCGATGGTACCCTGGAGCGGTACAAGGCTCGTTGGGTAGTTCGCGGTTTCAGGCAACGTGTCGGAGTGGACTTCACCGACACCTTCGCCCTGGTTGTCAAGCCGGGCACGATTTGCACCGTCCTCCAGCTTGCGGTGTCTCGTGCCTGGCCGGTGCATTAGTTGGACGTTTCCAACGCGTTCCTCCACGGCCATCTTGCCGAACAGGCGTATTGCCAGCAGCCCACTAGTTTCGTCGACGCCACACACCCTGATCACATGTGCCTGCTTTCTCGGTCCCTCTATGGATTGAAACAGCCGTCGAGAGCGTGGTACCAGCGCATCGCCGCCTTTCTTCAGCAGTTGGGCTTCCGAGCTACTCGCTCCGACGCCTCACTGTTCGTGTACCATCACGGCTCGGCGACTGCCTATCTACTATTGTACGTCGACGACATCACTTCATGGCATCCTCGGCCGAGCTTCTTGGACAGCTCACTGCTGGTCTCAGTGCCGAGTTCGCCATGAAGGACTTGGGACCGCTCCACTACTTCCTTGGCATTGAGGTCACTGGGCGTCCCAACGGTTTTTTCCTTCATCAGGAGAAGTACGCCCATGAGCTTCTTGAGCGTGCCGGCATGCTTAATTGCAAGCCCGTTGCCACCCCTGTTGATACAAAGGCAAAACTCTCCGCGCTTGATGGCTCCCCAGCACCGGACGACCCATTCTATCGGTCTATCATCGGCGCCCTGCAGTACTTGACCCTCACCAGTGTAGTATGCAGTGCAGCAGGTGTGCTTACATATGCATGCTCCCCGAGAGAACCTGGTGAAGCGGATTCTGCGTTATATCTGCGACACTATGGCTCTTGGGCTCACCTTGACAGCACCGTCCTCCACCGACATGGTCGCTTACTCTGATGCTGACTGGGCTGGCTGTTCGGACACGCGTCGTTCCACTTCTGGCTATTGCGTCTACCTTGGGCCGTCCCTCATCTCTCGGTCCTCGAAATGGCAGCCTACGGTCTCCCGTTCCAGTACTGAGGCAGAGTACCGGGCCCTCATCTCCTGGTCCTTGAAACGGCAGCCTGCGGTCTCCCGTTCCAGTGCTGAGGCAGTGTACCGGGCAGTGGTCAATGCGGTTGCTGAGTGCTCTTGGTTATGACAACTTCTCCAGGAGATCCACCATGACGTTTCACATGCTACCCTTGTATACTGTGACAACGTCTCCGCCAACCCCGTTCATCATCGTCGCACGAAGCATATCGAGATCGATATACACTTTGTGCGTGAGCAGGTGGCTCTCGGCCGCGTCCGTGTTGTGCACGTTCCCACCGCTCAGCAGTTTGCCGATGTCATGACCAAGGGGTTACCGACTTCTACTTTCGAGGAGTTCCGGTCTAGTCTCTGCGTCACTGGCGATGTATCGACTGCTTGGGCGAAGGGGTGTTGTGCATGATCAATATCACGTGTACATTAGGCAGCTAGGATCTTGTTTTATTATTTCCTAGTCTACGGATATCTCCCGGTCCTTTCCTTTTATAGCGGATACGGTTGAGATACTCCTGCCCATGTACTCTATATATGCTACGGCATACGATCAATGCAAATATTGACAATCCACAGAGCGCACAAATAAGGGTCTCTCCAATAGCACGTTTGGGTGTTACTAGTGTCTTTTTAGAAGTGCCATGCCATTTCTACCTAGAGCAACGACCTCATCTCTCTCCTTACTCTTCTCACCATTTTCTAAATGCTTTTTTTGTGGACGTGGCTTACCTTTAGCAATAGTCGAGGCAGATTGTTTGAGACGCTGTGACTGCTTCGTTCGTTGATTCATCTTATTTGTGCCCTTTTAATACAAATTAACCACATTCGCGCAACGTGTACTTGACTACTTGTTATCGTGCACACGTACAAGTATTGTTAAACTTTGTCTATTTTTTCTTTATTTCTGTCCGGTAGACAGCATATACGTGAGAGAGTTGTGGTAGCACCGATTGAAGAGAAGCTTGTCCAACATTGTCGGAGATGGTTTGGGCATATACAACACAGGCCTCGCGGACGGTTAAAGCGTGCTGATAATGTCAAGAGAGGTCGGGGTAGACCAAGCTTGACATGGGAGGAGTCCATAAAGAGAGTCCTGAAGGACTGGAATATCACCAAAGAACTAGCCATGGACAGGGGTGCGTGGAAGTTAGCTATCCACTTGCCAGAACCATGAGTTGGTTCGAGATCTTATGGGTTTCAGCTCTAGCCCACCCCAACTTGCTTGGGACTAAGGGTTTAATTGTTGTTGTTGCTGCTGCTGTTGTTGTTGTTGTCTGTCTGTGTGCTAGACGACATCTGCTTCCTGAGATGATTAATTATAAACTACTTGGGCTTAATAGGTTAACATGTAGGGTAATGGCATGATAAGATGTTACTAAGCTGATTAATCATAAACTAGCTATGGTTTACGTTAACATGCAGGGTGATATCATGATAGGTTGTTAAGCTTCACTTTGTGACCCGTTGGTATCAAAGCAAGGCAAATTAGGTCTATATTGATCTTATGTGATCCTTTTATTACTGGAAGTACTATGCTTTCATCACATCATTTCATATTTGTCCTAACGGAACCCGTATAGGTTCTATCAGTTGTCGAGCAAAGAAGAGGTGTGAAGAAGATCTCAATTGTGGCGCACTCTCTGGGTGGTCTTGTTGCCAGATATGCTATAGGAAGGCTTTACGAATGTAGTAACAGAAATAAATGTTCCATTGGGAACAACAGAGAGCAAGTTGAATGCTTGGAGGGTCTCATTGCCGGCTTAAAACCTATGAACTTTATAACTTTTGCATCACCACATCTGGGTTCAAGTGGAAACAAACAGGTAGCAATATCACTGCTCTCTTCTATTGTTTTATAAACTAGAGTTTGATCATTCAAGTGTCTCTTTCCCCGGTTCACATACCCACTTAACCTACCCATGGGAGAAGAGATTTAACCGGTACACTCCATTCAATGCATTCATTATTTAGTGCAATTAGTAAACTAATGTATTTGCGATTCTAACCTTAAGCTTTTAGGAATATGCAATTTGTATTCCTATGAGGCCATACGCCAGCGTATATACCCCTCTCCAAGAGGTAAAAGCCACGTTGTGCTCTAGTCTGGGCCTTCATGAAGGAATCCGCCAACTGTAACTCAGAAGGCACATTCTGAAGTACTTCAACCCACCTGGCCGCCTGGGGAAGTACTTGGCGGCGACTTCCTTTGGCTGGTGGGAATGGTCCAAGAGCTCCACTTCCCAGGATAGAGGAATCATGTAAGACTCAGGGGCTTTTGACGAGCATACGACACCCAGATTTAGGCAGCAAGGTCGAAAGTGGGCCAACGACCTTAGCATGGGCTTAACTGGTGACTTGGGCCAACCTTCTATACGGGATGCCTTCATCATCTCGAGGGACAAGGTAGGCAACCAATTCACCCAACTAGTCAGGGTCCAGCGCGACCCAGTAGCACACACCAACTTGTAAACTTACCCGAGCCATGTAACCCTAGCTTGACCACGCATAGAAGGCCAGTTAGTGGCCCCTCGGTCGGGACCAAATCTTCTCAGATAATTCTACACACCACTAGTGAGATCCAGGGTTCCTCACCTAACCCTTCATCTTCCACCTCTGCCACCACCACGGCCCACCTTGTACCAAGAACCCTAGCTGAGATCTCTCTGATCTCAGGCCAACACATAAAGCAATACATCTTAGCAGTAGGAGTAGGATGTTACCTCTCCAGGGAGGGCCTGGACCTGGGTAGATTGTTGTCTCTTGTGTGCAGCCATCCTGATTTGCCACTCGTAAGCCGTCCGAACAAATTTAGCTATCCATCATGCACCCTTGATAGCTACCACGGGATCAGAACACTGACACTCTTCGAATTCAGATTGCAATAGAACAAGAACATTCTAATGCTTCAGTAATGTTAGTCTCATGTTCAGATTCTTCCACCAGCTCCCCTTTCTATGTGGCTTGCATTTTCTGGAGCGAAGAGCATCAGAAACTGCACATTTGATTGTTGGAAGAACTGGAAAGCATTTATTCCTTACAGACAGTGATGATGGTAGGCGTCCACTCCTTCTTCAAATGGTTCAGGATCATGATGATATAAAATTCAGGTTATTTTCTGTATTGCGCTCCAGTTGTCCTAATTAATTAGAAGTGTATACGGCATCATTTCTAAAGTATACCATGTTCTGCTGTGCAGATCCGGATTGCGCTCTTTCAAACGACGTGTGGCATATGCGAATGCCAATTTTGACCGTATCCTTTTAACTGATGAAATTTCAACCGTATCCTTTGACTGCTGAAATTTCAACCGTATGCTTTAACTGCGGAATGACATACTTGTGTTCACTGTGTATTGTGAATTGCATATTTTACTTCTAACTGTATACCCACTTAACCAGCTGAAAAGATATGGTGGGTTGGAGAACATCGTCAATCCGGCGTCAACACGAGTTGCCAAAAGTATGTATCAGGAATGGTTTTATTTTTTATGGTTTCTTCCCTGTAAGTAAACAAACTGATTTTTAATTGAATTCAACCCCTTCTGCAGCATCGCCTTCTTGTTCGTGATGAGAAGTATCCACATATAGTCCATGTTGATAGAGGAATTATGGACAGAAATGAAACCGAAGTGGGTGCTAATCTCTGTGGCCCAGAAGGTATGCTGGCTTTCTATTGTCTGCTGTTGCCTTAACATTTTCTTAGTTCCCATCATGGTTGCATCAGACTTTTTAGTTCCAAGTCTCTTATTGAGTTATTTACATTGGACCTTTTGGTATTCGACCAGCCTTTTAGGAAGTCGAGTGGCATAGACTGAGTTTGCTGTTAATCAGTTCCCTGCATACCCGGTTTAAAATAACCTTGAGATCATCTTCATATGAGCTGTTCGCTAGCCCAAACATGTTAAATCATTGTTCATCAATTGTTGACAAGTGGCAACATTACATGCAGAGGAGATGATAAGAGGCCTAACACAACTGCAGTGGGAACGTGTTGATGTGAGCTTCCAGAAAAGTAGTCAAAGATTGGTTGCGCATAACACCATCCAGGTGTGATTTTTGACCTTTCCAAGCTGACTTGAAGTATTGTTTTCATTTTTGGTATCTGAATTTGGTGCTTCCATCCAGTGGCATCTGAACTTTTGCTCTAAAAAACAGAGGGGCGTTTTTCTAAGTTAAAATCCAATCTAGTCAAATGCACCCAGATATCATTAGCAAAATCACCTTGCATGGAATTGCTTATTCTGTGTACTAGGCCCATTATTATCGTAACTTGATGGTATTGATAACCATGTTGTATATTCAAACAGGAAAAAGTATTTCACATATATACTAATTCAGTACATATAAAGAAGAAAGTTAAAAAAACGTGAAGCAAAAGTGACATTGCGGCAATACCCTTCAACAATTTTCGCTTAGAAACTCTGGGCACCTGATTCTTTGTTGCTTAGTAGAATATGCCAATGCAATAATACATACATTTTGATCATACTTCTATTTACTCTATGAACGTCAGGTAAAGAGCTATTGGCTTAACTCAGATGGGGCAGACGTTATCAGTCACATGATGGATAATTTCCTCATCTAGTTCATGAACTCCACAGGGTGCACTGTGCCAATATTCGTGTCTGAGTTTGGTTACAAGTGATAGTTCAATTTTGCGTAGGCGGTTTGACCTTGTAGGTTGTACAATTTTCATTCTACACTGAGATATCAAAATTGATTCTTTAGGTTTCTTGTGCTGCAGATGTTAGACTACAACTTTTTTCTTTTATCCACAATCCGCCTCTACCATTTTATTGTATAGTGAAGTTGAACACTATTGTGTGCTACTTCCTCCATTCCAAATTAATAGAAGTTCTAGCTTTGTCTTATGTCAAATTTCTTGGAGTTTGACCAAGCCTATAGAAACATGCTAGTATTGTTTTGATATTCAAGTAAGTTTTGAGTTAGGACAAGCAAGGGTCAGGCTATTCATCACCCAGGATGAAGTATTGTTATTCCTCACCCCCTCCATTTTTACATCATTGCACCATATTCTTATGTCCAGTATTTTTTTTATTACTACCTCGTAACTCAAAAAAGAAAATTTGTATTGGTAGTAATGTTCGATGAGATTTTTGCACTATGAAGAGTATGAAAATAATGAGGGAGGATAATGCAAAAATAAAAGTTGTATAAATGGTGGCTTGAACCAATAATATTTAGCCATACACATGGAGGCATGGAGCAAGAAGTGGAGAGTTCCTCGCTGGCGCCTTATGCGCCAGCAAACGAACCCAGCGCCCACGCGCCTGGTTATGTGGGCCGGCCTGAAAACGAGCCGCGCAGCTCGTTCAACGTGCGTCTTTCGACCATCGCTTCCTGTTTCTAACACAAAAGGACGATCGCATCGTGGTTCACTTCTCGTGGTTGACCGGTCAACTGTTGATCGCTAGCTCCTTTTCCTTCGTGCACCTTTTGTTCCTTCGTTGTTTTTTTCTTTTTTTTCTGTTGCTTTGTTCACAAATCTCAAGAACACATGGATCTGAAAAAATTACGAATTTCAAAAACAGTTCACTAATTTGAAAAGGTTCATCAATTCTAAAAAAAGTTAATAAAAATTTGAACACAAAAATTGAGAAAAGTTCATCTAAGTTGAAAAAAATTCATCGGATTTGAAAAGAAGTTCATCGGTTTGAAAAAAATTCATTGGATTTGAAAAAAAGTTCATCGGATTTGAAAAAAAAATTCATCAGATTTGAAAAAAGTTCACTGAATTTTAAAAAAGATTGTCAGTTTGAAAAAGTTCGTCGAATTTGACAAAAAGTTCATCGAGTTCGACAAAAAATTCATCGAGTTTGAAAAAAAGTTCACCGGTTTTTTGGTCGCCTCTGAAAAAGTTCACGAATTTTAAGAAAGAGAAAAAACAAAGATAGAAAAAAAAGAAAGAAAACTGAAAAAACAGATGCCTTTTTCTCATTTTATAAAGAAAAGAAAAAGAACAATTCTGCCTCATGAGGTCAACTAGTCCAACTGGTTGGTGCGATCGCTAGCTAAACGAACCGGTGGGGTTCGAGTCGCAGCAGGCGCACCTTTTTTTTGGGGTTTTCAAGAAACAAACAGCAAAGTAGGATGGGCCGGCCCGCTATGAAAACCAAGTGTAAACGGGGTGTGCGCCCTGTACGAAATGCCCTGTACGAATAGGATTCAGCCAAGAAGTGCCTATATGTGTATATGCACCTATCTTGTATGTGCTCATACATATGAAGTACTCCTGGCCCAAAGTAATGGTTAAACAGCAAAGTAGGATGGGCCGGCCCGCTATGAAAACCAAGTGTAAACGGGGTGTGCGCCCTGTACGAAATGCCCTGTACGAATAGGATTCAGCCAAGAAGTGCCTATATGTGTGTATGCACCTATATTGTACGTGCTCATACATATGAAGTACTCCTGGCCCAAAGTAATGGTTAATAGGCTAATGGCCGACTAGTTGTTTGGCCGAGCACCCGACTAGTTGTTTGGCCGAGCATCCTGTTACATGCATACGTACATGCAATGCACGCACGTGACAACACTTGGCATGGCTAGAGTTCGTACATATACACTGTGTGTATGTATTTCACGGCCGGCCGGCGAGTGCGAAGAATCGGCAAATTACAAAATTTGGAAAATAAAGCTGCAAAGCACGTGTCCAACAGCAAGCTCATGTATTGGATGGTTTTCTTTCTTTTATTATATACAAATGAAGGAAGGAAGTACAAGAGGAAATTAAAAGTAACTAAATATGTTTAAGGTATATTTGTTTTGCAGCCTTGCACGGCAAGAAGAACGGAGATACGCATAAAACTTGCACCGGACGTCACCTGATCTACTGCCATCTATAGCCGGTCTCTCGTGGCATATATATAGAGGCATAGGCATGCTTAAAGCAGGAGGGCACAACTCATGTACAGAGGACTTAGGTAAAGAAAGGCGCGTCCACAAGGGCGGCGCACTCGCGGGGCAGCACGCACATAGCCTGCCTTTGTCCGGCGGTGGCAGCGTATGCGCCAAGGCGCATGAACGCACGCCAGCCACGGCGGAGCATCCGTGAAGGAACATGTGCCATGACGATCATACGAGCTAGCTTTCTCTATGGTATGTGTGTATTGTTTCTCTTTTTCAGGTACAGGTGCAACAACACGAACGGGAGCACGGTATCTCGCCGAGCCCTGCCGGTAGCATCGAGCAGAAAGGACGCACCCATGGCGGCGGCACGTACGCCGAGCAGCGACGAGGCAGCCATGATGTACCGACGAGAGGCAACCCACGGAGCCAACGTACAAGACGCACGCAGCAACACGTCTTGCTGAGGCAAAATACACGCCTTGGCGGCAGCGTAGAGGAGAAGAAGACGCGCCGAGCAGCGACACGGCAGCCGTGATGTACAGATGAGGAGGACCTGCTCCAAGCGGGAAACCGAGCATTGAGGGCGCATGCACCATCTGCAACGTCGCTGCAATAATCTTTCTTTTTCTATGTGTTATCATCTATTTTGCAGAATGACCTTCGGAAAGCACGCCTAGCAAAGGTGGCCGCGGACGATACAACGCTCTTCCCGTACCAGGAGCAGTTGAGGCGGCGGACGACGCGCCCAACGTAGGTGGCCTCAAACGAAGGGGCGCTCTTCTCGTACAAGGTGCTGTCGAGACGGTGGATGATGCCGCCAGGCCAGGAGACTACAGCGACACCACCAGGCCCATTGCCAACATCATCGACCCGGTGCCGCGGAGGATGGTGGCGTGGAGCTCGCAAGGACGATGCCCGCCGCCTTCATCATCAATCTGGAGCGTGCCGAGGGATGGAGGCGTGGTGCTTGCAGGGCCACCTTGTCGCGTGGGATGGCGACACCGAGCTCGCTAGGACAACGTCCATCGTCAACATGCTGCGGTGGACGGAGGCGTGGAGCTCGCAGGACGACACCACCGATGTCTACCTCATCAAGACGGAGCTTGCGGCGCGGAGTCCGTGAAGATGACACACGCCCCCGGTGCTGCCCGCAACACGGAGCCCGCGATACGAAGAATATGGTGCTACACTATGACACGTCTTCACCGACCCTTACCACGATCATGCGATGTGTTTCCTTTGTCTTGGCGGACCACCGAATACGGCGTCCAGCCAAGACGAGGTGCACTCTTCATGGCGTACAGGTCTCGGCGTGCAGGCAACGTGCCCCTTGTCTTAGCAGAATACGGCGTCTAGCTAGGACGGGGTATCAACCACGCCCTTCCATGATGTCACCTTTCTTCGGCACCGTGATGCTTTGCCCTTGTCTTGTTGGACCACCGAATACGGCATCCAAACGACACGAGGTGCACCCTTCATTGCATCAGGTCTCGTTTGTCGTACGGGTGGCGTGATCCTTGTCTTAGCAGACCATAAAATACGGCGTCTAGCTGAGACGGGGCATCAACCACGCCCCTCCATGATGTTATCTTTCTTCGGCCCCGCGGCGCGATCCTTGTTTTGGCAGACCACCGAATACGGCGTCTAGCCAAGACGAGGCATCCACCACACCCCTCTAAGATACCTTCCACGGTCTCGTAAGGCGGAGTCTTTGTCTTCACAGACAGTCGTAACCTCGGCATCTAGTTGAGACGAGGCACCAACCACACCGGCAATGCCGATGCGAGCGGCCGTTGGTTTTACACCGACACCGGTCTTCATAAAAGAATACTACCGCGAGGCAACCCCTTGCGTACCCCGACAAAGCCGCTACATTGCCAAGAAGTCCGAGCAGAGCAGGACCCATGCAATTTCAACACCGACTACATCAACGCTGTCAAGACCGACGAGGCACGACGGCGAGGGCGAACGTGGCCAGCACAAAGCCAATTTTTGAGTGACACGTTTACCGACGAGGACACGGGCTTTGCCGCCGTCCACACCACACACACACCATCATCATCATGCATGGAGAACGCGAAGCGAAGACAACGAAGACGACCACACGGTTTTATCGAAGGTATCTCGTGGAGCAACCCATGGGGGTAATTAACCGGGAGCTTTTCGAGGCCCCGGGAACCAGGAGACCGCACATCGCCATAGTCAGGCAGGCCGCGCTAGTAGACCACGGAGCGCAACCATTTTTTATGGGATCTTGTAATTTTGTTCATCCAAAGAGATAAATGAAATACTTATTTCCCGTATCACTTCTCTTTGTGTACTACGGTACACTGGCACGCCCACATTTTTCTTTTTCGCCGACGCATGAGAGAAATCCATACTCCTTCTCTTCCCTTCTTCCAGAGCCGCGTTATAAGATTTTTCTTGTGTCAAATAAGTAAAAAACATTATTATGTTACATAAAATTACGGGTGTAAAAAAATAGTATAAAATATACGTGAAAATAATGTAATTTTTGTGGACTTATGACTTATATTTTTGTTTTCTTATATCAAATTTTGCATGGTGAATTAAATGTACTATTTTTATACTAAACGTAGGTAAATTCTTAATGAAACAAGCTAAGAGAACCTGCGGTGCAAAATAATCCCAAATGCTAAAATATGATATCATACTTTTATGTGTTCGAAGTGAACGCTGCTTTTTTTGGGAGCTTTATTGCTTAAGTAGCATGAAATTACCATCAGCCCTCAGGCTACTGGAAAGAAAGGATGGGTATTCTTGTAGCCAACAGTCTGAAACCAACAAGGAACAAGCCTGTTTAGCACAGAGGTCTGCCATCGCATTAGCACCCCTCGGTACATGCCTAACTGAAAAAGAAATAAAACATGACGATTTCTACCTTACTTCATCTAAGATAGGCGCGACAATTGATCTCGAATTGTCACGCGAAGACCAGAGGTTGACAAATTCTAAGCAATCCACCTCCATCGCAACATGTGAGAAGCCACGAAGCTGTGCAAAGATTACCCCTTCCCAGAGAGCCAAGACTTCAGCGGTTAGAGGATCTGTCACACCCGGGAATGGTTTACTCCAAGCTCCCATGAATGCAAGATGAGATCGAGCAACACCGCCTCCTCCTACACATAGAGTTTCACTATTCGTTGCACCGTCCGTGTTGATCTTGATCCACCCCACATCAGGAGGACGCCACTGAACCCTGTTACTCCATGGCGGGCCTTTGGTAGTTCAAGCATCAGTAGATCATCACGTACACTTTTCACTGCTATGATCGCATCAAAAGATAACTGGTCATGGGTACAACGATTTCACGCAGACCAAATTGCATGCATCACAGTTATTATCTTGCACCTGTCTTGGTCCGCAATCAAGTCGTCCATCAGCACATCCTTTGCCCAAGTGATAGGATGTAGCCTTGGTAAGCTGAGACCTAAGTAGTCTCTCCTGCTGCCCAATATTGCTGAGCATGTGAGCAGTTTATTAGAGCATGCCGCAGGTCCTCATCTACAACCTTGCATAAGTCACATCTCGCCACTATCCGAATATGACGATACTGTAGAGTAGCATAGTCAGGAAGAATACCTCGAAGCACTCTCCACCAGAATACACGTATTCTAGGAATAACCTTCAATATCCACAAAGCAGTCCATAAGTGTTTATCTGAAAATGAATGATCCACTACCGTTCCTTCCTCTGGAGCTAAACGCTCATTATGAGTCACTAGAGGACGATAGGCCGTTTTAACAGAATAGACAGCGGACTTCTCCGAGTCCCAAGCAAGGAAATCCTCTCCACCGGAAGCTCTCAAGGGTATGTTCAAAATGGCGTCCGCATCTGGTGCTAGAAAATTCCTCCGTACCAACTCAATATCCCAGGTACCACTGTCATGATCGAACAAATCAGAAACATGGTCAATTGGATCAGTTCCAATGCGCCCCTGGGTTTGAGAATATCAGTGTTGGGTATCCACCGGTCGGTCCAAATGGAGATGGACTCACCATTCCCAACTCTTTTGATCAATCCTCGTTCTAGCGCAGCTCAGCCAGCAATGATGGCCTTACATGTCGCTGAAGCCGAACGAGGAGCATGCACATCCATAAAATCACAGTTGTGAAAGTACTTCCCCTTCAATACTCTGGAACACAATGAGTTGGGATGTGTCATAAGCCGCCACCCATGCTTACCATGGAGGGCTAAATTAAACTGTTCAAAATCCCGGAAACCCATGCCTCCTTGTATCTTTGGTGCTGAGAGTTTTTTCCATGACAACAAATGCAAAGATCGTCTGTCTATAGAGCTGCTCCACCAAAATTTCGCCATAGAAGATGCGAGTTGCGTACAGACCTTCTTGGTAAA
Organism: Aegilops longissima; assembly: GCA_021605205.1. Taxonomy (NCBI): domain Eukaryota; kingdom Viridiplantae; phylum Streptophyta; class Magnoliopsida; order Poales; family Poaceae; genus Aegilops; species Aegilops longissima. The sequence continues at coordinate 364,753,654 of CM038682.1, read as the reverse complement.
TTGAAAGCAAGTCATGCTGAAAGTAGGAATGGCCTGGACCACAAATTAGAGCAAAACTTCTCTACCTGCATAAGCCAGATTTCTCTCTGACCAACCTTGCATTTTACCTTGGCTCCTTTCCCCAATATGATCGAAACTTCTGCTCGTAATCCTGCCAACAACAGTTGGTAAGCCAAGGTAGCGTTCAGTAAAAGCTTCCACAAAAATACCCAATCTCTGTTTAATCTCCACTCTCAGTTTCTGTGAAGCATTTGGACTAAAATAAACTACACTTTTCTCCCGGTTGACTGCTAAACTGGAGCAGGCCGCATAAATCCTCAAGATTTCATTCAATCTATTTGCACTTTCTACTTTTGCATTCATGAAAATCAAGCTGTCGTCAGCGAAGAGCAAATGATTAATCCAAGGGGAATGAACACTCACCCTAATGCCTCTGTCCACATACGCACCACCATAATAGTTCATCGGTGAAGTAAGCCCTTCTGCGCATATGAGAAAAAGTAAAGGGGATGCTGGGCAACCCCGGCGAAGACCCCTCGATGGCGTAAAGAATGGCAGTAACGAGCCATTTACCTTGACTGCAAAGTGGACCGAGGTGACCCACTTCATAATTAGACGTACAATTTTGTCACAAAACCCAATCTGGTCAACATTGCCTCTAAGTAATGCCACTTGACGCGATCATATGCTTTCAGCATATCGAGTTTTACAGCACACGAGGCTTGTTTGCATCGCTCCTTTTTCTTCATCGCATGCATGCTTTCATATGCTACCAAGACGTTATCAGTAATCAAACGACCCGGCACAAAAGCATTCTGCTCCTCCCCAATAATCTCATCCATCAGACCCTGTAACCCATTGGTTATTGCCTTAGCTGCAATCTTGTATAGAACTGGGCACAAAGAGATTGGTCGATATTGGGAGATCCTCTGAGGAGTTCGTACCTTTGGAATAAGTGTGATCGCCGTGTCGTTAAGACCCAAAGGTAGCTCCCCACCATTCAGAAACTCTAGGACGGCCGCAGTAACATCATTGCCCAGCACGTCCCAGTGTCCCAGTGACACTGGAAGAAACTAGCGGTAAAGCCATCCACACCCGGCGCTTTTGAAAACGCCATATGGAGAAGTGCTACCCGTACCTCCTCTGCCATGAACTCACTCTCTAAAAAAGCATTCATGGCGTCATTGACACGGACGGGAACAAACTGCAACAAATCGTTCATGTCATTGTGCCCCTGAGTTAGATAAAGGTTCTGGTAAAACCCCAAAATTTTGGCTTCCACTTCGGCTGGGTCCTCACAAGTTGATCCATCCGCCTTCTCCAAGGAAACAATACGATTGATTCTGGTACACTAGACTGCTTGTGCTTGATAATATTTGGTGTTCCGATCCCCTTTACTCAGCCACTGAACTCTTGATCTCTGTTTCAACCACACCTCCTCCTGCCTTAAGGTCTCTCGCAATTATGTCGACACCGCAAGTTCCTCTGCATTTGGTCCCCGGCCAATCTACGCTGCTCGAAGACGCTCCGGCTGCTTTTGTAGTTTCTCGACCTTCTTGGCTATGTTGCCAAACTCGTGGTCTCCCCAAGACCCGAGTCTATTCTGAACTGAAGTTAGTGCATGCACTACTCCATTTAAACTACCATGGACAGTCTCTGACCGCCAGATCTCCTCCACAAGGGAATCGTAGTCAATGTGAGATTGCCATACATTCTCATAATGAAATGGGTGTGGCCCACGTCGCCTCTGCTGCGCCTGCACATTCCTCAATTCAGCAAGGATATAACAGTGATTAGAAACTGTCGAGCTAATATGTTTGACACTGGAATACCCAAGCGAAGATAGAAAATTTGCATTTGCAAAAGCACGATCAATTCTAGTTTTTACATTAGAGTTATACTGTTGCTTATTATCCCAAGTAAAGGGAACACCTCTCCACCCAAGATCTTGGAAGGAACAAAAATCTACGACTTCACGAAACACTCGCATTTGCCACTCCGGCCTAGTGTGGGCACCGAAGCACCTTCAGAGTACATAGTTTCATTGAAGTCCCCCATACAAAGCTAACCATGATGTTGTACTCCATATAATGTACGCAAAAAATCCCAGCTATGATACCTATTTTCAACTCGGGGTTCTCTGTAAAATCCTGTGAACCGCCAAGGTTGTGACTGATCATTCATCCCGACGTTCACATCAATATGTGCTTGGCTGTAGTTTCTTAGTTCTACATCAATATTATCTGTCCAAAACAAGCCAATTCCACCGCTTAAGCCGCTACTATCAACAACAAAGCATCCAACAAAACCAAGTAAATTCTTCAAACTCTCAACTCTTTTCCCCCTAATCTTAGTTTCCATGAGAAAGAGAAGGGAGGGACCTTCCTGCTTCACAATCTTGCGAAGCTCTCGGACTATCGATGGGTTCCCAAGCCCTCAATAGTTCCAGCTCATGCAATGCATTGGGACGGGTAGGGCTGTCTCGCAGCCTCTGCCTAGTTATCAGGTGTTGGTTTCTTCTTTTTTGGAAGCCTTTCAAACTCCCCTGCTGTCCCAAGATCATCATCCTTCCCACTCTCCTTTAAGCACGTCAGATCATTGTTCTCTGTGGGTTCACCTTCTGCTATCAACTGGAGAGGAGGTGCGTGGTCAACTCTGCGATACATTTGTTTTGGTGCCTCCTTTCGTTTATGCCATTAATTCCTCTTCCTAGGAGAATTAACCTCTGTACCACTTTCTGGTGCATTGCTTGAGTTCTTGGACTCCCTCTGGCTACTCGGACCCGATTGTTGATCCTTACTAGTATGATTCCCTGAGACAGTCTTCCTACGTTCATCAGAGGCCCTCAACTTCGGACCGATGGGCAGCTCCCCCTTTGCATCAGGCAGGCCTGGAGTTGGGCAATATGGATCAGAGTGTCCTAGTCGGGCACAAGAAAAGCAGAAGCGAGGGACGTTTTTTTAAAGCTTCATGCACTAGCCAACGCAACCAAAAGTCCGAACTAGTGGAAAGGACTAATGCAAACCACATATAATGTAACACCCCCCCTCACGTGTGACGGGGAAGACAAGTCAACACGTGCAACCGGAAGAGAGTGACGGCGCGCGAAACTCACATATGACTCAAGAGGCCTATACATGGACACAAAGGGGGGCATCATCAACTTTTTAGATAAATTGCGAAAGCCAGGACTTGAACTCAAGACCTCAGCTATGATACCATGTTAAGCTTCATGCACTAGCCAACGCAACCAAAAGTCTGAACTGATGGAAAGGACTAGTGCAATCCACATATAATGTAACAGTTTTCATATTGGATATCAGATGGCTCTTGCTTCTGTCTTTTTGCCGAATCAATCACAGTCCACCTTCTCAAAGGTTTGTTCATGTCTACTGACACACTTGCTCACAGAAAACCACCCATGTGGTCAAACTGCGCAGAGTTAGTTTTTTGATCTATCTGTGCTGCAATCACCTTCCCCATGAATTGTCCCGAAGATTATAGGGTAGATTCAGCACCTTGGCCCATAGGCGAAGTCGATCGAAACTGGCCTCATCCGGCCTCATGCAATCCTTGAAGTCAGCCAAAATCGTCGCGTTCTTGCTGATGTGCCATGGGGATCCGTCGCAAATACAGTCCCGATCTCGCTTTGATTCGAATTCAGCCACAAACATATTCTCCCCCATAGATCTGAACTGGAGGCCTCGAGTGTTACCCCATGCCGGTCGGAGTGCATTAGTGATGGTTTGGATATGAAACAGGTTGCGGTGCAACACCTTCCCCGCTAAATGCCACTTCTCCGGCGCGTTCTCCTCGCGATCATCAATGACCAGCGGAGTAGCTTCCTCATCTGTGATTCCTAGTTTCCCTAGGGCCTCTTCCAGGCGAGCCCTAGCCATGCGCGGCAAGTCTGGTCCCATCGCCGGGGCCTTTCCATGGTCAGATGTAGCCATCCTCACAGGAAAAGTCTGGTGCGCACCGTTGAGGGAGTCCTGGATTAGGGGGTCCTCGGACAGCCGGACTATATCCTTTGGCCGGACTGTTGGACTATGAAGATACAAGATTGAAGACTTCGACCCGTGTCTGGATGGGACTCTACTTGGCGTGGAAGGCAAGCTTGGCAATACGGATATCTAGATCTCCTCCCTTGTAACGACTCTGTGTAACCCTAGCCCCCTCCGGTGTCTATATAAACCAGAGGGCTTAGTCCGTAGAACAACAACAATCATACCATAGGCTAGCTTCTAGGGTTTAGCCTCTACGATCTCGTGGTAGATCAACTCTTGTAATACTCATATCATCAAGATCAATCAAGCATGAAGTAGGGTATTACCTCCATCGAGAGGGCCCGAACCTGGGTAAACATCGTGTCCCTTGCCTCCTGTTACCATTCGCCTTAGACACACAGTTCGGGACCCCCTACCCGAGATCCGCCGGTTTTGACACCGACATTGGTGCTTTCATTGAGAGTTCCACTGTGCCGTCACCGTAAGGCTTGATGGCTCCTTCGATCATCGGCAACGATGCGATCCAGGGTGAGGTTTTCCTCCCCGGACAAATCTTCGTATTCGACGGCTTCGTACTGCGGGCTAACTCACTTGGCCATCTGGAGTAGATCGATAGTTACGCCCCTGGCCATCAGGTCAGGTTTGGAAACTTGAACTATACCGCCGACACCCGTGGAGACTTGATCTTCGATGGATTCGAGCCCATGTCAGTTGCGCCGCACAATCACGACGAGCATGACTTAGCTCTACCGTCAGACTGTGTTCGGGAGATCACACCTGCAGCTACTCCGGTCCTCAATCCGGAACAAATGGCGCCATCTGTGGACGGGTGGATGGGCCCCGCCACGGAGGCCGCACACTTAGTGGCGATAGCGCCGAATACTGACTTCACCTCCTACGAGACCCGTGTTGCCGAACCGTTGGATTCATCCCCGGCCATGGACTCCGAGCCGCTTGTGTCTGTGCCCATCGAATCTAATTGGGCGGCGATCATGGAGTTTACCTCCGCGGATATCTTTCAGCACTCGCCTTTTGGCGATGTGCTGAATTCATTAAGGTCTCTCTCCCTGTCAGGAGACCCTTGGCCGAACTATGTCCGGCTAGAATGGGATGCGGACGACAAAGAAATTCGCGACCCACCCACCACCAAATTAGTAGCCATTGTCGATGATTTAACCGACATGCTCGATTTCGACTCCGAAGACATCGACGACATGAACGACGATGCATGAGAGGAATAGGAACCATCGCCCACAGGGCGCTAGACAACCACTTCATCACATGACATATACATGGTGGATACACCCAAAGAAAACAATGATGAGGAACGAAAGGATGCAGCGAAGGATAGCTCCCTCGAGAAGTAACCAAAGCGTCGGTAGCGCCGCGCTCAAATCCGCCTCGGCAAAAACAGCGATAATAGCTAAGAGAAAATAACACCCGGTCGACTCCGGAGGAAGCGACAACCACATTGACCAGCGCGAGCAGGATGAACCAGCAAGCGGCGAACATAATGCGGATCCGCTGTCCGAACACGGCGACGCCGAGGATAAAGCTCATCAACCTCCCTCCAGAGAGGAAAATAGTCCGGACGAGGATGCACACATCATCCCGGAAAGGCACTTGGAACAAGAGAACCTCCGCAGAAGGCTTATTGCCACCGCGAGGAGTCTGAAGAAGCAGAAGCAAAGGCTTAAGGCCGTGTAGAATACGCTCAATAGTAGATGGAACAAAGTGCTCGACAATGAAGAAAAGTATGGTGGTAGTTACCACACAACGAGCTATCCAAAGCGCAAGCTGTTGCCTGAATTTGATGATGAGGCCTTAGAGCCCACACAGTCGAAAAACAAAACGGTCGACCGGTCGGATCAACCACCTTGTGGCCGCGATAGAGCGGCTAACAAGGCCGCACATAAGTCGGCACACGATTCACGTGAGGACTTGCATCAGAAGACCGGCGCGACCAGGTCCATGTATGGATCAAGGCAACGCGCTCCAGCGCACAACCAAAACCAAACACTACAACCGTCAGAACGCCATGACACATCCAAATACAGGGGTGCCACACACCCCCTATGTTTCACCGATGAGGTGCTGGACCACGAATTTCCAGAAGGATTCAAACCAGTGAACATAGCGGCGTATGACGGAACCACAGACCCTAGGGTCTGGATTGAGGACTTTATCCTCCATATCCATATGGCTCGCGGAGACGATCTTCACGCCATCAAGTACTTGCCCCTCGAGCTGAAAGGACCAGCTCGGCACTGGCTGAAGAGCCTCCCCAAAAACTCAATTGGAAGTTGGGAGGAGCTTGAGGATGCTTTTCTGGCTAATTTTCAAGGGACCTATGTCCGACCTCCGGATGCAGACGATTTAAGTCATATAATTCAACAACCCGGAGAGTCAGCCCGGAAACTTTGGAACAGATTTCTCACTAAGAAGAACCAAATCGTCGACTGCCCGGACGCCGAAGCCTTAGCAGCTTTCAAACACAGCGTCCGAGACAAATGGCTCGCCAGACACCTTGGCCAAGAAAAACCGAGAACAATGGCAGCCCTGACAAGCCTCATGACCCGCTTTTGCGCGGGCGAAGATGGCTGGCTAGCTCGTAGTAGCACCAGCGACCCAGGCACATCCGAAGTCAGGGATGGCAATGGAAAACCACGACGCAGTAAAAGCAAGCATCAAAATAAAGAAGACAACCCAGATAACACGATGGTAAACACTGGATTTAGGAGCTCTCGACCGGGTCAACGGAAAAAGCCTTTCAAAGGCAGCAGAGATGGACCGTCCAGCCTAAACAAGATTCTAGACAAACTATGTCAGATTCATGGCACCCCCGATAAACCTGCAAATCACACCCACAAAGAATGCTGGGTCTTCAAGCAGGCCGGTAAGCTAAACGGCGAACACAAGGGGAGGGAGACACCAAGTGAAGACGAGGACGAGCCTCGCTTGACAAAGCGATGGGGATAGAAAAATTCCCACCAGAGGTCAAAACAGTGAACATGATCCACGTGACGAAGAGGAGAAGCAAACATGCACTCCAAGACACACGCGCCGTAGAGCCTGTCACCCCCCAAGTTCAACCCCCGGTTGGCCTGCCAAATCACTTTTGATCGCAGGGATCACCTGACAAGCATCCGGCACGAAGGATTGGCTGCCTTGATGTTAGACCCAATAATAAACGGGTACCATCTCACACGAGTCCTTATGGATGGCGGCAGTAGTCTTAATCTGATATATCAGGACACAGTCCGCAAAATGGGGATAGACCCGACAAAAATCAGCCACAGTAATACTACCTTCAAGGGAGTAATACCAGGCCAAGAGGCCCGCTGCACGGGCTCTCTAATACTAGAGGTTGTATTCGGTTCTCCCGACAACTTCCGAAGCGAAAAGTTAACCTTCGACATCGCTCCATTCCGAAGTGGCTATCAAGCACTACTCGGAAGAGCAACTTTTGCTCATTTTAATGCAGTACCGCATTACGCTTCTCTCAAGCTCAAGATGCCCGGTCCACGTGGCATCATCACAATTAGCGGAAATATTGAACGTTCCTTACGCGCGGAAGAATGTACGACAATTTTAACAGTCGAACACTAAACGACCCTTCCAACCAAAATAAATGATCGGTCGTCAAGACCGCGGACACGGCTAGACGAGTCCGGCGCATTACTAGCTATAACAGCTTAGATAAACCTGAGATTGGTTTGATGATTATACCCCCATAGGCGGTACCAGGGGCTTCCCGCGTGTAAACAGGGCTAGTTCGGCTCAACTTTGCTTATCTTGAATTTTCATGGTTTATCGAGAATAACCAATTTTTCGCACGACAACTTTCACCTAAGTTCTTCTCTTTTATAGACGACAATCGTGCTACACCCTTCCAGGATCTGACTGCGGAGACACAAAGCGCAGCGTGCAGCGAGGACCAGCTCAAAGGTTTCTTTTAGATTAAGACCCTGTAAACCTTTTTTACTGTCTCTTGTTGTTCACATCCTCCGGATACTCAGTATAACCGAGAGCGATGCTGACGTTATTGGCATTTCACCACGTCAGAACGATGCATGTACCTGGACACTCAGGGATCATCATCAAGGGCGTTATTCAACCCGGCATATGCTGTAAAGACCGAATACCTTAGGGCGTGTTCGGCGTCGCGAGTTTGGCCTTATATGCATCATCTCTGAATCATGTCTTTGGTCAAATGTTGGGTTTGCCCGGCTCCCGTGTTTTGCTACCTTACATTCCGCTCTATCGGCTAAGGTGGCACCGAGAGAACTACTGCGATTGTGCCCTGGGTCATCCGGATGAGCACCTCAGTAGAGAAAGCCAAAAACTGACTGTCATGATAAAGCGCAAGACTGGTCAACCACTCAATGACTTAGCGGAATCTTCGGGATTCCTCCGCATTAACGAAGGGCCGTTTCCCGGTCATGTATGTACGCGCCCTGTATTCAGATGAGCGCGGAGGTACCAGGGGCTATATAGTAGTCCCACCATCAAACTCCTATGTCTAAGTGAAAGTGTTAAAGCAATATAGCCCGTTTGCCTCGTTCGCTGCGCTATCACCTCCTTAATGGACCAAGGCGTTGGATCAAGTGTGAATCGCGTTTTTGCGAACACCCCACATTATATGCGTGGGGGCTGAAGCCGACGACTGCAAACTTTCAGGTTATATACATATATACATAAACGGCCGCACAGGAGGCACCATAATACTTTCAGGCAAAAGTATAAACACAACCTTTATAATTTAATAAACATTGTTCTTACAATGGGAATACATGTCACTAGAACATAATATTCTTCGAGCACTGAGCCTCTATTAAACGAGCGCCTTCAAGGACTTCTTAAAAGTAGTGCTCGGCCGATACTCGGCCCACGCCCGAACTCTGGGTCGCAATAGCGGTGGCCTCCATCTCTGCCCAGTATGTCTTGACACGGGCAAGAGCCATCCGCGCACCCTCTATGCATGCCGACCTCTTCGTAGCGTCGATGCACAACACAGCACCAAGGAACTGTTACACTAAACTAAAATAACTATTCGGCCTTGGCCCTTCCGGCCAAAGATGATCCACAAAAGACCTCATGGCAAGCCCGGACAACCTATGGAGCTCGGCCCACTTGGCCATTCGCTCATTCAACAGCAGGGACGCACTGGAACATTGAACTGTGACCAGAACAACTTTTCCACTTCACGATCTTTTTGATCTTTGAAAAACTTCGCGCGCAGCACTTTTCATTGCCAAATCCGCGTATGCGTCTGCAGAACTCCATAATTGATCAAGAGGGGCATACTTAGGATCTCCAAACTTCATCCACAATAAAAAGGGCTTCCCAACCGCGATATTCCAGGCTTGACGTAGCTCCTCCTTTTCTGCTCTGATCTTAGAGCGGGCGTCCTTGTCCGCTACCATGGCCTTCTCCAGGTCCGCCATATTCGTTCGGTTTTCCTTTTCAAGAAGCTCGTAACGGTAGGCGACATCTTTCAACTCAACATCCATCTTGGCTATTTTATCCTTGCTTTGGCAATGCGCAGCCTGTTCGGCTCTCAGCTCTTCGATCGCCTTTAGAGCGGCCGCATCACTCTTCCGGGCTTGTTCCTTGGCTCGGGCAAGTTCCGCCCGAAGGGTCTCCACGGCGACAGCCCCATCTGCAGTCACAACATATTAAAGATACTAGCATCATGCTCCTCTTAATATGTGTTGATCACCGGAGAAAACACATACCCTGTGCCTCATCAAGCCGCTTGTTTACAAGCACGATGTCGGCATCTGCCGCATCAAGTTGCCGTTTCAGCTCGGCAAACTCACCAGTCCGGCTAGCCACCAGACCTCCAGTCACCTGCACATGAAGGCGGCATGATTATTACCTGGGACTATGATCCTCTGTTTGCCGCCCGTTCTCGGCAAACAACCGAGTCTCGGGGCTACTATCTGCATAGGGCACACCTAGCGTGTGCGGTACCGTCAAAAACATATACTACTTCACGTACCTCAAAGCCTTTCAACAGACTCATAAAAGCTTCATGCAACCCGCTTTTGGCGGAGGAAATCCTCTCAACCACCGTGCCCATTAGAGCACGATGCGTTTTCGAGACAGCCGCTTGCTCTAGAAGATTCATCAATGCGTCTGATCGCACATCGGACGGTTCCGGACTCTTTCTGTGGCTCTCCTTAGGAGCCGAATACTCCGGACTTCGGGGTGCCGAAGGGTTACCCCCTGGCCTTGGCGGATCAGGAGAAATCCTTCGTGATGACACCTCAGGGTTGCCCGATTCATGAGGCGGGGAGGCACGGGGAGGTGTTTCGCTCTCCATCATCTCCGGAAGAATATCCCCCGAAGACGAACTCTGTCGAGAAGGGCTACGATCCGAACTACAAGATGCATGCTTCGGTTATCATTCTCGGAAATGAAGCAGGATATATTTACTATAAAGTACTTTCGTTTACGTACAACTTGGTAGAGGGCTGGTCCCCTTGCGGGTACTGTGCGGTAAGGATGCCCTCCGGGGTAGGACCCTCCGACAAAGGATTCTTCCCTCGCTTGGAGACCATTACTTCCAAGTCTTCAGAGGCGGTCCTCTTCCTTCCCTGGGGAGAGGGAATTTTAGATTCTCCACCCCGGTTATCCTCCTTCGAGGAGGCACTAATTCCCCCGGTTTGGATGAATAGTGAGTGAGGATCGCTCTCGGCCTCTTTGTCCCTCCCTTTACCTTCCCCTGATGGCGCTTGATAAGGCGCAAGCTCAAGCATCCTGGCTAGTACATGATTCAGTGAGCCCTCGGGAAGGGGGGCCGGACACCTGATCATCTTCGCCTTTTTTATCCAGTCCTGGTTAAAAGGTGACCTTTCAGAATGATGTTGCGATAAATTAAAAGACAACATGTTCGGCCACGGAATTACTTACTTGAGTGTCTGGACGATTGCAGTTCAGACCCGCATCCTCGGAGGTGTCCGGACACTCTATTTGTGATCCGAAGAACGATCTGTACATCTCTTCGAGCGTCACGCCGAAGAAGTGCTGAATAGTTCACGGTCCTTCCGGGTTGAACTCCCACATACGGAGAGGTCGACGTTTGCAAGGCAGGGCTCGACGAACTAGCATAACTTGCATTACCTTAACAAGGCTGACATCTCTCTCGTGGAGATCTCGGATGCGACTCTGCAATGTTAGTACATCATTTACTGGCCCCCAGTCCAGCCCCTTGTTGACCCATGACGCCAGTTGTGGCGGGGCGCCCGAGCGGAAGGCAGGGGCGGCTACCCACTTGGTACCCCGGGGAGCTGTGATATAAAACCACTCCCGTTGCCATAAACTGGAGACCTCCGGGAAGGAACCCTTTGGCCATGGAACATCGGTGCCTTTGCTTATTACGGCACCTCCACACTCTGCATGTCGCCCCTCAATCATCTTCGGCTTCACATTAAAGGTCTTGAGCCATAAGTTGAAGTGTGGGGTAATGCGGAGGAAGGCTTCACACACGACGATGAACGAAAAGATGTGAAAGATGGAATCCGGAGCCAGATCATGGAAATCGAGCCCGTAGTAGAACATGAGCCCTCTAAGGGATCTAGACTGAAACCTAGCCCTCGGAGGAAGTGGGAGACTGTAGGACCTTGAAGTATGTCTAGAGGGGGGGGGGTGATTAGACTACTTGACCAATTAAAAACTTAACCTTTTCCCAATTTTAGAGTTTGACAGATTTTAGCTATCTTAGGACAAGTCAAGCAATCATCACACAAATCAAGCAAGCATGCAAAGAGTATATGGGCAGCGGAAATTAAAGCATGCAACTTGCAAGAAAGTAAAGGGAAGGGTTTGGAGGATTCAAACGCAATTGGAGACACGAATGTTTTTGGCGTGGTTCCGGTAGGTGGTGCTATCGTACCTCCACGTTGATGGAGACTTCAACCCACGAAGGGTAACAGTTGCGCGAGTCAACGGAGGGCTCCACCCACGAAGGGTCCACGAAGAAGCAACCTTGTCTATCTCACCATGGCCGTCGCCCACGAAGGACTTGCCTCACTAGCGGTAGATCTTCATGAAGTAGGCGATCTCCTTGCCCTTACAAACTCCTTGGTTCAACTCCACAATCTTGTCGGAGGCTCCCAAGTGACACCTAGCCAATCTAGGAGACACCACTCTCCAAGAAGTAACAAATGGTGTGTTGATGATGAACTCCTTGCTCTTGTGCTTCAAATGATAGTCTCCCAACACTCAACTCTCTCTCATAGGATTTGGATCTGGTGGAAAGAGGGTTTGAGTGGAAAGCAACTTGGGGAAGGCTAGAGATCAAGATTCATATGGTAGGAATGGAATATCTTGGCCTCAACACATGAGTAGGTAGTTCTTTCTCAGAAATGGTAAGTTGGAAGTGTAGGTTCGGTCGATGGCTCTCTCCACGAATGAAGAGGAGGTGGAGGGTATATATAGCCTCCACACAAAATCTAACGTTACACACAATTTACCAAACTCGGTGGGAGCGATTCAATGACTCGGTCGGACCGATTTAGTAAACCTAGTGACCGTTAGTGATTTTCGTGGGCCGACATGCAACTTCGGTGAGACCGATTCGGTTAGGGTTAGGGCATAACGTAATCTCGTTAAGACCGATTACACAAACTTCGGTGAGACCGATTTTGGTAATAAGCTTTCGAGAGAGTTGGTCGTAAACTTCGGTGGGACCGATTTGCTCTTTTATTTGAGACCGAAATGTTATAAAGGGAAACCGAGAGTTTACATTGCAATCTCGGTGGGACCGATCGCTCACCGGTTAGACCGAAGCGTTACAAAGGGAAACAGAGATTACAATCCCATCTCGGTGAGACCGAGATCCCTATCGGTAGGACCGATTTGCCTAGGGTTTGTGGCAGTGTCTATGACTTTTGAAATCGGTGGCGCAGGGTAGGAAGATTCGGTGTGACCGATTTTGGCTTTAGGTTTAGGTCATTTGTGGATTGTGAGAAAGTAGCTGAGGGTTTTTGGAGCATATCACTAAGCACATGAAGCAAGAGGCTCATTCAGCAACACCTCATCCCTCCTTGATAGTATTGGCTTTTCCTATAGACTCAATGTGATCTTGGACCACTTAAATGTAAAATGAAGAGTCTTGAGCTTTTGAGCTTGAGCCAATCCTTTGTCCTTAGTATTTTGAGGGATCCACTTTCATCATCCACGCCATGCCATTCATTGAGCTTTCCTGAAATAATAGTCTTGGAATAACATTAGCTCAATGAGCTATATGTTGTTATGAATTACCAAAAGCACCTAGGGATAGTTGCACTTTCAATCTCCCCCTTTTTGGTAATTGATGACAACATATAGATCAAAGCTTCGACAAATGATAATAAGATTGAAAAACATCGTCGCTTTGAGAAGTATGTGATAAGCAAGAGCTCCCCCTAAATTTGTGCATAGTTTAAGATTTGCTTTGGACTGCAAATGCACAAGGAATTTGGCTCATGGGTTACTCTTCCATGTCACATACATCTTGGTGGAGCGCTCAGAATGATAAAGATTGAATACATGCACTCATCACCAAGCAAAGTGAATGATCACATAGGATAGATAAGATAATATCATCAAACATGCATAAGTGTAGCTTATGATCAAACACATGATCATCAATGTCTCACAAGAATAGCATAGTATCTCAAGCAATCAAAAGAAAACAAGTTCAAACAAGTTTGAACCATCAAATCAAGAGACAACAAAAGCAACACACTCTCTCTCTCGAAGCCTATGATCTATACATTTTTCTCCCCCTTTGGCAACAAGTTACCAAAAAGTTCATAGAAAATGCATAGTGCTAGATCGACTCTAAGGCTTGATCTTCAGATGGTGGTGTAGAGATGGCTCCTTGGACGAAGACTTCAGTTGATGTAGAGGGAGCTGGAGGAGTTGGTCTTTGGAGCTGGTTGCTTTGGAGCTGTAGGAGCTGTAGCTGGTGCAGATGATGTTGCTCTAGTGTCTGCATCGCACTTGCATCGATCTCTCGAGCTCTAGGCACTCTGGCAAATACATTAGTGGTATTCTTGCCCTTCCTGTCCTGCATGTCATCTTGCAGCTGCTTCACAACTGACTGAATCTCAGTTACTTTGACATCTAGATCATAGAATTTTTGTTCCATGATTCTTTCCAAGCTCTCCTGATTTTGAGTGAGGGTGGCCAATCCCTTCTCAATCCTCAGAGATGATGCTATCAAGTAACCAAGCTGCTCCTGCTTGTTCTTCAAGAAATACTCAGATGCCTCCTCTTGAGTTGGCATCTTGGCAGCCTTCTCCTTCCTTGCCTTCTCCTTCTTCTCTTGAGCTTGAACTGATGATGGATCATTCTCATTCACTAGTGGCTGGGGCGCCACCTGGTGGCGCCTCTTAGGCGGGATTGTGCGCACTAATCAAGTTGTTGTATTTGTTAAGTGTTGGTATAACAATACGCTTAGTTAGCGAGAATGCAGGCAGCGCAGATGAGGCAGTATTATTTGGAGCTAACATAACCTTTTCTATTACACGTATCACTATGACACTATGACAATTATCCTCAAAAGGGTTACCAGCCAAAAAAACCTAAGTACTTGACACTTAGAAGAGCTAGTGCATTTTGGCTAGTCTAATTTCACAGAAATAATAAGCTAACAATATATATTTTGTCGATGGAGGTGTCCAGATCATGACCAATATGTTACTGTGCGCACTAATCAAGTTGTCGTAGTTGTTAAAGTGTTGACAGTACAAATAAGAGACATTTTTCATGCTTTGCTCAAATCTTCTCTTCAGGTCCATCTCTCTTTAAGATTTCTTGTGAGCTTTATCAACATACCAATTTCACAAATAATAGCACCCTTTTAAATCACATTCGTACACCTCTTATCAAAAGACCGAACAAATTATTCATTGTCAAACCAGAAAGTACCATTCATGTACATCAGAAAAAGAACATTTGTAACTAAAATAGCACCCCCACATTAAGATCAGTCAACTGCTATGAATCTAAAAACTCAGGGGGTACATACAATTGATCCAAGCAAAGCACTCACCGTACATGAATTACACACCTCTGGCAGCTTCCTACTTCAATCCTAGTACAGACTACAGCCCCATCAGTGAACCATGGGAGGAAGAGAAAAGCAAGAAACAGTCGATCATCTTCAGGACAGGAAGAAACCAGATCATAAACTGGAAGAAAAATTGGGACAGCAGAACCCTCACCTCATAATGGACCTTGTGTTTCTTGTCTCTCATGCAGGTTCTGCAGAATAAGATTGTACAACAAATGAGCAGAATCTATAAGCATTGTCTCTTCAGATTATTTGTAATGGCAGCATAACACTTGGTTCAAGCAAGCGATTGGTGCTGCTGCTAGTCCTATTTTTCAGGAGCGAGCAAATTGTACACAAATAAATCACCCATATATACAAGTATGGAGCGAATTATACTAAGCTCGATATAACTCCCAAACATAGTGACATTTCAGGAGCAGAGCAAATTTTCCAACAAATAAATCATCCAATACAAGTATGTAATGAATTAGACTAAGTTTCTCTATCATACACCTCATATTTGAACCAGGCATGTGTGTGCAATATACAAATTATTTCTGTCATGAACTTGAAACACGACAAGTTGCCCTTACTCATGACTGGTCAAAACATCAAATAAATGGGTGTAAATTAAGCTACCTCAAGCTCCACACCATGATCTGAAAACCAGTGCATATAACATGACATGTAGTAAGCAACTCAATCATTTTCATGGTTGCTGGTCAAAATGGTACACACATTAATTGCCACCATTTCATTCGGACAATCAACGTAAAACCAAATCAACGACACAAAAGCAGGCAGGTACAACATGTGTTCCTAGCATACAGGCATTACACGACGGCTAGGCCACAATTACAAGGCAGATTATGCAATCAAAAGGCAAGAAAGTATCGGCCTACACGTCTTCGATGGCTCGAGATGGTGCCCGTTGGCTGCCGCGGAGATCTTGACCTACAAACAGCCATTCACACCGTTGGAGGAACACCAAAGCAGCAGATTTGCAGCCCAATGGGAATCAAGGTATTGGTATGGTACCTTCCATTCATAAGAACTTGCCTTTCGATATATGACCACTACGTTGATGTTCCATCTCGGGTTCTCCTGCAGCAGAGAAGGATCTTCACAATGCACCACATAAAAATTCAGAAAGAGTAGAACATCGAAATAGAAATTTTACTAAATGGAAGTTAGAGATAAATGACAGTTCATGTGGCAACTTCTTGATTCTCTCCAAATCCCCACTACCGTAATCAGCGAATCATCACTAAATCCATCAAAACCAATAGAGACATTATTCAATAGCACAAAAGCATGTTTACGCTTTATGCTACAAGATTGAGAAAGTTAAAAGATAAATAATATTCAATGCAGTCATAGTCGTATACCAACAAGAAATGCATCACACAGCCACACAAGATTTACTGTTCTTTTCCCTTGCTTTGCCTTGTAATGGAAACAAACCAAACATATATTGTCAAAGAAATCTGTCAACATCGCCACAATGTCGATGGCCATGTCGGGGATCACATCCTAGATTTTTTTCCTATTTTCTTTCACTGTTTTATGTGGTAGCTCCATTGGTTCCTTAGTTTGTTCTCTTGAGAGAAGTATGCCGATGATCATCGTGAAAAAGGTACAGCCATCCAGGTTCCCACCTTTATATTCAAGACAGTAGTAGACTGTTTTTTACTGCTAATTAAGTGGTTAAACCTTTATATTTCAGTACTGATGTAGACTATTTTTTACTGCTAATTAAGTGGTTAACTATCATTACTTTGTTCTATATTAAGTTCCATGTGCATTTTACACAACATTTATCTTCCGAGAGATCTCTTTAGTTCGAGCAAGCATAAAACAAGGTTTACGATATCACTTCTCATTAGATCTTGAAGCTACTTCTGTTGGGGGTCATCTGATAAGGTAAAGATGTGTGTTCATCCTAATTATGCCAACTTGTAAGCTCTGTGAGTGTAGAGGTAGCTCAGGATTTTTATAGTTTTACTTTATTGAGATTCAGGAACTAAACATAAGAAGTAGGAAAACTCTCACATTGCCATGTCGCATAGAAATGTCCGTCTAGCCCGAAAGCCCTAGCAATTATGAGAACATAACGAACCTAAATCTCTTCACTCGCTTAGCCCCAATTTAAAATCATAGTGGGAACTTGAAGAAACACAATAGCATGCCTTCGACAGATTACTACATACTTGCAAATCCAAACGCTACATCTAAATAATTCTAACCAATAGAGTTACTCCAATTAGCAGCTAACGATCGGAATGACACCGAATCAAGCAGGGGAGATGGATAGAGCCACCGGGAAGAGAAGAGGGCAAGAGCACCTTGATCGCGGATGCCGTGCTTGTCGTTCGATGCGTGGAGCAGCCCGTGGTCATCACCGCCTTGATCGCAATCGCGGTGCAGGGGCGAGCTAGAGGCCATGCTTGGTCGCAGCCAGCTCGAGGCCTTAACAAGCGACCTGCATGACCGTATCGAGGAAGTAAAGCAAATCGGACCTTCATGAGTAACAACAACGCAACATCCAAATCGAATCGAATCGAAGCAATGGCAGAAAAGAGAGACGCGAGAAGCGCCGGAGGAACGGCATCCGATGTAGCTCGGCATCTCCGCTCTTTCATGGTGCGGTCTGGATGTCTTATGAAGGCGGAGTATTAATTAATTCTCATTCAAACGTAGCTAATAACATCACAAGATATAGTATTCAAAGCACGGAGCATCTGTTGGGACATTACCTCAAACACATTGCGCATCTAGAAGCGGGCTCGATTCCCTGCCTTGAGATCGCCGTCCTCCCCAAAGGCGGTAGACATGCACCCGACGCTGTTGACCTTGCCCTTATGCGGCGCTGAGTGACCGATGGACACAGACGGGGCGGCGCGGCCCTCGGCGGCAGCCGCCATGGCCAGGCGCGACAGGAGCTAGAGCACGGCGTCGACGAGCATGAGGTGGTTGGGGGAGTCATCGGAGGTGTGGGTGCCGAGGACGAGGCTGTGGGAGCGAGTGGAGGCCGGCGACTGAGAGGAGCCACTGGAAGGTGAGCGAGGGCAACTCGAGCGGCTGGGACATGACGAGGTCGTAGAGCACGGGCGCGCACTTCTTCCAGTCCAGGTACTGCATCTCCATCGTGGCGGCGGGGGCGACGGCTCCTCTGCGAGCCATGGAAGAGCAACTCTTCCTCCTCTCTGAGGCGAGACGAGGCGGGCGGAGCAGGTTTGGGGCGGCGGCAGCGGCGGCGGCGGCGGCAACCCTAGCCGGCACTCGGGGTGGGAAGAACGAGCCCCTCTCTTTCGGTCTCCACCGCTTTTCTCTCGTCTTTTAATTTTCCTTGCACCCAGCCGCTTCTTTCCTTTTCACCTCCGCACAGTAATAAGGGACACATGGATTACCTCCTCGCTCGCCCCATCTGCACACGTTAATGTTTTTAATGACAACCTGATTATCCTCAAAGTCTGGATAGAGTGGAAAATGTTCCTTATCCAATAGATATTTGCCTGTGCCCATCTTTGAGTTAATCAATTCCTGAATCTGAGGGGCATATCCATAACTCCTCTTATGATCTGCTGCAGTCCTCTTAATGGTTTCAACTATAAGGCTCATGACCCTGAATTTCTGATGCACATCAAATAAATGCAACATATTGATTGCATGCCCTCCGATCATGTTGTGGTCACCGACTTAGGCAATAGAGTGTGCCTTAGGATCCAATTGATTGTAGGCAGCCCCGCGGAAGAAAGTGGACTGATCCAAAAGATAAAGTCTCTAGGGCTTCGTCTGGGATCTCCTTGTACATATGTGCCATGGTATTGTGTCCCATTTTCTTCTTTGCATATACATCCAGGTCATCATCATTTTCCTTTGGGGCATTTATCAGTTTTGCCCACTCCTCAACAGTTGACTGGTACCTTGTACCTTCAGACATCCAAACTATCCTCCCATCTGGATAGAAGTGTGCTGTGGAGTAGAATTGCATGATAAGTTCATCATTCCAGTTTGTGAGCTTTTGCCCAACAAAATCTGCAACTCCACAAGCAACAAAACTGTCTCGCACTCCAGGATAGTGCTCTTCATTTTCCTTCATGTAGGTCCATTCGACCCACCTCATATCACACACAATGGGCTTCTTGTCCAACAAGATTGTCTCATAGAAGTCCTGCTGTTCCTTTGTATGGAACCTATAATCAATAGCAATCCTTATCCTTGTGGCATATGGATCTGCCAACCTCCATAGCCTCAACCCATTATCTCTCCTGATCTTCATGTTTTCAGCCACAGGATGAGCATCATTGTGGTCTGGATCTTGGGTTTGAGCTTCCTCAGAACTTGTCCTTCTTCATCTTCCTCCTCATCAACCTTAGGCACTGGGGCCTTGTTCTTCTCAGCAGCTGGAATACTCCTGGTATTCCTCTTTGGTGCAGACTTGGCCTTGGGGGCAGCTTTGGGTGCTTCCTTGGGCTTAGATGTTGCAACCCCTGATCTAATAGCATCACCCATAAGCTTTGGTGCCTTGGGTGCTGGTGCAGCAGGCTCTTCTTCTTCTTCCTCTTCCATCATGGAAGGCTTCCCAATCACTCTTGCCATGGTCTTCTTGACCCTTTCTTTCCTTTTCTTTCCCTCTGCAGCAATAGGCTCTTTGGGTTGAGATTCCAAAGGAGCTTGAGTAGACACTCTGGCTTTGGACATTGGTTGTCTTCCTGCTGGCCTTTTGATTTTCAAGCCAGGCTTTACTGCAGATGAACTGAACTCCCTCTTGAGCACTTTCTTCTTGGAGCTTGCCTCATCCTCAACTGCCACATAATCCTCATCTTCAGAGTCTGAAGTTCTCTTCTTCCTTTGCCTGGTAGCAGCCTTAGGCAGGTTGCTAGGAGTGCTCCTGCTGCCTTCATCTGAAGAGCTGGAGGGACTAGTGCCCTCACTCATGTCAATCTGCTCTGCTGACCTGTTCTGACTATCACTCTGGTCTGACATACTGCAAACACTGACTGCTGACCTTGTGAAGAGTTATAGATGAGATAGAGTGGATGAGCATCACAAAATGCAGAGATTTTTGCAAAAGAATGATTAAAAAATTCAGTTTTAGTTTTCCACAGAAAGCATTTCGGATCAACCGATTTTCAAACTCGGTGATACCGAAGCAGTTTTAGAACCTAAACTGATGAACTCGGTTGGACCGAGTCACAGTTTGGTGGCACCGAGACTGCTAGGGTTTCACAAAGTCTTAAAATCGGTCGCACCGATTAGCAATTCTCGGTTAGATCGTGAGTTACTAGTGCAATTGCATAAGCCGAATCGGTGGGACCGAGTTTTTCAACTCGGTAGGTCCGAGATGGTTTCGGCGGAAACCTAACCCTAAATTTTGAAATCTCATCTAATCTACGGATTGCATTGACTGGATAGGAGTGTTTCAATCGTGGCAAGAATCAATAACAACACAATGTGCTAGGAATCGGACGAGGATAGCACTGTGATCGAGTCCATACCCTAGCTCGGCGATGAACTCGCTACGGCGGCAACGGCGGGGTTGAATTCCGTTGACGACGGCGGAGACCAGCGACGAGGAGGCAGGTGGCACGAGGAGACGATCCGAGACCTTGGAGGCAGAGCGAGCTATTGCGTGAGCGAAGGGGTTGGAGAAATTTCAATTTTTCCCGTGACTATATATAGCCCGTCCCTCGCCGGTGTGACCGAGTGGAACAACTTCGGTGGCACCGAGATGCATAATCTTGTGTTCGATTCTGCAACTCGGTGTGACCGAAAAGTTCAAATCGGTTGCACCGAGATTGAAAACCTAGATCGACTTAGTGATCTCGGTAGGACCGAAATGGAGGAATCGGTCAGACCGAGAATCACAAAGAAGTTTTGGAAGTTTAAGTCTATGACGAATCGGGGACTCCGAGTGCTCCTCACATAGAGTGGTTCGAATCTGACTTGATCTAATTTTGTGATGTAGCATGAATAGAGTTTGAGACGAGAAAAGCATAGATAGCTAGAGAAGGTTCTTAGGCATTCTTGTCCATCCACTTGGCCAAAAGAAGAAAGAACCAAACAATCAAAACAACAAGTGGATGTGCTCGAATGAGTAAATATGCAACCAACATGCTCACACAATAAGATGACAAATAAAATATGTGACAAAGCATGCACAACCAATTCTAGCATCTATCAAACAATTGGCGATGACTAGGTCATATATATATGAGTATATTGACTTAGGAGTCAAATGAGAAACATTTGATCATAGGTCATACTCATCGTTTAAGCTCAAGTGGGGTTACCACTTTTACATAATGCATTGATGTGTTCACACCATTAGAGTTGCTTTGACTCAATTCTTAGAGTTAAGCTCCCCCTAGATGTGAGATCCCCCCTTAGAGGGATGAACTAACCTTGGGTTTTGTCGATGATGACTTCATGTAGGTGTTGAAGATGTGGATGCTCAATGTTAATGTAGATCAATTGGAGCAATCCTTTGGAGTGAGTTGCACTTTCAACTTGCCTACATGGGTTAGTCCCACAAGGAACAAACAAGAATATCCATAGACATAGAGTGATGCGCACACAAAATGATGTCCATGAAATCATTAGGTTACCTTGTCCCTTGCCTTACCAACATGAGGATTTGTGACTCCTTGAACTAGTGCAAGATGTGGAAGTTGATTGCACTTGTCCTTGCCATAGTGATATGTGTGAAGAATGTTGGCGGAGTCACCCTCAAGAACTCTCTAGTTCTTCGTCTTCGGGATCCACATCATCTTGATGGGAATCCTTGGAGTTGTAGTTGTACTTGATGAAGTAGAACTTGACGTAGTCTTGGGAATCCACTTGACCGAGACCTTAGGTGTTTCTTCAAATGCATCAATCTCTTCTTGAAGCTTGTCCTTGCCTTTGTTCTTGTGGTCTTGTGGTGGAATATCATCTTGTGCTTGTGTTCCCTTGAAGGAAGTAGGATCATACTTCACTTGTTGAGGAACAAACTTCGTCTTGGGGTATTGATCTTCTTCCCACTCAACTCCATTGGCATTGAACTTTCGTTCAAAACCAACAACTTGATTCTTCCGGTGTCTTCCTTGGCTTGCGTACAGTTTCCTCGAATTGCTTACTCCCGGCAAGGCTCTTGTAAACACCTTTCTCTATAATTCCCTTCAATAAGCTATTTTCTTGCTCAAGTGTAACTTGGATAAGAGAATCATTAGTGGAATCAAGAGAACTACTAGAAGCAACAATATTGGATTTGACATTATTATTGTTACTACTAGAGGAAGTATCTTTCATGTACTTGTTGCTAGACTTGACTTGAGGCATGTAAGTAGATAGGAGTAGACGCTTGGCAATGTAAGAAGAACCTTTCTTACGGAGATCATCATTGATTGCTTTTAAGAACTCATGCTCTTGCTCAATATTGAGCTTTTCAAAGCGTAACTTCTCATGAGCCCTTAAAAGTTCTCGATGATCTTCGAAGATAGTTTCATGAGCCAACTTAAGAGTATTTAGTTCTTTAGTTAGAAGCTCAATCTTCTCCTTATCATTGTCATTCGTTTTATCTTGATTAGCATGATTAATTGACGTTTCATCATAGTATTCATCACTAGAGTTGTCAACAAGTAAATCATCATCCACAAGCAAGTCATCTTCATCACTATTGAAATGAACATACTCAGGATGTGTTACCTTTGGACCTTTGTCCATGAAGCATCTTCCAATTCCTTCATTTGGTGAATCAAATATGTCGTAGGAGTTGGTTGACACAAGTGCTAGACCGCAACACCTTCATCTTGAGTATATTCGAGTCGGAGTGATAGCTTCTCTCGAGTGTTTGTCGGAGTCGGAGCGGATACCCATTCACCAACATGAGCTTGATGTCTTCATTTTGTGTAGCTCTTTGATGACTTGTCCTTCCTTTCCGAATCCTTGCTTCTCCGTGAGGGTCTTCGCTCATAACGATCATCTCTACTCCTCTCTCTTGGTGGTGATTCTTCTCTTTGCTTCTTCTTCTTGGAGAATCTTCTCTTCTTTTGTAGGGTGCCGTACACTCATTGGAATAGTGTCGGGCCTCCCACAATTGTAGCAATTGCGCCTCGACTAGAAGATCTTTTGTCATGGTAAGTCCTTGACTTGGAGCTTCTTTCTTTGCTTCTACTCTTGTAGAATTTGTTGAAGTTCTTCACCATTAAGCTCAATTCTTCATTGAAGGTTTGTTTCTCACTTGATGATGTGGGGGCTTCACTTGAGGCTTTGTAAGCACCACTTGACTTGTTGTGAAGTTCCTCCTTATCCTTGAGTGACATCTCATGAGCAACAATTCTTCCAATGACTTCCGTTGGCTTGAGATCTTTGTAGTTTGGCATCATTTGGATCAATGTGCACACGGTATCATACTTTCCATCCAATGCTCTTAGGATCTTCTTGATGATGAATCATCGGTCATCTCTTCACTCCCTAAGCCGGCAATCTCATTTGTAATAAGAGCATGCCTAGAGTACATTTCAGCGACACCTTCACCATCCTTCATTTTGAACTTGTCAAGCTGACTTTGGAGCACATCCAACTTGGATTCCTTGACGGATTCGGTACCTTCATGCATATCAATCAAAGTATCCCAAATTTCTTTTGCATTCTCAAGACGGCTGATTTTGTTGAATTCTTCGGGACACAATCCGTTGAAGATGATATCACAAGCTTGAGCATTGTATTGCAAAATCTTCAATTCTTCCGCATTAGCTTCACGGTTCGACTCTCTCCCATCAAAGAATTCACCTTGCAAGACAATACAAATAATTGCCCAAACGGCGGGGTTATGTCCGAGAATATGCATTTTCATATTATGCTTCAAACTAGCAAAGTTAGTACCATCAAAGTAAGGACCTCTACGGTGATAATTTCCCTCGCTAGACGCCATACTCTCCTAGGTTGTGAAACCAAGGCTATGACTACCAAAAGCTATGGAAATCAAAGAAAATGGAGACCAAAGCTCTTATACCACTTGTAGGACCTTTAAGTATGTCTAGAGGGGGGGGGGGGGGTGATTAGACTACTTGACCAATTAAAAACTTAACCTTTTCCCAATTTTAGAGTTTGACAGATTTTAGCTATCTTAGGACAAGTCAAGCAATCATCACACAAATCAAGAAAGCATGCAAAGAGTATATGGGCAGCGGAAATTAAAGCATGCAACTTGCAAGAAAGTAAAGGGAAGGGTTTGGAGGATTCAAACGCAATTGGAGACACGGATGTTTTTGGCGTGGTTCCTGAAGGAAATATGCCCTAGAGGCAATAATAAAGTTATTATTTATTTCCTTATATCATGATAAATGTTTATTATTCATGCTAGAATTGTATTAACCGGAAACATAATACATGTGTGAATACATAGACAAACAGAGTGTCACTAGTATGCCTCTACTTGACTAGCTCGTTAATCAAGATGGTTATGTTTCCTAACCATAGACATGAGTTGTCATTTGATTAACAGGATCACATCATTAGGAGAATGATGTGATTGACATGACCCATTCCGTTAGCCTAGCACTTGATCGCTTAGTATGTTGCTATTGCTTTCTTCATGACTTATACATGTTCCTGTAACTATGAGATTATGCAACCCCGTTTACGGAGGAACACTTTGGTGCTACCAAACGTCCACAACGTAATGGGTGATTATAAAGGAGTACTACAGGTGTCTCCAAAGGTACATGTTGGGTTGGCGTATTTGAGATTAGGTTTTGTCACTCCGATTGTCGGAGAGGTATCTCTGGCCCTCTCGGTAATGCACATCACTATAAGCCTTGCAAGCAATGTAGCTAATGAGTTAGTTACGGAATGATGCATTACGTAACGAGTAAAGAGACTTGCCAGTAACGAGATTGAACTAGGTATTGGATACCGACGATCAAATCTCGGGCAAGTAACATACCGATGACAAAGGGAACAACGTATGTTGTTATGCGGTTTGACCGATAAAGATCTTCGTAGAATATGTAGGAGCCAATATGGGCATCCAGGTTCCGCTATTGGTTATTGACCAAGAATAGTTCTAGGTCATGTCTACATAGTTCTCGAACCCGTAGGGTCCGCACGCTTAAGGTTACGATGACAATTTTACTATGAGTTTCTGAGTTTTGATGTACCGAAGGAGTTCGGAGTCCCGGATGAGATCGGGGACATGACGAGGAGTCTCGAAATGGTCGAGACGTAAAGATCGATATATTGGACGACTATATTCGGAGTTCGGAAAGGTTCCGAGTGATTGGGTATTTTGAGCACCGGAGAGTTACGGAATTCGCCGGGAGTATATGGGCCTTATTGGGCCATACGGGAATAGAGGAGAAAGGCCGAAAGGAAGGAGGCGCGCAGCCCCCTCGGGTCCGAATTGGACAAGGGTGCGGCCCCTTTTCCTTCCTCCTCTCCCCTCTTTCCCCTCCAACAAGGAAGGAGGAGTCCTACTCGGTGGGAGTAGGACTCCCCTTGCGCGCCTCCTCCTAGGCGGCCGCTCCCTCCCCTTGCTCCTTTATATACGGGGCAGGGGCACCCCATGACACACAAGTTGATCTACGGATCGTTCCTTAGCCGTGCAGCGGTGCCCCCTCCACCATATTCCACCTCGGTCATATCGTCGCGGAGCTTAGGCGAAGCCCTGCGCCGGTGGAGCATCATCATCGTCCACCACGCCGTCGTCTTGTGGAACTCATCCCCGACGCTTTGCTGGATCGGAGCCCGGGATCGTCATCGAGCTGAACGTGTGCTGAACTCGGAGGTGCCGTACGTTCGATACTTGGATCGGTCGGATCGTGAAGACGTACGACTACATCAACCGCGTTGTCATAACGCTTCCGCTTACGGTCTACGAGGGTACGTGGACATACACTCTCCCCTCTCGTTGCTATCTCATCACCATGATCTTGCGTGTGCGTAGGATTTTTTTTTGAAATTACTACGTTCCCCAACAGTGGCATCCGAGCCTGTTTTTATGCGTTGATGTTATATGCACGAGTAGAACACAAGTGAGTTGTGGGCAATACAAGTCATACTGCTTACCAGCATGTCATACTTTGGTTGGCGGTATTGTGAGATGAAGCGGCCGGACCGACATTACGCAGACGCTTACGCGAGACTGGTTTCACCGCTGCGAGCACTCGTTGCTTAAAGGTGATTGGCGGGTGTCTGCTCTCTCACTTTAGTTGAACCGAGTGTGGCTACGCCCGGTCCTTGCGAAGGTTAAAACAGCACCAACTTGACAAACTATCGTTGTGGTTTTGATGCGAGGTAAGAACGGTTCTTGCTCAGCCCGTAGCAGCCACGTAAAACTTGCAACAACAAAGTAGAGGACGTCTAACTTGTTTTGCAGGGCATGTTGTGATGTGATATGGTCAAGGCGTGATGCTATATTTTATTGTATGAGATGATCATATTTTGTAACCGAGTTATCGGCAACTGGCAGGAGCCATATGGTTGTCGCTTTATTGTATGAAATGCAAACACCATGTAATTGCTTTACTTTATCACTAAGCGGTAGCGATAGTCGTAGAAGCAATAGTTGGCGAGACGACAACGATGCTACGATGGAGATCAAGGTGTCGCTACCGGTGGCGATGGTGATCACGACGGTGCCGGAGATGGAGATCACAAGCACAAGATGATGATGGCCATAACATATCACTTATATTGATTGCATGTGATGTTTATCCTTTATGCATCTTATCTTGCTTTGATTGACGGTAGCATTTTAAGATGATCTCTCACTAAAATTATCAAGAAGTGTTCTCCCGAGTATGCACCGTTGCCAAAGTTCGTTGTGCCCGGACACCACGTGATGATCGGTGTGATAAGCTCTCGTCCATCTACAACGGGTGCAAGCCAGTTTTGCACACGCGAATACTCAGGTTAAACTTGACGAGCCTAGCATATGCAGATATGGCCTCGAACACGGAGACCGAAAGGTCGGCGTGAATCATATAGTAGATATGATCAACATAGTGATGTTCACCATTGAAAACTACTCCATCTCACGTGATGATCGGTTATGGTTTAGTTGATTTGGATCACGTGATCACTTAGATGACTAGAGATGTGTCATCTAAGTGGGAGTTCTTAAGTAATATGATTAATTGAACTTAAATTTATCATGAACTTAGTCCTGGTAGTATTTTGCAAATTATGTTGTAGATCAATAGCTCGCGTTGTTGCTTTCATATGTTTATTTTGATATGTTCCTAGAGAAAATTATGTTGAAAAATGTTAGTAGCAATGATGCGGATTGGATCCGTGAGATGAGGTTTATCCTCATTGCTGCACAGAAGAATTATGTCCTTAATGCACCGCTAGGTGACAGACCTATTGCAGGAGCAGATGCAGACGTTATGAACGTTTGGCTAGCTCAATATGATGACTACTTGATAGTTTAGTGCACCATACTTAACGGCTTAAGATCGGGACTTCAAAGGCGTTTTGAAAGTCATGGACCATATGAGATGTTCCAGGAATTGAAGTTAATATTTCAAGCAAATACCGAGTTGAGAGATATGAAGTCTCCAACAAGTTCTATGGCTAAAGGATGGAGGAGAATCGCTCAACTAGTGAGCAAGTGCTCAGATTGTGCAGGTACTACAATCGCTTGAATCAAGTGGGAGTCAATCTTCCGGATAAGATAGTGATTGATAGAATTCTCTAGTCACCATCACCAAGTTAGTAGAACTTCGTGATGAACTATAGTATGCAAAGGATGACGAAAACGATTCCCGAGCTCTTCGTGATGTTGAAATCGACGAAGGTAGAAATCAAGAAAGAGCATCAAGTGTTGATGATTGACAAGACCACTAGTTTCAAGAGAATGGCAAAGGAAAGAAAGGGAACTTCAAGTAGAATGACAAGCAAGTTGTCACTCCCACGAAGAAGCCCAAAGCTAAACCTAAAGCCCAAACCGAGTGCTTCTCTGCAAAGGAAATGGTTTGGAAGTGGAACTACTCCAAATATTTGGTGGATAAGAAGGATGGCAAAGTGAACAAGGGTATATTTGATATACAGGTTATTGATGTGTGCTTTACTAGTGTTTATAGTAGCCCCTGAGTATTTGATACTTGTTCGGTTGCTAAGATTAGTAACTCAAAACAGGAGTTACAGAATAAACAAAGACTAGTTGAAGGGGAAGTGACGATGAGTGTTGGAAGTAGTTCCAAGATTGATATGATCATCATCGCACACTCCCTATACTTTCGGGATTAGTGTTAAACCTAAATAAATGTTATTTGGCGTTTGCGTTGAGCATGAATATGATTTGATCATGTTTATTGCAATACAGTTATTCATTTAAAATCAGAGAATAATTGGTGTTCATTTAAATGAATAAAACCTTCAATGGTCATACACCCAATGAAAATAGTTTGTTGGATCTCGATCGTAGTGATACACATATTCATAATATTGATGCCAAAAGATGCAAAGTTAATAATGATAGTGCAACTTATTTGTGGCACTGCCGTTTGGGTCATATCGGTGTAAAGCGCATGAAGAAACTCCATGCTGATGGGTTTTGGAATCACTTGATTATGAATCACTTGATGCTTGCGAACCGTGCCTTTTGGGCAAGATGACTAAAACTCCGTTGTTGGAACAATGGAGCGAGATCTTGACTTGTTGGAAATAATACATACCGATGTATGCGGTCCAATGAGTGTTGATGCTCGTGGTAGGTATCGTTATTTTCTGACCTTCACAAGATGATTTGAGCAGATATGATTATATCTACTTAATGAAGCACAAGTCTGAAACATTTGAAAAGTTCAAAGAATTTCAGAGTGAAGTGGAGAATCATCGTAACAAGAAAATAAAGTTTCTATGATCTGATCGTGGAGGAGAATATTTGAGTTACGAGTTTGGCCTTCATATAAAACAATGTGGAATAGTTTCACAGCTCACGCCACATGGAACACCATAACGTAATGGTGTGTCCAAACGTCATAACCGTACTTTATTAGATATGGTGCGATCAATGATGTCTCTTACCAATTTACCACTCTTGTTTTGGGGTTATGCATTAGAGACAGCTGCATTCACGTTTAATAGGGCACCATCTAAATCCGTTGAGACGACACCGTATGAACTATGGTTTAACAGTAAACCTAAGCTTTCGTTTCTTAAAGTTTGGAGTTGTGATGCTTATGTGAAAAGTTTTCACTGATAAGCTCGAAGCCAAATCGAGAAGTGCGTCTTCATAAAATACCCAAAGGTAACTATTGGGTACACCTTCTATCACAGATCCGAAGGCAAGTTTTTCGTTGCTAAGATGGATCCTTTCTAGAGAAGAAGTTTCTCTCGAAAGAAGTGAGTGGGAGGAAAGTAGAACTTGATGAGGTAATTGTACCTTCTCCCTTATTGGAAAGTAGTTCATCACAGAAATCAGTTCCAGTGATTCCTACACCAATTAGCGAGGAAGTTAATGATGATGATCATGAAACTTCAGATCAAGTTACTACCGAACCTCCTAGGTCAACCAGAGTAAGATCCGCTTTTGAGTGGTACGGTAATCCTATTCTAGAAGTCATGTTACTAGACCATGATAAACCTACGAACTATGAGGAAGCGATGATGAGCCCAGATTCATGAAATGGCTTGAGGCCATAAAAATCTGAGATATGATCCATGTATGAGAACAAAGTATGGACTTTGATTGACTTGCTCGATGATCAGCAAGCCATGTTAAATAAATGGATCTTCAAGAGGAAGACAGATGCTGATAGTAGTATTACTATCTACAAAGCTCGACTTGTCGCAAAAAGGTTTTCGACAAGTTCAAGGTGTTGACTACAATGAGATTTTCTCAACTGTAGCGATGCTTAAGTCTGTCCGAATCATGTTAGCAATTGCCACATTTTATGAAACCGGCCAAATGGAGGCAAAAACTACATTCTTTAATGGATTTATTAAAGAAGAGTTGTATATGATGCAACCAGAAGGTTTTGTCAATCCTAAAGGAGCTAACAAAATGTTCAAGCTTCAGCAATCCATCTATGGACTGGTGCAAGCATCTCGGAGTTGGAATATACGCTTTGATGTGTTGATCAAAGCATATAGTTTTATACAGACTTTTGGAAAGGCCTGTATTTACAAGAAAGTGAGTGGGAGCACTACAGCCTTTCTGATAAGTATATGTGAATGATATATTGTTGATCAGAAATAATGTAGAATTATTCTGCAAAGCATAAAGAGTGTTTGAAAGGAGTTTTTTCAAAGAAAGATCTCGGTGAAGTTGCTTACATATTGAGCATCAAGATCTATAGTGATAGATCAAGACGCTTGATAAGTTTTTCAATGAATACATACCTTGACAAGATTTTGAAGTAGTTCAAAATGGAACAGTCAAAGAAAGAGTTCTTGCCTGTGTTACAAGGTGTGAGATTGAGTAAGACTCAAAACCCGACCACGGCAGAAGATAGAAAGAGAATGAAAGTCATTCCTTATGCATCAGCCATAGGTTCTATAAAGTATGTCATGCTGTGTACCAGATCTATTGCATACCCTACCACTAAGTTTGGCAAGGGAGTGCAATAGTGATCTAGGAGTAGATCAATGGACAGCGGTCAAAATTATCCTTAGTGGAATAAGGATATGTTTCTCGATTATGGAAGTGAAAAAAAAGGTCCGTCGTAAAGGGTTACGTCGATGCAAGTTTTAACACTGATCTAGATGACTCTGAGTCTCAATCTGGATACATATTGAAAGTGGGAGCAATTAGCTAGAGTAGCTCCGTGCAGAGCATTGTAGAAATAGAAATTTGCAAAATACTTACGGCTTTGAATGTGACAGACCCATTGACTAAAATTATCTCACAAGCAAAACATGATCACACCTTAGTACTCTTTGGGTGTTAATCACATAGCGATGTGAACTAGATTACTGACTCTAGTAAACCCTTTGGGTGTTTGTCACATGTCGATGTGAACTATGGGTGTTAACCACATATAGATGTGAACTATTGATGTTAAATCACATGGCGATATGAACTAGATTATTGACTCTAGTGCAAGTGGGAGACTGAAGGAAATATGCCCTAGAGGCAATAATAAAGTTATTATTTATTTCCTTATATCATGATAAATGTTTATTATTCATGCTAGAATTGTATTAACGGAAACATAATACATGTGTGAATACATAGACAAACAGTGTCACTAGTATGCCTCTACTTGACTAGCTCGTTAATCGAAGATGGTTATGTTTCCTAACCATAGACATGAGTTGTCATTTGATTAACAGGATCACATCATTAGGAGAATGATGTGATTGACATGACCCATTCCGTTAGCCTAGCACTTGATCGTTTAGTATGTTGCTATTGCTTTTTTCATGACTTATACATGTTCCTGTAACTATGAGATTATGCAACCCCGTTTACGGAGGAACACTTTGGTGCTACCAAACGTCACAAGCGTAACTGGGTGATTATAAAGGAGTACTACAGGTGTCTCCAAAGGTACATGTTGGGTTGGCGTATTTCGAGATTAGGTTTTGTCACTCCAATTGTCGGAGAGGTATCTCTGGGCCCTCTCGGTAATTCACATCACTATAAGCCTTGCAAGCAATGTAGCTAATGAGTTAGTTACGAAATGATGCATTACGTAACTAGTAAAGAGACTTGCCGGTAACGAGGTTGAACTAGGTATTGGATACCGACGATCAAATCTCGGGCAAGTAACATACCGATGACAAAGGGAACAACGTATGTTGTTATGCGGTTTGACCGATAAAGATCTTCATAGAATATGTAGGAGCCAATATGGGCATCCAGGTTCCGCTATTGGTTATTGACCAAGAATAGTTCTAGGTCATGTCTACATAGTTCTCGAACCCGTAGGGTCCGCACGCTTAAGGTTACGATGACAGTTTTACTATGAGTTTCTGAGTTTTGATGTACCGAAGGAGTTCGGAGTCCCGGATGAGATCGGGGACATGACGAGGAGTCTCGAAATGGTCGAGACGTAAAGATCGATATATTGGACGACTATATTCGGAGTTCGGAAAGGTTCCGAATGATTTGGGTATTTTCGGATCTGGGAGAGTTACGGGAATTCGCCGGGGAGTATATGGGCCTTATTGGGCCATACGGGAATAGAGGAGAAAGGCCGAAAGGAAGGAGGCGCGCAGCCCCCCTCTGGTCCGAATTGGACAAGGGGTGCGGCCCCCTTTTCCTTCCTCCTCTCCCCCTCTTTCCCCCTCCAACAAGGAAAGGAGGGAGTCCTACTCCCGGTGGGAGTAGGACTCCCCTTGGCGCGCCTCCTCCTAGGCCGGCCGCCCCCTCCCCCTTGCTCCTTTATATACGGGGGCAGGGGGGCACCCCATGACACACAAGTTGATCTACGGATCGTTCCTTAGCCGTGTGCGGTGCCCCCCTCCACCATATTCCACCTCGGTCATATCGTCGCGGAGCTTAGGCGAAGCCCTCGCGCCGTGGAGCATCATCATCGCCACCACGCCGTCGTCTTGTGGAACTCATCCCCGACGCTTTGCTGGATCGGAGCCCGGGATCGTCATCGAGCTGAACGTGTGCTGAACTCGGAGGTGCCGACGTTCGGTACTTGGATCGGTCGGATCGTGAAGACGACGACTACATCAACCGCGTTGTCATAACGCTTCGCCACGGTCTCACGAGGGTGCGTGGACATACACTCTCCCCTCGTTGCTATGTCATCACCATGATCTTGCGTGTGCGTAGGAATTTTTTTTGAAATTACTACGTTCCCCAACAGTTCCGATAGGTGGTGCTATCGTACCTCCATGTTGATGGAGACTTCAACCCATGAAGGGTAACAGTTGCGCGAGTCCACGGAGGGCTCCACCCACGAAGGGTCCACGAAGAAGCAACCTTGTCTATCCCACCATGGTCGTCGCCCACGAAGGACTTGCCTCACTAGCGGTAGATCTTCACGAAGTAGGCAATCTCCTTGCCCTTACAAACTCCTTGGTTCAACTCCACAATCTTGTCGGAGGCTCCCAAGTGACACCTAGCCAATCTAGGAGACACCACTCTCCAAGAAGTAACGAATGGTGTGTTGATGATGAAATCCTTGCTCTTGTGCTTCAAATGATAGTCTCCCCAACACTCAACTCTCTCTCATAGGATTTGGATCTGGTGGAAAGAGGGTTTGAGTGGAAAGCAACTTGGGGAAGGCTAGAGATCAAGATTCATATGGTAGGAATGGAATATCTTGGACTCAACACATGAGTAGGTAGTTCTTTCTCAGAAATGGTAAGTTGAAAGTGTAGGTTCAGTCTGATGGCTCTCTCCACGAATGAAGAGGAGGTGGAGGGGTATATATAGCCTCCACACAAAATCTAACCATTACACACAATTTACCAAACTCGGTGGGACCGATTCAACAGACTCGGTCAGACCGATTTAGTAAACCTAGTGACCGTTAGTGATTTTCGGTGGGACTGACATGCAACTCGGTGAGGCCGTTTCGGTTAGGGTTAGGGCATAACGTAATCTCGGTAAGACCGATTACACAAACTCGGTGAGACCGATTTTGGTAATAAGCTTTCCAGAGAGTTGGTCGAGTAAACTCGGTGGGACCGATTTGCTCTTTTCAAAGGAGACCGAAATGTTACAAAAGGAAGCAGAGAGTTTACATTGCAATCTCGGTGGGACCGATCGCTCACTTCGGTTAGACCGAAACGTTACGAAGGGAAACAGAGAGATTACCATCCCATCTCGGTGAGACCGAGATCCCTATCGGTAGGACCAATTTGCCTAGGGTTTGTGGCAGTGGCTATGACTTTTGAAATCGGTGGCGCAGGGTAGGAAGATTCGGTGTGACCGATTTTGGCTTTAGGTTTAGGTCATTTGTGGATTGTGAGAAAGTAGCTGAGGGTTTTTGGAGCATATCACTAAGCACATGAAGCAAGAGGCTCATTAAGCAACACCTCATCCCTCCTTGATAGTATTGGCTTTTCCTATCGACTCAATGTGATCTTGGACCACTAAAATGTAAAATGAAGAGTCTTGAGCTTTTGAGCTTGAACCAATCCTTTGTCCTTAGTATTTTGAGGGTTCCACTTTCATCATCCACGCCATGCCATTCATTGAGCTTTCCTGAAATAATAGTCTTGGAATAGCATTAGCTCAATGAGCTATATGTTGTTATGAATTACCAAAACCACCTTGGGATAGTTCCACTTTCAGAGACGAATACGACACTCTCGCCAGGTTCGGGAGTGGGAATGACCCGCCCTCTAGCAGGCAGCCTCTGCGAGATTTCGCCGGTCAAATACCTAGCTTCTCTTAGCTTCTTGATGTCCTCCTCTGTGACGGAGGAGGGCACCCACCGACCTTTAAGGTTGGATCCGGACATGATTGTAGGTCCGAAGCGCCTAGCCTGAGCCTTGGGTGTTGGAACTCGAGCTGGGGGAGGATTCGATTGAGCGCGAGAGGAATGAGACATGCCTATGCCTCTTTATAAAGGGGATGAATATCAAGCGTCCTTCGCGTGGCCGTTTGGGACTTGCCTAAATCGAGGAGTCATACCAACAAGCACGATTGGGTTACCTATACCCGTATTGATGAGAATCCGTGAAAAAAGGGACACGATCTCTGCTTCGACAAGACGTGCCAATAAAAACTGCCTCGCAACACGTGCAGTGGCAGGCTCGGAAAAACGGTTCGTCATGACCAGACCACGGCAATACATCACATTATGAAATGCGGTCGGCAGATTGGATTTGTGGAAATATTATTCTCTCTACGGTGGTATGTGGAATTTGTTTTGCAGAGCCGGACACTATCCTTGTGTTCAAAATCTTCTATGGAGTATTCGGAGGAGGAACCCGCCTTGCAATGCGAAGACAATCTGCGCGGACTCATCGTCATTGAAGCCTGGTTCAGGAGCTCTTGAGGAGTCCCGGATTAGGGGTCCTCGGACAGCCGGACTATATCCTTTGGCCGGATTGTTGGACTATGAAGATACAAGATTGAAGACTTCGACCCGTGTCCGGATGGGAATCTCCTTGGCGTGGAAGGCAAGCTTGGCAATACGGATATGTAGATCTCCTCCCTTGTAACCGACTCTGTGTAACCCTAGCCCCCTCCGGTGTCTATATAAACCGGAGGGCTTAGTCCGTAGAACAACAACAATCATACCATAGGCTAGCTTCTAGGGTTGAGCCTCTACGATCTCGTGGTAGATCAACTCTTGTAATACTCATATCATCAAGATCAATCAAGCAAGAAGTAGGGTATTACCTCCATCGAGAGGGCCCGAATCCGCGTAAACATCGTGTCCCTCGCCTCCTGTTACCATCCGCCTTAGACGCACAGTTCGGGACCCCCTACCCGAGATCCACCGGTTTTGACACCGACAACCGTCGATCGAGGTCGACGAACGCTGCAGTTTCCCCCGAACCCTAGTCACCGCTGCCAAGGAGGGTTTTAGGGTTTCGCAGAAAGTACGGATACCCGAACGCTGCTTCTGCCGTCTGATAGTGAAGCTTCACGTATAAAATTACACTTTTCATCCTGTAAGTCTTTAGCGTGTAATACTTTGGTACTGTAACTCAAGAAACACCCCAATACTGTCTTTATACATGAAAGTATGTAGCATCGATGGTCCAAGGCCCCCTCGACGGTCAATCGCTCTGGTGCCGCCACATACCCCTCTTTATACATGAAAATACATAGCATCGACGGTCCAATCTATGGTCCCTTCGACGGTCGCTCGCTCTGGTGCC
This sequence comes from Aegilops longissima, assembly GCA_021605205.1. NCBI lineage: Eukaryota > Viridiplantae > Streptophyta > Magnoliopsida > Poales > Poaceae > Aegilops > Aegilops longissima. The sequence continues at coordinate 364,717,864 of CM038682.1, read as the reverse complement.
GCCATATAACCCAGTAGGGGCCAAGCTTTTTTTTGCAAAGACAACCCTACCGTTTTTGAAAACAACTCGTGCTCCATTAGTCCGACAACGGTGTGATTTTGCTGATGAGACCGAGCATATTAATTTCACCGCCCCTACCTACTGGATGAGTTTGTCTTGCTCGAAGACGACAATGACATGCGATGGTGTGAGGTGATTGCCTCCACGGCGTGGAGCGGATAGGTTCGCGCGTGGGCGATCGAGCGCGGCTTGGACTGCATTCTCGACGCCCAGTGCCGGTGCTAAAACCGGCAGATCTTGGGTAAGGGGTTCCAAATTTGATGATCAGAGCTAGTGCAGCGACCCAGACCCGGTAAGGATCATAGTCTCTGTGTTTACCGTGCTAGTCCCTCGATCGACTTGCTAGTACACACAGTACTCGATGAATTAACAAAAATAACACACATCTCTTTATTACATCGATAGTCCAGGAGCAATACAATTTATTACAAAGATATGACATATGGCCAAATAAAACAAATACTGCGAAAGCATAGAAGTAAATGAGTCCATCAACTCCACGAGAAAAAGCTGAGTGTAGAATATCGACCTATCGCATCTTAGTCCTCGTCGGATATATCTGCAACGTGATAAGTTCACTATTGCAGGATGCTGCTAAGGCGACACTACGATCAGAGACCCTTCGACAAAACTGCGTGCGATGCAATAATCACAAACGATGGTGTAAAATAACCATAAAAAAGGTGCAAAACGTTTGCGATGGCGGGCACATCAAACACGGTTCAGATTTTAGTTGCGCGTGTGATGTAGGGCATACAATTCAGTTCAATGAACTATTTGCGATGAGGAAGAAGAAAATAAACGAGCAGCCAGATGAAGGTGTGTGCGATATACAACATATGGTTCACTCGGATGAACTATTTGTGATTAGGCAACACAAAAGAAATGGTCAGCCAGATCAAGGTGTGTGTGATATACGATATACGGTTCACTTGGATGAACTGTTTGCTTTGAGCCAAGAGAACAGAAACGGTTCAATTTAACAGGATGTGTGCGATACGCGGCAAACAGGTCTGTAAACAGAAATGTGTGCAAAGATCGATAATAACACAGACGATTGCTTCTAATAAGACGTATGTGATATGCTCTGTCTACACAACATCTACTGGACATAAGGATGCGAAGAGGCATCCTATATCAACAAGGACTAGCTGTTCCACCAATAGCTCATCTAAGAGAACTCTCAAGTTAAGTGTGCTCAGGCTGGAGCAGCCATCAGATGGGTGACTGGATGAGAAGTTGTCTTGATGTTAAATTAACTGATAGGATGGGTCATAAAGGTCAAATTAAATGACCTCTATGATCCATCCCATCAGTTAAATTAACCTCGAGGTCCTTATTTTAACACATGTTAAAGAAGGTCTACCGCATTACTTTTTGACAATGTGTGATACGTGGCATACAGTTGATCCATCCGACCTGTTTGTGATGGAATAAGTCGTGTGAGTTGTGGGGTGGAATTAACCTCATGGTCCTTGTTTTCAATTTTTTTGTTTTTCTTAACAAATGCGCATTACTTTCTGACAATGTGCGATACGTGGCATAAGTTGATCCATCCGACCTGTTTCTGATGGAATAAGCCGTGTGTGTTGTGGGAAAACGCTTGCTAGTATACAACTGTTTGCGATTGATGAATTCATCATGACGGATTCCGTAGTGTGGTCCGTGTTCATCTGATCATCATCTACTTCTTGTGCTAGCTCGATGTTCCTTATATGCTAAGTTTCCATTAATTGATGGCATTTTATGAACACGCCACCGTTTCCCGCCATTTCCTCACTGGTTTTCCGCCACCCAGCGATATTGTGCATAAACCTAGGCGGCGCGCGACGCACAAAGGCAACAAGCGCAACCTGTAGCACATCCACCTTTCCAAGCATGCCAACCCACCAAAGCGCCGCCTCTGCCATCAACCTCGTCGATCAGGAAAACGAGCAGGTGCCACGGCCTGTCGAGGCCGAGGCGCTCCCCGGCAACACAATGGACGACGCCGTGATGCGCGTCATCGCCATGGTTGAGAAGACCCTTGGCTCATGGCGCTTCAGCGCCGCGGATCAAGTTAGGCATGTCAGCGCCGACACGCTGCAGCTTACCGCACAACATGATCGATGGCGCGCCACATAGCAAGCGAGGCGCGTCCGCGCTGATAGGCTGCAGCTCACCACACGACGAGACCGTTGGAGCACCGCAGAGCAAGAGGCGCGGCGCGCCGCACAGCAAGAGCGGATCCATCGGCGCTTGCCTGCTGTCGACAGGGTGTCGCAGCTAGGTACACATCCCGTCAGTACCCCCATTCCGCCAGGAGTGGGCAGAGGCCCTCTGCGCCGTACTTGCACCAAAGGCCGGCCTTACCGTACTTGCACTGGACGCCCGCCATGCCGTTCGCATGGGTCGGGCCGTTCGCCTTGTCTGCGGCCCGCTCGATGCTAACGCGCTGGTCGGTAGGCTCGACCGCCTCCTTGGCCCAGGTGTCCACCTGGGCGCAGTAGAGGAACATGGCCGTCGCATCCTCGAGTTGGTGATCTCCGATGAAATAGCCAACTTGGAGCTCGAGATCGCGCTCCAGATGTACCGCGAGCGTGTCGACCGCTTGGACGAACGCCTGCACGAGTTCAGGCAGAGCCAAGAGCTACCATAGGCAAGGGCTGCTGGTCATGGTCTCACGGACGCGTTTTATTTTGTTGAGTCGTTTCGACGTGGATAGCTATGTATTCACATCAATCATAATATTGCTCTGTTTCAATGTGTGTACTCTGTCTTCCATTCTTATATGTTTTATTTCAATGTGTGTATATACGCTTTCCATTCTGTATATGTGGTTGATAACAACTAGATTCAAATTAGTACACAAAAATAGATAGAAAATGAAATTCATAATATATATATATATATATAAATAAATAAATAAATAAATATATATATACATGTAGGACAAGGCTATTCTGTTACTGGTAGCAGAATATTATTTTGTTGGGAATCGTTGGAGAACAGGCACCGTACGAATTTTCCGCCGAACGCGACGCCACGCTGGCGTCGTGCGCCCACGCAATCAGCCCCCCGCGTGAGACGCGTGTATTTGGTGGACCCAGGAAGACCGCCCCTTCCTGCCTTATCTTTTCCCCTCGCACTTCATCCCCTACCTTCAGCCACACCCCTCCCAGCGTCATGTTTCTTCTCTCCCTTCCATCTCCTCCTCTACGCATCCCCTTCCTTCTTCCCTGCAGCAAAATAAGACGAGGAGGGGCACAAAAAACTGGCGCGCGACGCGCCCTGGCCGCTGCAAGCAACCTTGCGGCAGCTGTGAGCGAACGCCATGGCTGGCTTCGAGCGCTCCTCTCCATGGTCGCCGCGGCCGAACGCGCTAGTCGCCATGGCTAGCTTCCGATTTCCTTCCGTGAGAGCTGCATCCCGGATGACAGTGGTGGTGGTGGAGCCGTTCAAGCGATGAGCTTCAACCGGCAAGGCCAGGACCTCACTGACCGGAAAGCTGCAACCGGCCACACAATATGCTGGAAGCGGTGTTCTCTGGAGCTAGAACCATCATCCATTTTTTCTGCAATCAGCAACCTCCAGGGGGTGAAGAAGGCGAGGTATGGTGCTACTACCAAAGAGTTTTTTTGCTGGAACCGGATCCTGGAGATGCTGGAACCATCTTCTATTTTTGTTGCAACCAGCAGCTGCCGGGGTGAAGACATCAAGGTACGGTGCTACTACCATATAGTTTTTTTGCTGGAAGCGAACGGAGAAAAGGTTGCAACCCCTATTGCTCGGTGATGCAACGGGACGGCGTCGAGATGTGTTTTGCTGGAACCAGCAAAAAATGCTGGAACCCATAAGAACTTTTGCTAGGAAGATACACGAGAATTTTTGCAAGTGGTCGACCCGATGGTGGTTCTTTTTGCTGGGTTCGATGATTTTTTTGCTGCAACCAGCATGTGATTTTGCTACTGCTCGCAAACTAATGAAGTTTGTGTTTTTGCCGAGGACAAGGTGCTTCGAACTGAACGACGGTGACGAGCGGAGCCGCTGGCGGTGCCTCAGGGATGTTGCAACCATGACGACTAGAGCTGGAACCGACCGATGGGCGAGCTGCAGGCGTCAATGTCATGTGGCGGCCGAGGGATGAGTGCAGGTGGCACGGGTGGCCGGCGAGCAAGAGACGAGTCCTTTTTGGTGCCAGGGCCGGCGATGCAGCGACTAATCCGGTCGAGGAGGAGCGGCGCTGCCTCCGGTGAGGAGCGGTGTCGCGGCGGGGGACCATCTGTAGATTTGGTCAACGGGCACGAGCAGGAGGAAGGGCAAGGGCACAGGGTGAGCTGGGCGTCGGGCGTAATCTAACGGCCCCGCATGTCGGCGTTCTGGGAACGGGGGTCCCCAGACTTGCCTGCCTGCAGCCTGCGGCGTGGCTCAAAGGAGGCCCAGGACAGCCCATCTTCATCAACACAAGCTCAAGACCCTCGCGAGGGGCCAAGCCTCGCGGGGCGGACGACCAAGAGCTTCCTCAGGCACGACCTCGTCAGGCTGGCTCATGAGGAGGCGGAGAGTTCAAGGCAGGGTACCTCGCGAGGTGCCCATGACGTACGCCATGACGACCAAGGGCGCCAGTCGGGCGCCAGCCGCGCAGCGTCCTCCTTTCCTCTTTGGTGCAAAGGGAGCAAGCGCAGGCAAGAGCATCAAGCAAAGGCATCCGTTTCAGTGCAACAAGACCAAGACCATCCCCAACGGCTGGAATGCAGTCATCGTGGAGCCCAAGCAAAGGCGTCATCACCGAGCCTTTGGCAAAGCGAGGACCAACTTTAGTCAGATAAGTGTACCGCTGTTCCCCTTCAAAATGGCCAATTTTGGCGCCCTTCCCGCTCAATATTTGGGAGGAGGCCCAGGGCCTTCGTCTATATAAGTAGAGCTAGCCACCATAGTAGGGCATCCTCTCCTCCCGCGCGGCATTTTGGGATCCAGAGAGAGAGAAAGAGACCCGATCCTCAAGCCAGAGCGTCGGGACACCACTTAGCAGTTCATCACACCCACTAAGAACAGACCCTCGCGAGGCTGTTCTTCCCTGTACTGTTCTTCATCAGCCCCAGAGGCAATCCACCACACCACAAACTAGAGTAGGGTATTACACCACAACGGTGGCCCGAACTAGTATAAATCTTGCGTCTCTTGTGCTGTTCTTGTTAGTAGTTTAGGTCCCTGCGATTCGGCGAGGTACGAGACGGTGGAGGGTTGGATCTCCGCGCGCACCCCAGAGTTCGAACCTTAAGGGTCCGCGAACCCGAATCCGACATTTGGCGCGCCAGTAGGTGCGCCGAATCCGCTTCTTCGCCACCTCGTGTCCTGTCAGATCGCCATCGCCATGACCGCGACCACTGCTGGCAACCCCGACCCTTGGGCGGCGTGGCCCGCACCACGCAGAGCCGCCTCGGGCGACCCTGCGTTTCGGCAGCTCGCGGTCCGCAGGGCGCTGCGGGTCGCGGGCGACGCAGACAGCCTCGACGGCTCTCACACCGCGACAAAGCGGTCGGCAGCAAGAGCCTCCAACCATGCCGCGACCACATCACCGTACACCCGCCGGGAGCAGCGAACTTCGAGCCGCGCTCACGGTGGCCCGAGCTGCTGCTGATGCAGCAGCTTGGAGAGCGGCCGCGACGTGCTCGCTTCTGGAGCGAGTGGCGGAGCTCCTGGCCAGCGGCCTCGGGGCTCACCCTTCGCGCCCAACTCCCACCTCAGCTGAGGCGGCCCGCACGGGGCTCCACGCGCGCCTGGCTCCAAAGCTACTCCAACACCGCCGAAGCTGTCGGCTGGCGGGCGGCGGGTTGCCCCGCCCCGGCCCGTGGAGAAGAAGGACTCGACGCAACCACGGCCCTGGTGGACCGCGCGCCACCACCCCACAGCGGGCGATCGAGCGTAACAGCAAGGCACGCCAAGACTACTGGCGTGGCCTTCGGGATGACGGCGCCGGAAGAATACGTGCCCACATGATGGACCGGGGCACCCGCATGAGGGAGAACAAGACTCGCTCCTCAGCCCAATCTGGGGATGAGGCGCGAAGCCGCACTCTTCCGTGAGTCTCGAGATGGTCCCACTGGTCACGCCGGGGCGACGATTATCGGTACCGCTACTTCCTCAAGAGCAAACATACGCTAACCATAGGTCGCAGGAGGTACAGGTCGCCACGACGAGCGGCTGCCCGCTCAGATCTCCTACCCCTCGGAGGGGCGCGAGGGCTACCGGAGAGGCGAGATCCGACATCACCACCGCGGCGTTCGAGCAAGGCGTCCTCGGAGGTAGGCCCTCTGCTGGGAGGTGCCTCAGGGCCTGCCCCTGGCGGAGGACCCGTGGTCGTCGGGGGAACCGCTGGCGACCGCTCTACCCCACCGGCGGCGTCCTGGTTTCCGGTCGTCGTTGGTGGCACTAGAGTGTGGCGCAAGGCGGGGCCCTCGTCTGGCGATATGAAGCAAGGCCGGTACCTGTGAAGAAGGCTCAGTGCCTGTGAAGCTCGCCGCCCCGTGACACTCTCACGTAATAATGAGTGGGGCTGTACACGCCCCGGAGTCTCAGGGGTGCCGGCCTCAGGCCCTGGGGCTCCCTCCTATGCCCAGTAGCAGCACTTAGCTCCGCACTTGTGAGAAGACGTCCAAGACTAGACTATTCGGCGGCCTTTTTCTGCTTCCATTGGTTTTTCCTCTGGCTGTAATTTTCCCCTGTTGGATTTAAGTCGAATTTGAGCTCGAAGATTTGCGCGTATTTGGGGAAGGGGTGTTTAGTCTCGTTCGAGCAAATCTCTCACGTTTTCGGTTACGACTCCGCCTCAGCTGCCTCCCCTCGCGAGCCGGGCCAGGCCAAGCTTGCGCGCAGCCCAGCCTGTCGCCGCCACGTCCTCTCCGGAGGGTTTTTACTGCAGGTCCTACGGATTCGATCAGTGGGCGCTCAGATCGCCTCAGCCTCCCACAGGTTATCTCGGGGCTCGTACGAAACAAAGGTAAACCATCCAACTAGCGCACCGCTTAGCCAACCACTTGGCGCGGGCGTGTGGGCGTTGTGACACCTGCTATCTGAAGAACACAAGTTTTACATGAGGGCTCCCCTCCCAAAATGCTCTCACCTCCATCAGGCCAAAACCTGAGTTCTATTCATGCAGGTAATGGAACAAGGACAATACATGATCGGTCGGACAAATCCCCAATGCATCCTCGGGAGCACCTCCCGAGCCGTTGCTGGCATCGCTGGCCTCGCCGTCGCTGTCGCATGATCTTGGCGTGTTCAGGCTATTCACCACGCCGCCCTCATCGGCGGCCACGACCACGCCGTCGTCGTCGGCGAAGGCCCTGACGAGGGCATCCACGTTGTCTTCCACCCGGTCGCCCGAGTCGCCCGGACGGCTCGGGAATCGGGGCAATGGCTTCGTCAAAATCGAAGTGAGGGTCCATGTACCGGAGATGGATGAAGACGCGAGAGAAGGCGCGCCCGAGCAGCGCGCGGCTCCTCTCTCCACCAACCTGTCGGCCCGACCGACCGCGCCTCCACCAGCGCCACCACGTCGATGAAGAATCAAGGTTGCGGCGAAGTTAATCGCGGCGGCTGGCCTCTGCCGCCGCAGATATTATCCAAGGCTCGTTAGCTCTTTCCGGGCGTGGCGAGCATGGGACGGTGCTCGTGCTCCAAGATTCGCCACGACGCATCTCGTCCGCGATTCGGCGGCGCAACAGCCTCGGCCTCCTCCACCGGCTGGCGAATAAGGCGCCTCGGCATGAGAGGCGGTGGATTCCCTCTGCGCCACCTCGAGGGCGGCTCAAGAGCATCGCCCGCCGCGTCTCCTCCTCCGATTTGGCCCTCAAGGTAGCAGTCCTGCCTCAGCCTTGGCCTTGATCAACCCCTAACCGCTCCTCAAACTCGCTCGAGGTTCGAGCGCGCCGCCGCCACTCGGCGTCCGACCTCCTCCATGACGCTGGCTTCCCGTGCTGTAACCTCATCCTCTGCCCGCCGCCAAGCGCTCCCTCGCTCTCAAGCGCCGACTACGCGCGCAGCGTTCGGCGGCTTCAGCGTCGGCGCCTCTTCACGCTCGAGCTCCACCGAGTCGCCAGAGGCCACCTTCATCGATGCAAGGGCTGCCTCGCGCAGCTCGCTTGCTCCTCCAATGAGTGGCACGGGCAGGGCTTCCGTGCCAGCTCCTCCGCCGCCCTCGCCGCTGTTAGCTGCGGGCCTCCTCGACGGCCCGAGAACAGGCCTCCCGAGAGGCTGCCACGACGCTTTGGCCTCTTCACATCGAGCTCGCTACTGGCGACGCGCAAGGGCGGCAGCGCCCTCAGCTCGCTCTCTCTGCGCCAGCGCAGGCCCAAATCCTCAAGCGCGCGTCTTCGTCAAGCAAGCTCTTCACCAAGAAGGCTCACCGCGCCGCCGCCCTTCAAGAAATCCTTGGGCGGGCGCGACGCTCCCGGCAAGGCCACAAGACGCCCTCCACACCATCGACCGCCCCAGACGGGCGCCGGGAGCCGCGAATCAACACTCCCCCTCCGGGCAGGGGGCTGGGGGCTGGCAACCTCTCAACGGACGGGCGCGCCACGCCAGAAGCCCGACCTGGAGCCAGCCCATCCCCAGACGAGGGGCGCAGGAAGCGCCTCAGCCAATCGCCGTCCACGACCAGGCGAGAAGCCCACGGCAGGCTAGCTATGCCTCGGGAAGGCTCGCGAGGAAGGATCGCGAGGCGCGCGGGCCCACGACGCGCCTCGGGACGGCTCACCTCCCCAATCGCCCTCACCACAAGAGCTCCACTGCTTGGAGCACTCGAGGGCTGGGGAGGGGACGAAGCCGAGGGGGACGGCTCCTCACCCGTCTCAATGAGCTCGGCAGAAGGGGCTGCAGGCAAGGATCAAGTCTGAGCAGCAGAAGAATCAGAGCTGGAGAAGGAGAATGCTTATTGATCGGTGGCGGCACTTCCCACGCTCAGCAAAGCGACAAGGGTAATCATCGCCCAGGGCCTCCCTTCTCTTCCGGAGGGCCTCGAAGTTCACGCGGAAACGACCCAAGATTTGAGCGCAGGGATCAGCCTGCGGCGAGGGAGAAGCATCAAGTCGGCTTGCGTCAGGGGTGTCACCGACGCTGCCGCTAGTCGCTTCACCAAGAGAAGCAGCGAGGGCCTCGGGGCTCTAGCCGTGGGCGCTGCGGGCGGCTGCCTGCCGCCTCGGCCTTGAGTGGCATGAGCCTCAGGAGCTGCCCCCTCACGAGCATCGCCAGCGCTGTCACCTGGCGGGGTCCTTCGCCTCGGCAGCTCAGGCCTCCTGCTCCGCCACTTGAGGAGGAGCCGCTTGGCCGATTGGAAGGGCTGTCACCACCACTGGATTCTCGCGAGGCCCACGAGACCAGCGGGGCGCAGCCCCCATTCATCGAAGATAGGCATCTGGTTCGCCAGATCACCCCTGTTCCGGCAGAGGTACAGCAGGGCCCCTTCGTGCCGGATGCCACCGGGGTTAGGATCGCCAATCAGGATCAGGAGCACTTTCCTTAGCGCTTCAGGTGTCAGGTCTTTTTCCTAGAGCCTCATACGATCACCAGGCCCGCCGAAGGCCCACATCCGGTGGGAATGGCGTTGAAGAGGAGCAATGCGGCGCATCAGGAACTCCTTCACCACCTTGGGCGCCGTCAAGAAGCGACCTCAGAACGCAGCGGCGCCAGACAAAGACGAGCCGAGGGCTCGAAGCGTCTCGGCCCGGCCTGAATTGGGGACAGCAAAGCAGGTCGGCTCAGATAGCGGGGCTGGGCACCCCACATCCACGCACAACCACCTCTCGCGAACTCAGCCGCGGTCGGAGGCAGGCTGAAGTCAATCCTCGAGGCCGCTTTGTCTGGCGCTGGCGACGAAGCTCACGCACGCCGAGCACCGAGTGGGGTCGACAAGGCGCAGGAGAAGAAGTGGCGCAGCAAGGCAACCGAGGAAGGATGCCCATCATTGCCTCACAAACGAAAGCGAAGACCGAGAGGAGAGTAATGGACTCGGGACCCGGATGCATCATGTGGATCTGATAATGGGAAAGCACGGCATTGAAGAAATCAGAGAAGGGGGGAATCAGTCCTGCCCACAGGGCGTCAGCGAAATACCGGACCTCGGTGACTATCCTGTCGATGGCGAAGTGGGACGCGGGCCAGGCCGTCGTCCTCCCGCATTCGTTGAAGGAAGTGGCCAGAGCCGAACTGACCTTGCCCAAGCCCTCCAGATTGAGTATGATCGACGGATCGACAGCGGAGGCCGGCGGCGGCGGCGAGCAAAGCGAACGTGCAGGATTCTTCCCTTTCCCCTTCTTCGTCGGAGCCATGGCGATCGAAAGGGGGAAGGGGGGATTTGAGATTGGATTGAAATGGAAGCTGGAGTTCGAGAGAGGAAGGACCGGAGCGCTAAGCAGCAGAGAGGGGAACACATGTGTGCAGCAGCGTGTCCGCCTAGCAAGGCACGAAATAAGGAGGCGTGGGGAACAAAGTGCGCCACGCCCAATCAACCGCCACACGTCGCCCGAGGCCGAGGCTGTTAGGGCCCGCGTCGCTCAAGACTTGCCCTTCGCCTCTACTCGGCCAAGTTCGGGCGCCGCCAGGCCCGGGGGCTCTTGTCGGCGTTCGGGAACGGGGTCCCAGACTTGCACTGCGGCTGCGGCGTGGCTCAAAGGAGGCCAGGACAGCCCATCTTCATCAACACAAGCTCAAGACCCTCGCGAGGGGCCAAGCCTCATGGGCGGACGACCAAGAGCTTCCTCGAGCACGACCTCGTCGAGTTGGCTCATGAGGAGGCGGAGAGTTCAAGGCAGGGTACCTCGCGAGGTGCCCATGACGCACGCCATGACGACCAAGGGCGCCCGATCGGGCGCCAGCCAGCAGCAGCGTCCTCCTTTCCTCTTTGGTGCAAAGGAGCAAGCGCAGGCAAGAGCATCAAGCAAAGGCATCCGTTTTGGTGCAACAAGACCAAGACCAGCCCCAACGGCTGGAATGCAATCATCGTGGAGCCCAAGCAGGCGTCATCACCAGAGCCTTTGGCAGGCGAGGACCAACTTTAGTCAGGATAAGTGTACCCGCTGTTCCCCTTCAAAATGGCCAATTGTTGGCGCCCTTCCCGCTCAATATTTGGGAAGAGGCCCAGGGCCTTCGTCTATATAAGTAGAGCTAGCCACCATAGTAGGGCATCCTCTCCTCCCGCGCGGCATTTTGGGATCCAGAGAGAGAGACAGAGACCCGATCCTCAAGCCAGAGCATCGGGACACCACTTAGCAGTTCATCACACCCACTAAGAACAGACCCTCGCGAGGCTATTCTTCCCTGTACTGTTCTTCATCAGCCCCAGAGGCAATCCACCACACCACAAACTAGAGTAGGGTATTACACCACAACGGTGGCCCGAACTAGTATAAATCTTGCGTCTCTTGTGCTGTTCTTGTTAGTAGTTTAGGTCCCTGCGATTCGGCGAGGTACGAGACGGTGGAGGGTTGGATCTCCGCGCGCACCCCAGAGTTCAAACCTTAAGGGTCCGCCAGAACCCGAAATCCGACACCGCAGCTCGCATCGTATGGCTGGGGTGCGACCGGCCCAACGTTTGGGCCGGCGCACCGGCGCCTATCATCCCCCTATTTTGTTACCATCCGCTCCGGGCCCGATCCTGGGTTCCCGAGTCAATTCAGGCCCGAACCGGTACCGAGCTACTCAGACATCTCCCGTAGGCGACGCCCTCAGCCCCCTCGCTCACCAGCCCCGCGCCGCCAGCCCCGGCGAGCCCCAGCTCCGGTGACCCCCTGTAGCGACCAGACCTCAAACAGTCTGATCTCTGTGCTCAAGTGTCATCCCTGGATCAGTAATGTTGACACCACACAGTACTCGAAGGATTTATAACAGAGTAGCAATCACACACTTATTACATCGAATGTCTCAAGAGAGAACTTAACAAAATAAATATGGCTGAAGGCCATCTAATAACAATAACAGCGGAAGGCTTGGAAGAAAAAGCGAGTCCATCAACTCCAACGGCATCACTGAGTATAGAACCACGACCTAAGCACCTTATTCGTCGTCTGAAAAGTCTGCAACATGAAACGTTGCAGCCCGAAAACGGGTCAGCACATGGAATATGCTGGCAAAGTAACACATAGAGAATAATGGAAGAATAAGCCTATACTACATGCATATATGGCTGGTGGAAAGCTCTATGGTTACAGTTTTTGCGTAAAGCCAATTTTTCCCTACTGCAAAGGAATAAATTTATTTAACTATCATGGTGGTTGTTGAACATTGAGAATGGTTGACAGCATCCTCAATCCCAATTAAAAGTACTCATTAACAACCCAACAATATTATTTAAAGTAACATGATGAGATTCACATGATAATCCAAGTACTAGATACTCAAGATGTCCATAACCGGGGACACGGCTAACCATGATTAGTTTATACACTCTGCAGAGGTTTGTGCACTTTTCCCCACAAGACTCGATCTCCTCCGTTTGATTTCTCGCACTACATGGTGTTTGAGAAACGGATGACCGAGACATAGTCTTTCAGAAGCGCTAGCACCTTACATGTGGGTAGACCGTACCAACCTACAACCCCAACATCAGCTAGTCTACCCGTAAGAGTTCGCACAACTTAGTCAACTATGCTAGAGCCCATAGTAGCATGTGGCTGCACACGGAAGTTTCTAGCATGAATAATCTCATGATCCCTTTGAGCCTGGGTGGCGGTCCAAGAAATACAGCAAGTCTGATAGAAACCAGGTGCCTCAATCCACCCAGATGTGTGTTTAAGTTGCCACCTTAAATAAACCAATAATTTAACAATCTCACATTTGTCATGGAATACACTCACCCAATCCACGTCTACTAGCATAGCATGGAAGTAACTCCCAAGGGTTTGAAAATAAACAGGTAATAGGTACTACCTCAATCTACTTCCCATCCCACAATTTAATCAGATCCTAATCATGCAATGTTTGAGGAATAGAACTAATGCATAAAAACTGGGTATGAAAAGTATATGATCAAAGTGTTACTTGCCTTGCTGATGATCCGGGAAACCTAGAGACTCGAAGTAACAGGCTGCACACTCCGGGTATTCTATCGCAGACAAACAAACAATCATACAATAAGTATTCATCAAATGCATAGGTAAAACTAAAATAGATCAAACCAGATAGTTCAACTTAAGAACTCCGGTTTGCAAAAAGAAACAAATCAAACGAAGCAACGAAAGTCAAACGGCGAAAGAAAACAGCTTCGTTTTACTAATCTGGATCTAAGTCAAATTTTACAGTAGCAAAAACTTGTTTAAGTTGGTTATTCAGAAAGAGGGTTTCGAGATGAAACTCCGGGCGCTTGAATCGCCTAATTCCGATAAACGAGCGAAAAGTTATACTAAAACGAAAATCGGATCAGGAATCGCGATCAGAAAAATCACGGATTAAATCTGAGAAAAAGAAAAACGACGAACAGGTTAACGAACGGACGTTCGTTAACTAAACTAATCTGACGAACGCGTTCGTTAAGAACGAACGAACGAATGTTCGCTATTTAACCCCACCAGAAAAAAACCGATCTAAAAAAATAAAATAAACCGACGAAAAACCGTAGAAAAATCCGCTCGGTTTAAAAAAAACCCGGCGGCACGCAAAACAAGGCGGCGGCGAACCTCGGCGGCGGGGTCGGCGGCGGTGGCGGCGGGGTGCGGCGGCGGATCTGGCGGCGCGGTGGCGGGTCTAGGGTTAGGGTTAGGGTTTGGGCGGTGTGTGGGCCGGCGGCGGCGGGCGAGTGGGCTAGGGGGCGACTCGGTGGGCTGGGGGGCGCCGGGGCGGCGATATTGAAAGTGCCCCCCGAGCGGAGTCCCGCTCGGGCACGGCACAAGGTCGGTGCGCAGTTTTTTTTTAAATAATTCCGCGCAGAAGAAAAATAAAAAGAAATACTAAACGGACTCCAAAAATCCCGAAATAAATTTTCCCCGGCTTCTAAAATCAAGCCAGACTAGATGAAAATTTATTTGGGGCCTAAATGCAATTTTGAAAAACGTGCATTTTTCCTAAATTCAAATAAAAAGGCGAAAAACTCCAAAATAAAATCTTATTTGATTTTATTATTAAATCTACATTATTTCTTTATTTTGGGAAAGTCATTTTATTCCCTCTCTCATATTTTGATACTAGAAATAATTGAAGATAAAATAATTAAAATCAAATGATCCTATTTTCAAAATTTGAGAAAACTCAAATATGAAAATAACGAAATCCCCAACTCTCTCCATGGGTCCTTGAGTTGTGTAGAATTTCTAGGATCGAGCAAAAATGCAACAAAAATATGATATGCAATGATGCTCTATGTATAACATTCCAAATTGACTCCCTGTACCCCCCATCCCCGGCGACCCCCATCCCCGGCGCCCCATCCCCACCCACCACCGTTGCGCCACCGGGCCGGCGCAACCACTACCCTCGTCAATCCCGCAAAGCATCTCCGCTCCCGGGGTGGCACACCACCTCCTCCCGCCGCGGGCCTCCCGCCGTCCGGCGCCTCGAGCCTCCCTCCTTCTGCCGTCACCCCAAGCCCCCGCGGTTTCCTGGAGGTGCTCCGCTTGCTGCCGCTCGAACTTGAACTTGCTGCTCCTTCATCCCCGCACGACCGCTCCTCCTGCCATCCTCGCCCACGAGCTCGCTGTGCTGCACATGCGCCAAACAACCTCGTCTCTGGTTTTGACTCCCTGTAACACTTGGTAAGATAGCAAATTCTTACAGTGTCAGTTCAACGAAGAAAACACCAGCAGTTCATAAATCTCGAAATTCCCTTTTTTGGTGCACGCCATGTGTTTGCTAAAATGTCTTAGTGCACTGGACTACTAGTTTTGCTGTGTTCATTGTTCATTTGTAGCTTCCTTGTGCTTGCAAATTGCTATAATTTACAATACTTAGCATTTGCTGCACCGATGCATCTTCTTCGCTATCAGTTCAAGTGATCAAAATGGTATAAAAAACAAGTTGAATATTCCTCGTTTTGTGTCTCTTTGGATCCAAAACATTTTCAATTCTACTGTAGCTTGCTATAAGAAAATATAACTTCACCGTGCAAAAGCTCAGTGGTTCAAATGTGATTTATAATTTACTGTGCAAACGAAATATATAAGTTCATAGTAGTCTCGGTTGAGTTTATTGCTTCAGTTCAATTTCTAATTTTTGTTCAGTTCAATTTCCAATTTTAGTTCAGTTCAATTCTTATTTTTAGTTTAGTTAAGTCAACTCTTATTTTTACTTCAACTATCTGATGTATTCCAAATGTTATTTGAGTAACCGAAAAGTGCTTCATTTTCATGCTTCTAAGATACTACTCCTCCATATCTAACTGAGCTTCAGCGTGCTTCTTTCTGTCTTAGTACTAATTTTCTTTGCCATCATATAGCACAAGATAGTACTGTTTGTATCCTGCTAATAGTTTCTAGAAACTTGATGAGTTAATAAATGAATAATTTCCTGTTGCAAGTCTGGTCTCATTGTCCATGCTATTTTGTTATGCTTATTAAGATTGTCCATGCCATCTTAATATAGTTGGTAAATGAGTGAAGACAATTGTTACCATACTACTGACATGATTAAATAGGAGTGGGGTGTGGTGAGTGTGCGTTGGTTCCTGCGTGACAGGATTAAATACTACTCCGTACACAACAAGTTGTACTTGCACCTATAAAGAGCATCAATGTGGCACATGTTTCTTGTCTTCATGGATGGATCATATTTTTTTAAAAAGTCTAATGGATGGATCATCTTCTGTTATTCTACAGCCCAAATACGGATGCAAGATAATTGATATTGTGTCAAGAGATGTTCAGCGGCCAGAGGATAAGGCCCAAGCCCTGACGGATGTGAAGGGCACAATATTGTACTTTGTGCTAATAGTTGTGACCGGGTATCTTTCTTGAAAAGAGGGATATTCTGTTATACAAAACTGCCACTACCATCTTTTATAATCAGTTTATGTTTGGTGGATCTAGGTAGGCTGCAATTTTAGTTGGTACCGATAACTAAACCATTACTCTCTACTTACTTTCTCCTTCTAGAGAAGAATTCATGTTAATGTGCTAAACCCAAGTAGCTATTTTTGCTTGAAATATTAGAAACCAACTCTGCCCCTGTTTCAGGTCAGTTTGCACAGCTCTTCGGGCATGGCTATTCAATTCTGCTAATGAGAGGGTCGTTGCTCGACTTAGACAAAACCTGTTCAGTCATCTCATAAACCAGGCAAGTGGCTTAATTTTGTTTATGCCTTCTAAAAGGATGGTCTCATACCCTGCCTGCTTCCCCTCCTCACCTCCACCTCGTTGTGGTTCGTTGCTGAGGAAAAGAACGACCGTGTATAGTTCCCGTTGGTTGCCTTGCTGCCCTGGGGCGCGAGCTCATCCACCAGGGGTGCTGGCAGCCGTCCAAGTGGAGCGTTGACACCAGTACAATTAGAATCGTGGGTTGTGGCCACCATCTTCACCAAGCACCGCACATCCGTCCAAGTCAAGCACACACACAGGGAGAACACACCAGCCCCTTTGCTTTGCACATTGCTTTGTTATGCATGACTGCTGACGGATGTAGCAAGCGTTTATATTAGTTTGATCTTGTGCAAGACTCAATTTTGTCTCGGTTTTCGTGGATGCTAGCTGGCAATACATCCAACATTCTCGCGGCGATAGCGGCCACCACTAAGGGCATTTGCGTCCAACACTCTAGCTACATGCTCGACGGTCGCACACTGCCGCCATGGGCATGCACAAAGATATTAAGTAGAAGTTTGTTAGTTCAGTTTTTTATTGATTTACCTTGTTTAAGTAGTAGTGCAGCAATAAAAGTTGTAGCTGTACTGAAGTTTTAGTTGCTATATGAGGAACCCAGAGGCCATTTATTTTGGTTTTCAGTTCAACTTGTCTGTTCTTTTCGGTCCGGATGCTTTATTGCGCATAATCTTGAGGAAATCCCCAGAAATCATATGTCTCATGTGAATCTTGTTCAGTTCATCAGTTCGTCGGAAAAATATATCATCTACAAAAAGGATTGCAATCTGGTAATGTGAAGTATGTTGTAATCTATACCTGTAGAGTGCATTTTTGTAGTGCTGGTATTTGTGGTCACTCTTTTTTGTTAGAAACAATGGATATATATTTATATTTTGTAGTGTCAGTACTTGAGAACAAATGGTTCAGTTTTCAAACTTTAAACAGTTCATCACAAGCTTTCGGTGTAGCAAGACATGCGCCAATGTGTGTGTGCACTTGATGCAACTCTATTGCACTATATGAAATTCATGCGATTTTCATGCATCAACAAATCTGATAGAGAGCACCATTCTTTTCTGAATTTTGTATTTAAGAAATATCACCCTTTCTATATTTTGAACACTAGCTAGTGCTTTCTTTTTCTTGTTATAGTCAAAAAGTGGTACATGTATGTAGTTATGGTGATAGTGATACTAACCAGACCAAGCTACTTCAATTGTTTTACCAAAATCTAGAAATTCTCCATATACGGCAAGAGCCAACATAACGTTTTTGTCTAGCCTGACTTGTACGGCTTCTTTGCAACTACAGGTTAGAAAGTTCAACATGTGATTGGAAATCAGTGCGAAAAACTGCTGGTTAGAAGTTCATCTTCTGTTCTGCCCCTAGAAACAAGTTTATCTTGTAAAGGTTGAAGCTAATGGGCTAGGAAGCTTTATAAGAAATTGATTTGCATGTTCATTGAAAAAGTTTGGTTTGCCTGTTCCGTGAAAATGTCTTGCTAAAGAAATATCTCTTGTGCACTTATTTATTCGCCTGAATATTTGGTTTGATTCTCAGGTGCGAACTGTCTTGCTAATCAAAGTTTGGTTTGATTCTCAGGTGCGAGAAATATCTCTTGTGCACTAGTGGTTGGCTGCTCCCATCGGTAAATGTAGTCGGATTCAGAAGCTAGCTCTTCCTCGAGCAACCATTTGGAGAACTTTATTGTCTTCTTGTGGTGGTCATTGATTTTAGGATCAGTAAATTTGACGTTGGTAGCTAGCTTGCGTATGGAACCTGCAAGTTCAATATTGGTATTAGATTCAGTTTTTGTTGTATAAATATCCCAATGTTCACATTTATTTGGGTAAAATTTTATTTTAGGTTCAGTGATGATGATACCATAAGTTCGGACAAGAAAATTTATGTATATGATGAGATGATTGCTACTTCTTCAAAGAAGGTATAGTACATGACAGCTTGATGTGCATACAAGAAAAAAAATGGTTTGAATAAAAATATTGATCAGTACGAATTAAAAACAATGATCAGTTTGAAAAATAAAAGATGGTTAGCTTTTGGTATTCTGTGACACTGACGTCCAAGTTCTGCAACTGAACCGTCTAGATGGGACAATGAGGTTAGTCCAGCAGGCGCATCTCAAGTGACATGTCAGTGCGCAGCCCACTCATCCCCATGCCTCTTCGCCACACGTCGTGCCGTGCCGGCTTGCCATCAACCACTGTTGTGGCTCAGCCCTGCAGTGCTTCCACGATCACCACACACAGCTTCCTTCTATAGTTTCCCTCGCTCTGCTCTCGTGCATATTGGCATTGTAAAAACATAGCAAGTTCACAATTAAAAAAGTTGCATATTGGCATTGTAAAAACACAGTAAGTTCACAATTAAAAAAGTTGTAAGTTCAACACAACGTCCCAGATAAGTTTGAGAAAAAAGCTCAAACAAAATGAAACACAATGAAAAATCAAATGGTAAAAGTTCAAGTCGCAAAACAAGAGAAGTCCAAAACATCTTGCAAGAAAATTGAGTTAAAAAACAAACACACAATTTTTTCCTTTTGAAAAATATCATTCAGTTCAGCGATATAAACCATGCAAGTTCGGGGACTATGATACCCAGAAAACAAAGTGAAGTCTAGTATGTGAAAACATGCTCAGTACAAACCCATATGAACATCAGTGCTAGTACTCTTTTCTCGGAACCATTCAAAATTACTTTGAAAAATACCTTAGTACAAACACACATAGATCAGCACGAGTACTCTGTTTTTGGGACAGAAAAACAACACGATGAGTCTCACTGTATTCAAAATTACTCTTAAAAGATGGGAGCAAGTACAAAATCATAAAGACATCCGTCCAAAGTACTCTTTTTTTGGAACCATTCAAAACTACTCTGTGAAAAATACCTCAGTACAAACATAGACACAGATCAGTGCGAGTACTCTGTTTTTTAGACAGGAAAAAAACAATACGATTGGTTTCACCTTATTCCAAATTACTCCCAAATGGTTATGAAGTAGAGAAAACGTTCAACATGACTAAGTTTCGCATTTTCGATACCTATCCAACGGTATATTATTTGCCCAATTTCAACAAACTTTTAAAAAGTCGCATTCGAAATCAAATTTGACCGTCTTTGAATTCAAGTTTAAACCGTATGGAATTAGGAAAACATTTCTATACGAAAAAGTTGTGCATTTTCCATAGCTTTCCAATGACATATCATTTGCGTCAATCCGACAAACCATTTGCAGAAAAAACACGAAAATGCCTTTCACCCAGAATTTCACCGTTTTTCAAATTACTTTTAAATTGTATAGAATTTGAAAAAACAATAGATATATGGAAGAAGCGGATTTTCACCAGCTTTCAAATGCCATCTTATTTGCTCAATTCCGACAAATTTTTTGAAAATCCAGTCCAAAATACCATTTCGCGTTTTTGGTTTTGAAAAAAATGTTTTTTTCAAAACTGCTCTTAAACCCTGATGATTTTGCAAAAAATTCCTATATATTTGTAATGTAGATGTCAAGAGCTTTCCAAGGATATATTACATGCCCCATTTTGATAAAAAGACGATCAGTTCGACGAGATGAAAATCATCAGTACAACCGCCTGAAACCATCAGTTCAAGTAGGGTAACAGAATAATATTCTGTTACACGAAACAGAATAGCCAGATGTATATATATATATATATATATATATATATATATATATATATATATATATATATATATATATATATATATATATAAAACTACATATACGTGATGATACTTAACTACTAGGTACAATGCATAAAATTGAAAACGAACAATACTAAAACTAATAATCCTTCACTGGGCCGAGATTCCGCAGCCCTCGCCAGCAGCTCCTGCATTGCTGGCGTCTTCCCAAAGGCGGAGGCAGTACTCCGCCTCCTCCGCCTCGCAGCGCTTGACGTACCGATCTGTCTCTTGTTGGCGGACGAGCGTGAACGATCTTGCCATTTCGTTGGGCACCCACTGGAGCTCCTCGTTGGTGGCACGCAGGAGCTTATCGGCCCACCTCCACGCAGCGACGAGGCGCCCATCGCCTTTGACCTTCCTCGCGATGTACCCGTCTTCGTACACCTCCTCCGCACGACAACACGCCCGCCCCCAAAGCTCCGCCGCCTCCTTTTTCTAGGTGGCATCACGGGCTTCACAGGTCGCCTGGTACCTGGCTTCATTCTCCGCAATCTCCTTCTCGAACGCCACTTGCCTGGCTTTCTCAGCCGGCGGTAGCGACTTCCACAGACAAAGATTGTACTGGCCCCAAAACCAACCAAAGTTGGGGGGTCCGGCGCAACCAAGTCCGGCGGCGCGTAGGGGTCCTCGTCGCTGCTATTCGAGTGAGCGTCCTCGAAGCGGCGACTCCTCGTAAGGTAAGGCAGACCGGCGATGCCATGGCAGAGATTTGAGAGAGAGAGAGAGAGAGAGAGAGAGAGAGAGAGAGAGAGAGAGAGAGAGAGAGAGAGGGTGAGCGAGGGGAGGATGTAGACGAGAATGCCGGAGGGACGACATGAGCAAGGTAGTATTTATTGGTGGCCGGAATCTAGATCGACGGGAACAGTACACACGTCGGTCGCTGAAATTTACGAGTACTGTCGTTTGAATTACACACGATCCCCGCAGCGAAATCCGTGTGTGAACATAATAGCTGACGGTTTCCAATACAGAACCGTGTCTGATTAATTACCCCCGCCACTCACCTACCAAACATCGAGCTGCGAAAAAGAGTGCCAGTCGTGTGGGGGCCGATTGTCTTGCTAGATCTTTACATTTTGTTTTTTGAACACCAGATATGTACATCGTCTGATAATTTTTTAACTCGCACACAAGTACACAAAAATATGATTTTTCAAACCGTTATGGTTAGCCGTTGCATGTAGATGTAGTTTAAATTTGAATTACGGTCACTAAATGGCTATAAAATCACTTAAATGTCTTTAAAAGGTCAAATGACCCCTGAAATTTTCCAAATTTTCACATGACAGTTGTATTAGTGCATGTTAAATGTAGAAAAAAAATTAAAGGTCGTAAGAGGAAGCTATCTCCCGTTCGTCATCAAACATGCATTGTTCCCTCTCGGAACCACGAGCCTTCTAGTGAGTTGCTCCGGTTTGTGAGGGGTGTGTGTCCAAACTTTCGTCAAACAGGCCAATTGTTTTACCACATCATCTTGGTGGCATGACATTACATCAAGCAAGGTTTCATGTTTTTCTGATCATTTTTTATTTTTTTGAAATTAAAATGCCAGGGCACTCCATGCATGTGCCCATGCCACAAGACCAATATGTTTGAAAATTCCTTCTAATTTACTGCACATGGAATTAACTCGCACACAAGTACACAAATATGATTTTCAAACCGTTATGGTTAGCCATTGCATGTAGATGTAGTTCAAATTTGAATTACGGTCATTAAATGGCTAGAAAATCACTTAAATGTCTCTAAAAGGTCAAATGACCCTTAAATTTTTCCAAATTTTCACATGATAGTTGTTAGTGCACGTTAAACGTAGAAAAAAATTAGAAGGCTGTAAGAGGAAGCTATCTCCCGTTCGTCATCAAACATGCATTGTTCCCTCTCGGAACCACGAGCCTTCTAGTGAGTTGCTCCAGTTTGTGAGGGGGGTGTGTCCAAACTTTTGTCAAACATGCCAATTTTTTACCACATCATCTTGGTGGCATGACATTACATCAAGTAATGTTTAATGTTTTTGTGATCATTTTTTAAGTTTTTGGAATGAAAATGCCATGGCACTCCATGCACGTGTCCATGCAGTGAGACCAATATGTTTAAAAATTCCTTCTAATTTACTACACATGGAACTAAATCGCACACAAGTATAAAAATATGATTTTTCAACCATTATGGTTAGCCGTTGCATGTAGATGTAGTTCAAATTTGAATTACGGTCATTAAATGGCTAGAAAATCACTTAAATGTCTTTAAAAGGTCAAATGACCCTTGAAATTTTCCAAAATTTCACATGAAAGTTGTATTAGTGCATGTTAAATGTAGAAACAAAATTAAAGGTCGTAAGAGGAAGCTATCTCCCGTTCGTCTTCGAACATGCATTGTTCCCTCTCGGAACCACGAGCCTTCTAGTGAGTTGCTCCGGTTTGTGAGGGGTGTGTGTCCAAACTTTCGTCAAACATGCCAATTTTTTTACCACGTCATGTTGGTGGCATGAGATTACATCAAGCAAGGTTTCATGTTTTTCTGATCATTTTTTTTATTTTTTGGAATTAAAATGCAAGGGCACTCCATGCATGTGCCCATGCTGCAAGACGAATATGTTTGAAAATTCCTTCTAATTTACTGCACATGGAATTAACTCGCAGACAAGTACACAAATATGATTTTCAAACTGTTATGGTTAGCCGTTGCATGTAGATGTAGTTCAAATTTTAATTATGGTCATTAAATGGCTAGAAAATCACTTAAATGTCTTTAAAAGGTCAAATGACCGCTAAAATTTTATAAATTTTCACGTGATAGTTGTTAGTGCATGTTAAATGTAGAAAAAATTTGAAGGCTGTAAGAGGAAGCTATCTCCCGTTCGTCATCAAACATGCATTTTTCCCTCTCGGAACCACGAGCCTTCTAGTGAGTTGCTCCGGTTTGTGAGGGGGTGTGTCCAAACTTTCATCAAACAGGCCAATTTTTTTACCACATCATCTTGGTGGTTACATCAGTAATGTTTAATGTTTTTGTGATCATTTTTTAATTTTTTGGAATGAAAATGCCATGGCACTCCATGCATGTGTCCATGCAGTGAGACCAATATGTTTAAACATTCCTTCTAATTTACTGCACATGGAATTAAATCGCACACAAGTATACAAATATGGATTTTCAAACCGTTATGGTTAGCCGTTGCATGTAGATGTAGTTCAAATTTGAATTACAGTCATTAAATGGCTAGAAAATCACTTAAATGTCTTTAAAAGGTCAAATGACACCTGAAATTTCCAAATTTTCACATGTCAGTTGTATTAGTGCATGTTAAATGTAGAAAAAAAATTAAAGGTCGTAAGAGGAAGCTATCTCCCGTTCGTCTTCAAACATGCATTGTTCCCTCTCGGAACCACGAGCCTTCTTGTGAGTTGCTCCGGTTTGTGAGGGGTGTGTGTCCAAACTTTCGTCAAACATGCCAATTTTTTTACCACGTCATGTTGGTGGCATGACATTACATCAAGAAAGGTTTCATGTTTTCCTGGTCATTTTTTTGAATTAAAATGCCATGGCACTCCATGCATGTGTCCATGCCGTGAGACCAATATGTTTGAAAATTCCTTCTAATTTACTGCACATGGAATTAACTCACACACAAGTACACAAATATTATTTTTCAAATCGTTATGGTTAGCCATTGCATGTAGATGTAGTTCAAATTTGAATTACGGTCATTAAATGGCTAGAAAATCACTTAGATGTCTTTAAAAGGTCAAATGACCCCTAGAATTTTCCAAATTTTCACATGACAGTTGTAGTAGTGCATGTTAAACGTAGAAAAAAATTTGAAGGCCGTAAGAGGAAGCTATCTCCTGTTCATCATCAACATGCATTGTTCCCTATCGGAACCACGAGCCTTCTAGTGAGTTGCTCCGGTTTGTGAGGGGTGTGTGTCCAAACTTTCGTCAAACATGCCAATTTTTTTATCACATCATCTTGGTGGCATGACATTACATCAAGCAAGGTTTAATGTTTTTCTGACCATTTTTTAATTTTTTGGAATTAAAATGCCATGGCACTCCATGCATACATATGCATGTGTCCATGTCGTGAGACCAATATGTTTGAAATTCCTTCTAATTTACTGCACATGCAATTAACTCGCACACAAGCACACAAATATGATTTTTCAAACCGTTATGGTTAGCCGTTGTATGTAGATGTGGTTCAAATTTGAATTACGGTCATTAAATGGCTAGAAAATCACTTCAATGTCTTCAAAACGTCAAATGACCCCTAAATTTTTCCAAAATTTCACATGGTAGTTGTTAGTGCATGTTAAACGTAGAAAAAAATTAGAAGGCTGTAAGAGGAAGCTATCTCCCGTTCGTCATCAAACATGCACTGTTCCCTCTCGGAACCACGAGCCTTCTAGTGAGTTGCTCCAGTTTGTGAGGGGTGTGTGTCCAAACTTTCGTCACACATGCCAAAAATTTTACCACATCATCTTGGTGGCATGACATTACATCAACCAAGGTTTCATGTGTTTTTGATATTTTTTAAATTTTTGGAATTTAAATGCCATGGCACTCCATGCTTAATTGTGTCATGGCCGTTAGACCAATATGTTTGAAAATTCCTTCCAATTTACTGCACATGGAATTAAATCACACACAAGTACACAAAATATGACTTTTCAAACCATTATGGTTAGCTCTTGCATGTACATGTAGTTCAAATTTTGTCACAGCCCTAGATTTCCGCTTTGTAATTAGTTGCATCAAGTGAGTGGCATCCAGGCATCATGTTTAAATTCAAGAAATTGAATTGAGGAATTTTCAAAGCCTCAAAAATCATTTTAATAAAGGGGCAAGAACCCTAAAATTGCAATAGGTGAATCCAAAATGCCCTAGAAATATTTCAGAGAATTTTGGCAAGAGTTATAAATCAAACCAAAATTTTGGAACATTTCTAAGGAATTATTTGGGCTCTGATTTTAAATCAATATTGTATTTGAATTTGGATTGTTATTCTCAATATATGGAATATATCTTCAAATATCTGTGATATAATTTGTGTTCTTTTGGATTAGTCCAGAGAAGTAACATAAATTTATTCAGAATGTTTTGGCATTGTTTGTAACATAAATTGAATTCAAAACCAGTGGAAAAATAAATAAATAAAAAGAAAACAGAACATAATTAAAACAGAGCAGCAGAACTCACCTGCTTACCTGTGCGGCCCAGCATTGTAGCAGGCCCAGCCCATAGCGCCGCCGTCTTCAACCTTGTGCCAGTAGGCACGAGGGCGTGTGCTCGCCGCACGCCCGCCACCTCCTACCTCTCTGTCTGTCTCCTCGTCGCCCTGAGGATGCCATGCACCTCCCTGCCTCTCTCTCTCACTCCCCTCATCCTCACCCCCTCCCCTGGACCTCTCTCTCTCACCACCGAACACGCCCACCACCGCGGACGAGCACCACCGCAGTCGTTGCCTCTCCCTCGTCCCCTCGAGATGTCCAGAAGCCTGCCTCGTTCCCCTCTTCATCCTCACCGAGCCACACTTCGCCGGAAGCTTTGCATCGCCTTCGCGTCGTCGTCTTCGTCCTCGGATCGCCGAAGATTGCCGTCATCGATGCGCCACCTCCAGAGCTTCCCCGACCATGCTGAGCCTTCCGTTGCAAGCGTCGTGAGCCACTCCCCCTTCCACCGCTGATCCCGTTGTTGTTTACATGCCGTAGCGTCGTTCCCGCCATGACCGGAGCTCACCGCCGCCCGACTTTGTCGCCGCCGTGGCTTGAGCTCGAACCACCCGCGCCCTTCCACGGCATCGCGCTCCTGGTGCCACCAGGAGGAAGCCTAGCCCCTCTACGCGCTCGCCTACTTGCTCTAGCGCCACGCTCGCACGAAGCCGAGCTCCGGCCGCCGCCTCGCTCACCGCTGTCGCCAAGTCCGGCCTCCCCAGCACGAACTGATGCCACAGTTCGATGCGCACACACACCAGCTACGCATAGATGCCCTCGGCCGCTGTTTTGGTCGCCGGATCGCGAAACCCTTAGCTCTCCGCCGCGTCTGGCTCGCCAGCGTTGAGTCGCCGGCAGGTTTTGACCCAGTTGACTCGGGTTTGACCACTATTTGACCCCAGTGGGTCACTGACGTGTGGGCCCAGCCTCTACTAACTTTTGGTTAATTTAATAAGTAAGTTTAGTTAAGCCACTGTTTCACTGACATGCGGGCCCCACCCAACGAATTAAACTAGGTTAGGTTTAATTTATAATAGGATTAGCCATAGCCACTGACATGTGCGTCCCGGCCGTCAGGTTTGACCTGGGCTGGCGCCTTTGACCTGCTGACGTATTGATGATGTCACTCTGACGTCATATAGAATTTAAATAAATCTAAATGATTTATTTATTTTTAGAAAATGTTCAAAACTTTGAAAAATCATAGAAATTAAATCATAACTCCCAATGAAACAAATTATACATGAAAAATTATCAAAAAAATCCAATCTATCCATCTGTACCATTTTCATGCATGTTAGAACAACTTATGGCTGCTGTTTAGGACAAATCATATGTTTGGCATTTAAATAATCACATATGGAGTTTGAATTTGAACCTTTGGTTCAAACCAACTTCATTTAACTTTGTTACTAATTGCATTAGCTCAAAACACCAGCATGTTGCCATGTCATGATCATGCATCATATTGTTGCATTGCATTGATTGTGTTTCCTCTCTGTTGTCGGTAATTGTTCCCCCTTAGTAGACGTGGTTCCGACGATGAGATCAATGACACCGATGATGAGCTATATTATCTTCAGAAGCGCCAGGCAAGCAAAACCCCCTTGTTCATTTCGATACAATCCCACTCTCTCGCTCTTGCTCTCTTTTACTGCATTAGGACAACAACGATTCGACTGTTACATGATGCGGTAGTTGAACCCCTTTCCTCTGCATGACCTGTCATTGCCACAGTAAATAGATGAAACCCACTAGCATGAGTAGGAGTTGTTTGAGACTTGATGTGCCTACTCATTCATGCTTGTTGTCATGCCTGCTACTACTTAGAGTCGAGTCAGCTCTGATTCGTCGGGGATGAATTGGAATGTGGTGAACATGTCCTACTATTGAGAGCTACGTGTGTGAACACGATTTGGTAAAGGTAGCGGTGAGAGGCCATGTAGGAGTACATGGTGGGTTGTCTCATTGCAGCCGTCCTCAGGAACAGAGTTCTGTGTTTGTGATCCATGAACAGCTACTACCACGCATTGGAATGCTTAAGTGCCCCTCTCGACTTATTAATCACCCTGATCTTTGTCCAGGAGTTGCAATTAGTTTCTGGTGTATGTAGGTAGTGTTAGTAGTCTACCAAGTGGCACCCGGTCAGGTGGGCTTGGGACAAACTAGGTACAGTGGCACGGTGTACCAAGTGGCACCC
Organism: Aegilops longissima; assembly: GCA_021605205.1. Lineage (NCBI taxonomy): Eukaryota > Viridiplantae > Streptophyta > Magnoliopsida > Poales > Poaceae > Aegilops > Aegilops longissima. The sequence continues at coordinate 364,690,395 of CM038682.1, read as the reverse complement.
GCATGGTGGGCTTGGGAACCCTGCTCACATCGTTTGGGGCCGTGAGCGACACCCCGACGGGATCTCCTTGCGGATGGAACTCGAATAGGCGATAAACCTGGACTAGAGACTTGTGTGGTTAGTCAGGTCGTGGCCGACTCCCTCGCCAGGCTTCCGCTTGAAGGTTGCCGAGATACACGACGTGTACATGGTGGTAAGTGGCGAGAGCGTGTGTGAAGAAGTATACCCCTGCAGGGTTATAAATTATCTATTCGAATAGCGTGTCCGCGGTAAAGGACTTCTGGGTTGCCTGTACAGTTCATAGACAAGTGAAAGTGGATACTCTAAAATGCGCAAGATAAGCGTGAGTGCTATGGATGGCCTTCTCGTAGGGAGACGGGAGCGGATCCATAGTGGTGTATTGATTGGTGAATATGTGGACTCATGTGCGCCACCTCAAAAGAGTTACTTGCAGGCGTAGTTCAGGATAGCCACTGAGTCAAAGCTGGCTTGCTGCAGTCAAACTCCACCACCCCTTTATTGATACTGACGCATATGTAGCTAGTTCTGATGTAAGTCTTGCTGGGTACATTTGTACTCACATTTGCTTAATTTATGTTTTTGCAGAGAGACTTCAGTCTCGCTAGTAGTTCCGCGTGGACTTCGACGTTTAGCTTGTTACCTCAGCTACAATCTTGTACCCTTGGGAGGGTCTTGTAGATAGTCAGGCTTCTCAGCCTTTTTCATTTGTAGTTGTCTGTACTCAGACATGTTTATGCTTCCGCTTGTTGCTCGTATGCTCTGTATGGTGGGTCATGAGACCCATGTTTGTAATACTTGGCTCCTCGGAGCCTAATGAATAAATACTTCGAGTTGTAGAGTTTCATTGTGATGCCATGTTGTATTTGCACATATCGAGCATATTGTGTGTATGATTTGAAATGCTTGGTATGTGTGGGATCCGACAACCTAGTTGTTTATCCTTGGTAGCCTCTCTTACCGGGAAATGTCTCCTAGTGCTTCCACTGCTACTGCTCCGGAACACTTAGGCTGGCCGGCATGTGTCCTTCTTCGTTCCTGTGTATGTCCCTTCGGGGAAATGTCACGCGGTGTCTACCGGAGTCCTGTTAGCCTGCTACAGCCCAGATTCTCCGGAGTCCTGTTAGCCCAGCTGCTACAACCCGGATTCACTCGCTGATGACTGACACGTTCGTTGCTGGGTCATGTATGCCTGTCCCTGTAAGTTAGTGCCACTTTGGATTCACGACTAGTCAAGTCGGCCCGGGTTCTCTGTCATATGGATTCTAGCGACACTATCATATATGTGAGCCAAAAGGCACAAACGGTCCTGGGCCAGGTAAGGTGGCACCTGTGGGAATACCGTGGGTGAGGCCGCAAAGTGATATGAAGTGTTACATGCTAGATCGGTGTGACTTAGGATCGGGGTCCTGCCAAATTTCAACTACGGTCATTAAATGGCTAGAAAATCACTTAAATGTCTTAAAAGGTCAAATGACCCCTGAAATTTTCCAAAATTTGACATGACAGTTGTATTAGTACTACAAATTTTCTCATACATTGAAAACACCATCCGTTGCCACTTTACGCCAAATTCGTCTTTCACAACTAATAAAAAATATATACAACATCATACACAGTTGTTTTGTAGGAACCGTTTGCGATGAAAATATCTTGGTTTATTTAAGTCTTCCTCCTTAAGCTTCGCCGGCTCGTCTGCTCCAGTGCAGGCAACCCCCGAATCCACGAATCCCGATCCCCATTCCTGCACGCCCTTCTTGCAAAGATGACGCTGTGGAAACGCTTCGTGAAGGCCCGTACGATGGCCGCGTCCCCCCGAGCGCCGCCGCCTGCGCCTAGAGCGCGGCCTCCTACGCCAAGAATGCCGCCGCATCCGTATTGAGCACGGCCGCTTCCGCCGAGAGGGCGTCTGCGGCAGCCGACAGGGCAGCTGCAGCAGCCGAGACGGCTGCAGCTGCTACTGCGACGGCGGCTGCAAACACCGAGAGCGCTCGAGCTGCTGTCCGTGCCGCCGATGTCACCCTGGACCAGGTCGAGGCCATCCACGCCAAGATCGAGGATGCGCACGCCAAGATATTCCAGGCCACCTCAGAATCTAGCATGCAACCCACGTCGAAAAGGCGGCGGTGGCCATGGAGCACCTGCTTCCTCATGAGGTCGCCGAGCGGGAGTTGGAGATGCAGGAGGCGGCGGAGATCGAGGAGTGCCGGGAGGAGGAGTTGCGCATGGCCGAGGTCGAGGTAGAGAGGAGTCTGTCCGTCGAGGAATCGGCGGTGGAGTACCAACGCGAGCTCTGGTGCAGCCACTACTACGAGTACTACAACCTTGAGGGCGGCGCCGAGGACGAGGACAAGGACAAGGACGAGGACGTGGTCGACTTTAGCAGGGGGACACGGAGTCCACCAACAGCGGCATGTCGCCAGGACAAGTCATCGACGTCTCATCTCACACCGGCGATGCATAGGCTGGTGCGACGGCGGATTTGTTAAAATTATGCGTACTTAGGCTTTGTTTTTAATGCTGGTCTTTTGTTAGAGCAATGTTTAGGTCAACTGGCTCTGTTTAATTACTAAAATTGCTCGATTCAATAAGTGTAGTCTGTTTGCTGTACGCTCTTTTGTGTGCCCAAATTAGCAAGCGATGTTAAATTATCCAATGACGTACCCGGGGAAATTTCCAACAAAATTTGAATTATCAAACTCATACCATGTGCATAAAGCAAAAGAACCGTTTGCGATGCACACAATCTTTCAAAGTGAATGGTCCGGCGGCACCGAACGCAAAGTTTCCCTCCACATTTCCAAAATTTTGGCCTACCGCCAAAATATCTACCCCCGGCCCCCTCCCCCGGCCCCCTCCCCCTTCCCCACCCCCTTTTCTCCCAGACCATAAGTCATATTTCCCCTGTTTCCTCCTTCCTTCCTTCCTTCCAAAGCTATAGTTGCTTCCTCGCTTGCTTCCTCGCTCTCGAGGTCTCGCATCCTACCGCCGGGGTCGCCATGGTCTTCTTCAAAGACCTCTCCATCGGTTCCTCCTCCGGCGACGACTCCTTCACCACCCGGTATGCCTCTCTACTCTCTCTCGGGCTATGGCTTGGAATGAAGGATTTTTACCCGGTGGTCGATTTGAGTCATTCCTTCCTCTTGTAGCTCCCTAGGACCATCAGTGGCAACGAATGGAGCGGAGTGGCTGAAGATCTATCTGCTCGTTGTCACCATCAATCTCCATGCGGTGAAGCTAGTTGCGTTTGAATCTGTGGATAGTGGGTGGAAGTTTTTGGCATGTGCAGAGAAGGTTAGACCCTCTTTCGTTATTACAAATCATTTGTTAGATGTGATTCAGACACTGTCACGGTCCCAACCCATTCATACCACACCTTCAACCAAACGCATCCTAAGACAGTGTCACAGTTTGTATCTACTATCTAAAATTGTTGCCATCTCATCAGCGGTGCCATTAGAAAATTATTTGGCACCGCTTCAGCAGTTTGTGCAGCCAACTTTGGTCCACACATCCGAGCAGCCAAGCAGTAAAATAATAAATCTTTATGGCACGAAGGAACTGGGCATCAGAGCAACTAGGTGCTCCGGAGTCCGGGTCCCTGATTTTTTTCTGCTACATCGGCTCGCCAGTGCAGGGCACTGGTGCGAGATGTAGCAATAGTTGTCTTTACACCAGTTTTGGCATACATAGTGGACGGCCTTAGTGGTATTAGTTCAATGTTACTAAATCTGTGCATCTACACACCTGCTAGTGTCAATTTGCTGTCATCCAAACACTGCCGCTATGCTGTTGCAGTTATATTTACCTTCATCATAAAATGTTCAATTTGTTATTTATCGTACATGAGTAAGAACTTGTAGCATTGTTGTAGTTAATTATAGCTTCTGATGTTTCAGAATTTGGTTGTTGTCTCAGTAGCAATTAATTCATTTGCACATTGATCTTTTTGAGAAGATATGTCATAATTAACATGTTTGTTCGGTTTTTCAAAATAAGCATTGGTGATTTTCTATGTTGCTATGAACCCATTTCCCCTACAATTGCTACTAATCTAGTTTTAAATATTATAGGATGAATGGAATTGTTCTTACTTGGAGTGGGTTGATCAAGAGTGGCCACAGTCTTTGAAGATGTGCCTAGCAAAGCTCTGGAGCATGTATGAGGAAGAGAACAGAGGTAGGCTTAGAGAAAGTGTTGTAAACGCTAAAGAATATTTAAAGATGCAGGATAAAAAGAGGAAGGTGGAGAATGAGCTCAAATTTTTTAAATCCGACTTTGCTAAGATGGTGTAAGGAGGAGGCACTTTCCCAGTTAGCTAGCGCAAAACCGGTTCTTACTAAACTAAAAGCAGAGGTGGATAAGACGAGCCTGGATGATCTCGGTTAGGGAAATGCATATATTGTTCTAATATTGTTCTTATGAAGTTGAACTAGCTATATGTTGTACTGTGTTGTTTTCATGTAGCTATCGTACTGTGATGTTATAATGTATTTATGTGCCTCATATGAAATTGGCAAATAGCTGTTTGATATGAAATGTGAATTTGCGTAATACTAGAATTACTAATTGTAAACTAATAAACCTGCTAAATGTGTCATGTAACTTTGCAAACGGTTCTAGCAGTAAAAGCGCTTGTGATGGATAGCCCAATGCCACACAGTTTTCTTCATCAAATCGTGTGTGATGTAGTTGATAAAAGCAAATAGTTAACCAAGGTAGAGCGTGTGTGATAGTTACACCTTTCAAACACGAGCCTACACATAAAATTGTGTGGGATGTACATATGAATGGAAACATTTTTCCTGAATTGACTGTGTGGGATGTACATAAGAACGGAAACGTATTCCTTGGATTGACTGTGTGTGATATACATACGAACGAAAACGTTTTCCCTGGATTGACTGTGTGGGATGTACATAAGAATGGAAACGTATTCCTTGGATTGACTGTGTGTGATATACGTACGAACGAAAATGTTTTTCTGGGATTCACTGTGAGGGATGTACATATGAACGGAAATGATTGGGTTTCGATGCCTCGCCCGGTCGCACACGAGCTCATTTTTCCCCAGCCTGTGTCCCAGGAGGGCCTATGCCCGACGGTTTCTGGGTCGTGTGGGAAGGACCCCCCTATCGCCCACACTCACTTGGCGATGGTTCCAAATGCCGTCGCGGAAAGGGGTTAAAAACCATTTGTATAGCTCATCGCTATACCAGTGGTTGCAGCCATATAGGTCAGTCAATGAATGTACTGGCAAGTCACATCATAAGAGTATAATGAACCTATTTGTACATGCAATTTGGCTGGTGGAAAGCTCTAAGTTTAATTTTGCATAAAGCTGATTTTCCCTATTATGAAATATAAGGAAAATAAACATGGAAGTGAAAAAAGAGATAGGGTAAGTATAATAAAATAGAAATAAAACATAGAAACAAAGAAAAATGGCCCAACCCATTATTGGTTGTCTTGTGCAAAGCTTCGACTATTTGTCGCCCTATGCGGAAACTAGAATTTTCACAGCTGCGTGGGCAGAACAATAAGTGGGCTGGCTTCTCTAGGCCACAGCGCGCGGCCCACGTACAAAATTGTGGAAAAGCATTTTTTCTAGCACAAGAACGCATAAGAATTTAGTACCACCTCGATAGAAAAATTCTTTTCGGCAGTGAATGTATGAAAAAATTGGCGAAACTACCACTACAATATAGCGTATGATTGAGATGGTACCCCATCACAATCTATTCCCAAAGTTTATTTAAAACCCAATTTATTAAAGTAAGGATGATGAGACCTCCTGGCATTTCCACTACTAGATGCTCAAATTGTCCATAACCAGGGACACGGCTAATCGATTAGGTTTAACACTCTACAGAGGTTGCACACTTTTCCCCACAAGACTCGACCACCTCCATGATCGGAAGATCGAGACATAGTCTTTCGAAAGTATTCCCCCTTAACCCACGGATAGGCCGGTACACCTACATATTCTACATCTGCTAGCCCATCCCGGAAGAGGTCACACTATCTACTCAACTAAGAGAGAGCCCATAATGGCTTGTGGCCGCACACGTAGGCTTCTAGACATGAAAACATGTTTGATCCCTTTGATCCTGAGCGGACAGACCACTAGTGTGCACTCCCATGGATTCCCCATGAATGCTCCCAGTGTACTTCACCATCATTCAAACTAATTCCACCCAGGTAGTTCATTAATTATCTTAGGTCCTGTTTACTACATTCTCACTCATACTTTATGATGAATCACTTCCCAATCCATGTCTACTTGTGAAGCAGTATGATATAAAACAGTGGCGACAATGTTGTAAGGTTTAGACCTACCTTAATGAACTACTGGGTGTAAAGCATAGCCATCCGGCATAAATTCCTACCATGAAATCCTACCACGAAGGACTAAGTGCATATAAAAATATGGGTAAGTAAAATATGATCAAGATGTAAACTTGCCTTGGTACTGCTGGTTCAAGTCTAGAGAATGATAGTACTCAGTTTCGCACTCCGAACAATCTATCAAAAAGTAAATAAACATATATAATCAATCATTTTAGAGAACCAAAATAACATGCAACATGAAAAGACTCGAAAAATCCAACACACTTAACTATCATAAAAAATTTCTAAGTGCAAAAACGCATGTGACATATGGTTCAAAATGTGATGTGAATTAAAGTGCATACAAGGCATAGCAATAAATCTATCATGGATAGATCCTAATTGTGTGAAAATACCGTGACAATGGTTCAAGTAATAGGATTTGGCTACGGTGACAAAGTGCAAAAAGAATTAATTCAAACGGAGCTACGGTTTAGGAGATATGACCAAATAGAGTTTGAACTTAAAAAAATTCAAATTTGAAATTATCAAAAGTTTGCATAGATGGGTTCTCTGGATAAGGCATGTTGAGATGAACATTTTGCCTCCGGTTTCATCAGATTTGGATCTACGGTTAAAAAGGTGCGGCTATTCGAAGTTTAGGGGCTAATTTGTAAGTACTACAACTAAGTACTGGCCATGTGGCGGCCGGTGACTGGCTGAAAAAGTGTCAGCTGCGGAGGCTATGTGGCGGACGTCCACAATTAAACAAAGCGCTACACGGCTGCTAAATAAAAAAATGACTAATTGTTTTAAGATAAAACCGCGGTTAACCACGTACCGGTTTAGTCTAAAAAACAGCCTAACTAATCTAAGCCACATGTTTACGATCTAATGGATGAGAACGGGTGATGATGAGGTCACCTACTATAGGTAGGGTCAAGGACCTGTCATACGGGGTCCTCCCAGGGCCCCATCACTGGTGGGTCTCAGGACCACATTCTCATTCGGATGAATATACCAGGAGGTCCACTCGGACACCTCGACATTACTCGGCGACCATACTTCAGTCGGCACGACGACCACCACTCGGACCACGGAGGTGGAGGGACGATGTGGGAGCTGCAACGGTCGAGGAATCCTAAGTCATCCTTTAAGTAGAGTCATAGCTACCGTTACCTGTAACTGCTGTAGTTGTGGCGCTTTATACGTGTAGCTGCCGTAGTAATGAGCATTAAGTGCCCCGGCGATGTGGAGACATTGGAGCCACGGCGCACTCTATATAAGCTGCACTCCTCCTTAGCTAGGGTTAAGCAATCTCTGTAAACATACCCATCAAGAAAAACCAAGCCTTAGGGCACGAGACATAGGGCTGTTACATCCACCAAGAGGGGCCTGAACTCGTTAAACACCGAGTGTTACACCCGCGCTATAGCTAGGCTCTGCCTCTCTTTCGTACCCCTAGTACTCATTGTCAGGATCGTAACCCCGATAGTTGGCGCCCACCGTGGGGCTAGGTGTCTAGAAAAGTTTCACGGCGTAGGTGGATTTTCATCATCATGTTGATCGGCGATGAGATCCGTTTCGGGATGCTCCGCTTCATCGCCGACGACTCAGCGTGGCTTCGCGAGGCCCCGCTAGACGTGGAGGCGCTGCCCATCTGTGGCGGGACGTATTTCCGCGCGTCCTCTTACAGAGTCCTTCTCCGGCAGCACTCGGCTCCGTGATACGTCTCCAACGTATCTATAATTTTTGATTGCTCCATGCTATTATATTATCTGTTTTGGATGTCTTATATGCATTAGTATGCTATTTTATATTATTTTTGGGACAAACCTATTAACCTAGAGCCAGTGCCAGTTTCTGTTTTTCCTTGTTTTTGAGTTTTACAAAAAACGAATATCAAACGGAATAAAACTTTACGATGATTTTTCTTGGACCGGAAGAGATCCAGGGAGCTTGGAGAGGGGGTTAGAAGATGGCCGAGGAGGCCACAAGCCTACCCGGGGGCGCCCTGAGGGCATATGGGCCCCTCGGGAGTCCTCCAACCCTAATTCTTGCGCTGTAAACTCCCAAATATTCCGAAACCAACAGAAGCGTCCACCAAAATACTTTTCCGCCGCCACAGACCTCTATTCCTGTGAGATCACAGAGGGCATCTTGGGACCTTTTCCGGCACCCTGCCGGAGAGGGATTCGATCATGGAGGGCATCTAGATCAACCTTATTGCCCTTCCGATGAAGCGTGAGTAGTTTACCACAGACCTACGGGTCCATAGCTAGTAGCTAGATGGCTTCTTCTCTATCTTTGATCTTCAATACAATGTTCTCCTCGATGTTCTTGGAGTCCTATCCGATGTAATATTCTTTTGCGGTGTGTTTGTCGAGATCCGATGAATTGCGGATTTATGATCAGATTATCTATGAATATTATTTGAGTGTTTTCTGAACTCCGTTATGCATGATTAAATATCTTTGTATTTCTCTTCGAATTATCAGTTTGGTTTGGCCAACTAGATTGGTATTTCTTACAATGGGAGAGGTGCTTAGTTTTGGGTTGAATCTTGCGGTGTCCTCACCCAATGACATAGTAGGAATAGTGAGGCACGTATTGTATTGTTGCCATTAAGGGTAAAAATATGGGGTTTTCATCATATTGCTTGAGTTTATCCCTCTACATCATGTCATCTTACTTAATGCGTTACTCCGTCCTTATGAACATAATACTCTAGATGCATGCTGGATAGTGGTCGATATGTGGAGTAATAGTAGTAGATGCAGGCAGGAGTCGTTCTACTTAACACTGGCGTGATACCTATATTCATAATCATTTCCTTGAACATCATCATAACTTTGCGCTTTTCTATCAATTGATCGACAACAATTTGTTTACCCACCGTATGTTTTCTTTCAAGAGAGAAGCCTCTAGTGAAACCTATGGCCCCCGGGTCTATTTTCCATCATATAGTTGCAGATCTATAAACCAAAAACCCAAAAATACCTTGCTGCAATTTATTTATATTTACTTTACTTTGCATTTTTTATCTTTTATACCTATCTCTATTAGATCTCACTCTTGTTCGAGACCGTGAAGGGATTGACAGCCCCTTTTTCGCGTTGAGTGCAAGTGTTTATTAGTTTGTGCATGTGCATAGATTGGAGACTTGTTTGTGCCTCCTACTGGATTGATACCTTGGTTCTTAACTACGGGTCTCTCCTTTGCTGCATCATCCTTTCCTCTTCAAGGAAAAATCAATGCAAGCTCAAGAAGTAGTAGGAAGAATTTCTGGCGCCGTTGCCGGGGAGGTTCTACATCAAGCCTACCAAGTACCCATCATAAACTCTCATCTCTTGTATTACATGATTTGCCATTTGCCTCTCGTTTTCCTCTCCCCCACTTCTAAAACGTTTTTAGAAAAATTAAAAAAGATTTGCCTTTTTATTCTCCTTTCTTTCGTTTGCCTTTATGTCTTACTTGGCTCGTTTGCTTCGTATAATTGTGTATTTATTGAAAATCAGAAACAAAAAGATTTATGGATCCATTTAAAGTTTTCTACTTGGATCATCTTTGATCCATATGTGCTCGTGCCGAAATCCCAACTAGTTTAGTTGAGGGAAAATCTTTAGATGAGCATGCTCATTTTGTGCGTCACCGTTTGTCTGAAAAAGGGAGACTCTTATGGAATCAAATAAATTGTTTGCTATGTTATGCTTGGAATCTTTGTGAACTTTGTGATTTTACTTGTTGCTCTAAGAACCCTAAAAAACACCTTCCCTACCTATGTGAGTATAATGATAATGAAATCTTATCTTCTTATGAAAAGGGTGTTTACAGTTACTATGATATCAAACAAATTGAAGAATTTGTTGCTTTTAAGGGTGCTTATGAAGTTGCTTCTTTGATTGAAAAGTATGATATTACTCTCTACAAATCTAATTTTTTTGACATACTTAAATATTGCTATGAAAACTATGATCATAATGCCTATGTCAAAGAATTTATTGAGAGAATGATTGTTGAAAATAATGATATGCATGAATCTATAGATAATTATGAACATGATGCTTGCTATTTTATGTCCATGATTCCAATATTAATTATGCTTATGGAGATGAATTTGCTATAGTCCCTTATGTTAAACACGAGATTGTTGCTATTGCACCCATACTTGATAGTTCCTTGAATCAAAAGCATGATTGCAATGATGTTATTATAAATTCTATTAATGTCAGTTGTGCTAATAATATGCAAAACCCTAAGCTTGGGGATGCTAATTTTGCTATGTCCACTACTTATTGCAATGATCCTGATTGGGGTGATAATGTTTCTTATGATCTTGAAGATTTATTTAAGCCTCATAATGAATATGTTTGCTATAATATTGAAAGTGGGTCTGGAAGAGTGTCAACTTTAGGAAATTACGATCCCACTACTTTGGAGATTGATAAATCTTATGCAATTTTTGATAAAAGTGGGCTTGGAGAAGTAATGACTTTATTCTATGATAATCCCACTATATTGGAAGAGTGTCAACTTTGCATGCATGTGGATCATGTAGAGAATATGTTATGCGATAGCTATATTGTTGAATTTGAATATGATCCCACATGTAATTATTATGAGAGTGGGAAATATGGTTGTAGAAATTTTCATGTTGCTAAATTACCTCTCAATATATTGAGATTGCTATTGTTTCTTTCTTCTTCCTTGCATATGCTAGTTTTTGCTTGTCTTGATAAATATTTTCCCTATAAAATGCCTATGCATATGAAATATGTTAGACTTAAACTTGTTTTTCACATTCTACATGATGCTCTCTTCGTGTTTCAATTGCTATCTTTCATGTGAGCATCATTAAAATTATCAACGCCTAGCTAAAAGGCTTAAAAAGCGCTTGTTGGGAGACAACCCAATATTTTTATTTTCTGTTCTTGTGAGATTACACATTATTACCTCTGTAGTAATTGTGTTTTGGTGTTTTAATTAATGTTTGAGCCAAGCAAGACCTTTGGGATGATCTATGGTGATAGTTGATTTGATCTTGCTGAAAAACAGAAACTTTTGCGCTCATTGCCAGACTTTAGAAAAACCACATAAGTGTTCTTTTGATCTGAATTTTTAAACAAGATTGATATACAAATTTCCCAGATTGTCCTAATTTTTTTAGAATTTTTGGAGTTACAAGAGTATATGAAGTTTTCAGATTGCTACAGACTGTTCTGTTTTGACAGATTCTGTTTTCTATGTGTTGTTTGCTTATTTTGATGAATCTATGGGTAGTATCGGGGGGTATGAACCATGGAGAAGTTGGAATACAGTAGATATAACAACAATATAGATTTATAATTAGTTCACAACAGTACCTAAGGTGGTGGTTTACTATATTATACTAATGGATCTCATGAGTTTTCTGTTGAGTTTTGTGTTGTGAAGTTTTCATGTTTTGTGTAAAGATTTGATGGACTATGGAATAAGGAGTGGCAAGAGCCTAATGTTGGGGATGCTCAAGGCACCCGAAGGTAATATTCAAGGACAACCAAGCATCTAAGCTTGGGGATGCCCCGGATGGCATCCCCTCTTTCGTCTTCGTTCCATCGGTAAATTTACTTGAGGCTATATTTTTATTCACCACATGATATGTGTTTCGCTTGGAGCGTCTTGTATGATACAAGTCTTTGCTTTTTAGTTTCCCACAATCATCCTTGATGTACACACCTTTTTAGAGGGACACACATGAATCGTGAATTTATTAGAACACTCTATGTGCTTCACTTATATCTTTTGAGCTAGGAAATTTTGCTCTAGTGCTTCACTTATATCTTTTTAGATCACGAGGGTGGTATTTTTTATAGAAATTTTTGAACTCTCATGCTTCACTTATATTATTTTGAGGGTCTCTAAACAACATGGTAATTTGCTTAGATTTTGAGTTTAGTCCTAATATGATGGGCATCCAAGAGGGATATAATAAAAACTTTCATATAAAGAGCATTGAATACTATGAGAAGTTTGATTCCTTATGATTGTTTTGAGATATAAAGATGGTGATATTAGAGTCATGCTAGTGTGTAATTGTGGATTGGTAGAAATACTTTTGTTAAAGTTTGTGATTCCCGTAGCATGCACGTATGGTGAACCGTCATGTGATGAAGTCGGATAATGATTTATTTTTTGATTGTTTTCCTTATGAGTGGTGGTCGGGGATGAGTGATGGTCTTTTCCTACCAATCTATCCCCTAGGAGCATGCGTGTAGTACTTTGTTTCGATAGCTAATAAATTTTTGCAGTAAGTATGTGAGTTCTTTATGACTAATGTTGAGTCCATGTATTATACGCACTCTCACCCTTCCACCATTGCCAGCCTCTCTAGTACCGCGCAACTCTCGCCGGTGCATTAAACCCACCATATAACTTCCTCAAAACAGCCACCATACCTACCTATTATGGCATTTCCATAGCCATTCCGAGATATATTGCCATGCAACTTCCACCGTTCCGTTTTATTATGACACATACCATCATTGTCATGTTGCTTTGCATGATCATGTAGTTGGCATAGTATTTGTGGCAAGGACACTGTTCATATTTTTTTATACATGTCACTCTTGATCATTGCACATCCGATACACCGCAGAGGCATTCATATAGAGTCGTATTTTGTTCTAGTATCGAGTTATAATTCTTGAGTTGTAAGTAAATAAAAGTGTGATGATCATCATTATTAGAGTGTTGTCCAATGTCAGGAAAGGATGATGGAAGCTATGATTCCCTCACAAGTTGGGATGACTCTCCAGACTTTATAAAAAATAAAAGAGTCCAAAGAAGCCCAAATAAAAAATAAAAGAGGCCAAAGAAGCCCAAACAAAAAAAGAGAGAGAAAGAGAGAAGAGACAATTTTACTATCCTTTTTCCACACTTCTGCTTCTAAGGAGCACCATGATCTTCATGATAGAGAATCTCCTATTTTGTCTCTTTCATATACTAGTGGGAATTTTTTATTATGAGAACTTGGCTTGTATATTCCAATAATGGGCTTCCTCAAATTGCCCTAGGTCTTCGTGAGCAAGAAAGTTCGATGCACACCCACTTAGTTTCTTTTTGTGCTTTCATACACTTATAGCTCTAGTGCATCCGTTGCATGGCAATCCCTACTCACTCACATTGATATCTATTGATGGGCATCTCCATAGCCTGTTAATAGGCCTAGTTGATGTGAGACTTTCTCCTTCTTTTTGTCTTCTCCACAACCACCATATTCTATTCCACCGATAGCTCTATATCCGTGGCTCACGTTCATGTATTGCATGAAAGTTGAAAAAGTTTGAGAACACCAAAAGTATGAAACAATTGCTTGGCCTGTCATCGGGGTTGTGCATGATAAAATACTTTGTGTGATGAAGATGGAGCATAGCCAGACTATATGATTTTGTAGGGATAACTTTCTTTTGCCAAGTTATTTGAGAAGACATGTTTGCTTTATTAGTGTGCTCGAAGTATTATTGTTTTTATCTCAATATTAAACTTTTTTTAATCTTATGGATATGAATATTCATGCCACGTTAAATAAGATTACATGGCTAAATATGTTAGTTAGCATTCCACATCAAAAATTATGTTTTTATCATTTACCTACTGGAGGACGAGCAGGAATTAAGCTTAGGGATGCTTGATACGTCTCCAACATATCTATAAATTTTAATTGTTCCATGCTATTATATTATTTGTTTTTGATGTTTTATATGCATTAATATGCTATTATATGTGTGTGTGTGTATATATATACACACACATCTGGGCTATTCTATTACGCGTAACATAATATTATTCTGTTACCTTCTTGAACTGACGTGGTTTACAGGTTGGACTGACGTAGTTTTCCTCTTGAAATGATCTTCCTGCGTGTACGACGGGCGGAAACAGGGGATGCAACGTGGAGCTTCCGGGCATTCTCCGGCGCGGTGCTGCGGGCCATTCGTTGCTAGATGAGACATGTAAGGGGTTCCGCACGTGCGTGCGCTCACCTGGTCGTGTTTTGCGATCTATAGTCACCGGAAGTGACGGCGTGGGTATTTGGCGGCGGCCGTGTTTTGGGCGTTGGTATTTATGGTGGTGTTCGTAGGCCTCAATTTACGTCTTGTTTGTTGTTTTGGATGTGAGAATTATCGGTATGTTAGAGTTTTTGGATATTAATTTCATTTGTAATTTCTGATTACAAGTTTTGGTGTTCTTGGTCGTTTTCCACGCCCGCCATGTAAATGTGTTCTTCTTTTTCTGTTGTTTTACTTTCAAATTGGTGTTGCACGGAGAGATATGAGGATTGTATGAAAAGATTTGCGTTGTCAATTTTGCTTCTTTTGAGTTGTTTCTACCGTGGATTCCCATGTTATTTTGTCGTTGGCGGAGTTGGTGTATGGCGGCTGACTATAGGCTTTGATTTTTCTTGTAATCTGGTCAAACCGTGTAATTAAGTTGCATGTTTTTCAGTATTTGTTTGAATTGCTGCCGTATGTGTAGTTGGACTGATGCGTGTCAAAGTTGTCTTACTGTGCGTCGACATCGGAACTGGCTGCCTACCGATACTTCCGCACTTTGATTATAAAGCCCGAGCCCTCTGTCACTTTCATTCTACTAGCTGCAAGCAAAGAAAAGCGAGATGGATCCTGAGTTGGGAGAGGTCACAGAGGAGGAGGGGGATGCCGTCGATGTGAGGGCTGTAGTAGCGGAGCAGAGGAGGAGGAGGAGGCGGCAGCGCAGCAGATGGCACTGACGTCTCGCCGAGGAGGGCTGAGGCAGAGTTCAACGGACGCCTTGCGCGAGGTGATGGGTACTTGCAACTCCAATGAATTGGAGCTTCTTTTCCGAGAGGGCAGGGGAAGGAACCATATTAAGATCATCAGTTGGGCTAGGGCGAGAGCAGCCACGGCTCGACATCCATCCACCAGGGCCAAATGGCGTCGTTTTTTTATCGTTATGACTGAAGTAGTGAAGCTTATGTTTTTAAGATTTTTGTTGTGAGGGAGCAGATGTTTGAATGACTAACTGAATTGAACTGTTTTATCTCTGAATGTGTTTTTTTATCTGCATATGTTTTGACATGTGCACTTTTCAACTGCTTGTTTGTCAGAAGTTGAACTGATTTGCGGTCAAATGTTGCATGGCTTGTATAATAACTATTTCCTACCAGCTGGCTGCCCACCTGCCTATTTATTATTTTTATAATCTGCGAGTCTCCCTGGCTATAAATTCTATCCATCTATGTGTGGTGTGTGGCTCAGTCTCCCCGCCCTTTTTCTTCCTTCTTCCAGAATTAGATAGAGGTTCCTCCCTCTTCTCTCCGTTGTTTTCTTCCCTGTTCCTGTGTGTTCCATGGAGGATTGTTCATGCGGATGCCTGGCAAAGATGGCGCGCATAGCTGACGGCCGTGTGTACGAATCTGGTTTGGAGCTCACCCAGACTCAGCGCCGTGGGCAACTTTCTTGTATGCTATACAACAACCATGGGTTTTGTGCGCCATATGTTTGTCGCCTGACGGTTGGTGACTTGAAGGAATCATGGGTATGTGTTTCTATTCGTTTTGTTTTCTACTTTTTTGTTGGTCTCTTTTTGAATCCCATGGACTGGATCTGTAGTTTAGTGTTATGAATAGTTTGTCTATATTTTTTTATTTGGTTTTGTCAGAATTTAACAGTAGGGATTTCTATGTGTATTTTTTCATTACTAAACAATTTTTATCCATTTTTGTATAATCCTTGATCTATTTTTTGTCAGATGTTTTTAGTGTAGGTGTATTGATATGTATATTTCTTCAGTTTAGTCAGTTCACATGACTAGTCATTTTTGTGTTATTGTTTTGGTTCAGATTTTTTCTTTTCAGTTTGTTATGCAATCCGTTCCTATATGTGTGTAAAAATTCAGTTATGTCAGATGCCCACTTTTGTTTTGAACTCCCATGCCCATTTGCAGAAAATGTCACCCATGATCAGGATTGTTGCTCCTAGTTCCGGTGTTCTGAAGATGGAGACTTCAGACAAAAATTGGTATCAGTTGATGGAAGTTGCCTACTACATCGACTTTGATGGTCGCATCAACCTAACTACTGGGTGGAAGGAGTTTGAGGCAGAGTCTGGATTTGACGATGGTGATGTGGTTATGGTTATGTTCTCCAGGGAAGATGACTCTCTGACGTTCAGAATTTATGTGCTATAGGTTTAAATGTGGCAAATGACGCCGGTTGTGAGATTTGTGTGTGGTTGATTATGTTGCAGTATTTTTTCTTTAAAACTTTTGCATGTGAGATGGTTGAATACTATTGTATTATCAGATGGTTTGGAACAATTTATGTAATGCTTTTCCTATCTGTTTTGCTCAAGTATAACTGTTTTACTTATATATTCTTTATATTAGTACTGGAACAATTCTATAGTTGAACTGATAGGCATCCTTTGTGTTGACTGGTATATTTTCATGTACATAGCTCGCAGATGGAACTATACGCTGATGATGTTTGTAGAACCCCTTTTTTTTGGTTTGAGTTTGCTGAACTTACATTCTATTAATGATAGTACTGAACTATTTTAGGTTGTCAATTACCAATCAAATTTGTTTGTTGTATAACATTTTTTCTTTCTTTTTTACATGAATTTTGGATCACATTTTTTCTTTTTACAGTTGAATAATGATAGTTCTAGTATTTTTAAAATTAAAAGATTTTAATCTTTGTTGAACATTATTTTTTACTTGAACCTTATGAATTGTAGTAGTTGAACTATTTATAAATTTGTTTTTGAAATTTTTATTTACAATCTTCTACGTTTAATTTTCCAAAAAAATATGTGTATTTCTATTTTTTTAGTTCTTACAATTAAGATGTGTTTGAACTTTTTACACTATTTGTTTTTGGACTTATTTCTTGTGAGGTCTTTTTAAAATTATCTGCATTTTTTTGTCATGTGTGATTGGCTGGAATTTTGTAATGGGGCGAAGTACTGTGTTGGGCCATCTGCCCGAGTTGTTTTTTTTGGCCTAGATAGCTCGTCTGCTGGGTTTGTGTAGTGCGTGCTTGGCGTCTTGGCGTCTTATGGGTTTAGTCCCACCTCGCTAGTCGAGGGGGTTCTAGACCTGTTTATAAGCGCAGCCGAGGCTCATTAGTCAAACTCCTCTGAACACTTACCTGAGCGCTTATACACGGCGCTCGCTCTCTCTCATGACCTGTGGGCCCTGGACGGCGGGCCCTGCGTTGTGCGGATTTACTAGGGATTCGCCAACGGGCTCGAGTTCAAGTATTTAGGATCGTCAGGGCCGGCGCCTGTCCTTGGGCGGTCAATTTTTTTCTTTTTGTTGTTGTTTGAATCTAGTACTTGACTCCACCAGTAACTTGGACTGATACTTTATGATCCTTGGGCGGTCAATTTTTCCTTTTTTTGTAGTTGTTTGAATCTAGTACTTGACTCCACCAGTAACTTGGACTGATACTTTTTTGTTCTGACACATCTTCCTTGTATGGACTTGCCCCTATTATCTATCTTAGGGGTGTGTGGGTGCGTGTGGGGGGGACAGAATAACCGCCTGCGCTTTGTCAAATGGCGCCTTTGCAGCGTTAAGCGAGGCCGAGCCGGGGAGGTGGGTGGGACCCCTCCCCATCCGCGAGGCCGAGCCAGAACGAGCCGTAGCAGGCGACGACAGCGGTGTGCCTTGGTGGCGTCGCATGCTTGAGGCGAGGCCGTAACATGACTTGCCCCATTATCTATCTTTAGGGGGTGTTTGGGTGCGTGTGGGGGGGGGGGGGACAGAATAACCGCACTGCCCCTCGGTGCATAGTTGTACTAACACATCTTCCTTTGTATGGACTTGCCCCCATTATCTACCTTTAGGGGTGTGTGGGTGCGTGTGGGGGAACAGAATATCCGCACTGCCCCTCGATGCATAGTTGTACTGACACATCTTCCTTTGTATAGACTTGCCCCCATTATCTATCTTTAGGGGTGTGTGGGTGCGTGTGGGGGGAAACAGAATAACCGCACTGCCCCTCGGTGCATAGTTGTATTGACACATCTTCCTTGTATGGACTTGCCCCCATTATTTATCTTTAGGGGTGTGTGGGTGCGTGTGGTGGGGGGCACAGAATAACCGCCTGCTTTGTCAAGCAGCGCCTTTGCCGTGTTAGCGAGGCCGAGGCCCGGGGGGGGGGAGGGACCCCTCCCCATCCGGCGACGCCGAGCCAGGAACGAGCCGTAGTAGGCGGCGCGGCGCGTGCCGTGGCGTCGCATGCGGAGGCAGTCCATCTTATGACTTTCCCCATTATGTATCTTTAGGGGTGTATGGAGTGCGTGTGTGCGGGGGGGGACAGAATAACGACTGCACCTCGGTGCATAGTTGTCTTGACACATCTTCCTTTGTATGGACTTGCCCCATTATCTATATTTAGGGGTGTGTGGGTGCGTGTGTGTGGGGGGGCAGAATAACCGCACTCGCTTTGTCAAGCGAGCGCCTTTGCCGCGAAGCGCGAGCCCGAGCCGGGGTGGGGGAGGGTGGGACCCCTCCCCATCCCAGCGAGCCGAGCCAAAGGCCGTGGCAGGCGATGACGCGGCGTGCTTGCGGCGTCGCATCGGAGCGAGTCCGTAACATGACTTGCCCCATTATCTATCTTTAGGGGTGTGTGGAGTGCGTGCACAGGGGGAACAAAATAACCGCCTTGCGCTGTCAAGCAGCGCCTTTGCAGCGTTAGTGCGAGGCCGAGCCGGGTGGGAGGGACCCCTCCCCATCCAGCGAGGTGAGCCAGAACGTCTGTTGCATCGCATGCGGAGGCGAGTCCGTAACATGTCTTGCCCCTATTATCTATCTTTAGGGGGTGTGTGGGTGCGTGTGGGGGGGGGAAGAATAACCGCACTGCCCCTCAGTGCATAGTTGTACTGACACATCTTCCTTTGTATGGACTTGCCCCCATTATCTATCTTTAGGAGGGTGTGGGTGCGTGGGGGGGTCAGAATAACCGCACTGCGCCTGTCAAACGAGCGCTCTGCCACGCTAGCGAGGCCGAGCCGGGGGAGGGGGTGGGACCCCTCCCCATCCCAGCGAGGCCGAGCAGGAAGGAGCCGTGGCAGGCGACGGCGGCGTGTGCTGGCGCGCCGCATCTGAGGCGAGTCCGTAATATGACTTGCCCCATTATCTATCTTTAGGTGGTGTGTGGGTGTGTGTGGGGGGGACAGAATAATCGCACTGCCCCTCGGTGCATAGTTGTACTGACACATCTTCCTTTGTATGGACTTGCCCCCATTTTCTATCTTTAGGGGTGTGTGGGTGCGTGTGTGGGGGAGAGACAGAATAACCCTTTGCCCCTCGGTGCATAGTTGTACTGACACATCTTCCTTGTATAGACTTGCCCCCATTATCTATCTTAGGTGTGTGCGGGTGCGTGTGGGGAGGGGGGTGAACAGAATAACCGTACTGCCCCTCGGTGCATAGTTGCAGTGACACATCTTCCTTCTATGGACTTGCCCCCATTATCTATGTTTAGGTGTGTGTGGGTGCGTGTGGGGGGGGCAGAATAAGGCCGCCTGCGCTGTCAAGCGACCGCCTTTGCAGCGTTACGAGGCGAGCCCCCCCTCCCCCATCCCGGCGAGGCCGAGCCAGGAACGAGCCGTAGCAGGCGACGACGCGGTGTGCCGCGGCGTCGCATGCGGAGGCGTGTCCGTAATAGGACTTGCCCGCATTATCTATCCTTAGGGGGTGTGTGGGTGCGTGTGGGGGGGACAGAATAACCGCACTGCCCCTCGCTGCATAGTTGTACTAACACATATTCCTTTGTATGGACTTGCCCCCATTATCTATCTTTAGTGCTGTGTGGGTCCGTGTGTGTGTGTGGAGGGGGGAACAGAATAACCGCCTGCGCTGTCAAGCGCGCCTTTGCCGCGTTAGCGCGAGGCCGAGCCGGGGGGAGGTGGGGTGGGACCCCTCCCCATCCGGCGAGGCCGAGCCAGATGGAGCTGTGCACGCTGACGATTGGCGTGCCCGCGACGAGTCCGTAACATGACTTGCCCCATTATCTATCTTTAGGGGGTGTGTGTGTGCGTGGGGGGGGAGCAGAATAACGCGCTGCCCTCGGTGCATAGTTGTACTTACACATCTTCCTTTGTATGGACTTGCCCCATTATCTAGCTTTAGGGGTGTGTGGGTGTGTGTGTGTGTGTGTGGGGGGGGCAGAGAATAACGACTGCCCCTCGGTGCATAGTTGTCTTGACACATCTTCCTTGTATTGACTTGCCCCCATTATCAATATTAGGTGTGTGTGGGTGCGTGTGGGGGTGGGGGGGAAACAAAATAACCGCACTGCCCCTAGGTGCATAGTTGTACTGACACATCTTCCTTGTCAAGCAGCGCCTTTGCCGCATTAGCGCGAGCCGAGCCGAGGAGGGGGGTGGGGGGTGGGATCACCCTCCCCCATCCCGGCGAGGCCGAGCCAGGAAGGAGCCATAGCAGGCGACAACGCGGTGTGCCGCGGCGTCGGGTGCGGAGGCGAGTCCGTAACATGACTTGCCCCCATTATCTATCTTTAGAGGGTGTGTGGGTGTGTCGGTGTACTAAAGTAGGGGTACCTTAGTACCCGAACCTGACGCTGCAAGCGATCGCGGCGTCCCGTGGGAAGCCTTGCCGGGCGTCTGCCAAGACCCTCCGCGGCCCTCCAGAAAACAAGACCCCGGCAAGAGGAGCTTGCCAGGGAGCCATTCAAGAACAAAGTAATCAAGACCTCGGCAAGAGGAGCTTGCCGGGAAGGCCACTCAGGGCGCGAAGGAAACAAGGCCCCGGCAAGAGGAGCTTGCCGTGAAGGCTTGGTGGGCGCCGAGCCCCCAAGCGCGATAAGGTTCCTGCCACGGCAAGGCGCTTGCCGGGGCGGGCAACCTCTCTTCATCTCGCTCCAGCTCACCCGCCAGCGTGTCACCAGGGCTCTCCCAAGCTGCAGCGTGTCAGCGGGCTGTGCAGCCAGCGGGAGTAGCGATAGCGCGCTGACAAGCTACCGCCGTGGCAAGCGGAGGCGCTTTGGGCGGTCCTGTTACCTTTGTTCGGGCGGCGAGGCGGGCATTGATGACTCTTGTCCCTTGCCGTCGAGTTAGGTATAGATTCTTGTACCTTTGTACAAAGCGGTGTACCAACCTATGTTTTTACCATCTTATCCTTGTCTACTTGCCACATGTGGAGACCCCTTGTGCCTATAAAAGGAGGCCCAAGTGCAACGTAGAAAGGGTTCGGTTCGGTTCGGTCCAGCTCCGGCTTAGTTCATCATACTCATACGAAACCACACTCAGGCTAGGTCTTGTAGCTCCCATTGCTCCCTAGCAAGAACACAAGATAATCCACAAAGCAGCAGTAGGAGTATTATCTCTCCGGAGAGCTCCGAAGCTGGGTAAATCCGCTCGTGTGCATCGCCTCGATCCGCTCTTTGTGCAATCTCCGCCCCCCCCTCCGAACCACAAGGGACCCAGGTCCCGTAGGTGTTCGTGGGACACGATCAGCCATCCCCGACATCTTTGGCGCGCCAGGTAGGGGGGCGTCGAGGCTGTGTGAACCCGATCCGGCGGTCACACGAGCAATTTCATCGACATCTTCGTCGACATGGCGCCGAAGAAGAAGTCTTCGGCAGCAGCAGAGCCGTCCGCGTCGAACCCACCACCACCGGAGCTGTCAGGTGGTGGGGGAAACGCTGGCGGAGGAACCGGCATCGTCAAGAGAGCCCACAATGCCGCCAGGTCCAGGGACAAGGCAGCACAGGCGTCGGCGTTCGAGTCCGCACCGCGTCCTTCGCAGGAGGCGCGGGACCGACAGCGTCATGATGCTCGCAGCACCATACGCTCGTTGGATCAAGGCCAAGCTGGAGGATCCGAGGCCCTCGAGACCGCATGCACTGACATGCTGGTACGAAGCGGAGTATGCGGTCGCCAGGCGGGATGCTGCTCCTCTAACTTGGTTAGGAGTCGAGCACATCCGTTCTTCGCTCCGCACGCCGTTGCCGCCAACCACACCAGCGGAAGCCTTGGCTGAAACTCGATTACTTCTAGATTACCCTCCAACGGCCGATAAGGTCGACGAATGGAGGGCCACAATTCAGAGTCTCATCGGCTTCGCCAACGGCGCGTCCCGCTGACAACCGAAAGTGCCTCGCAGCAGCGCAAGGCGACAAAGCGCGAGCTGATGGCGGCGAGACTTGCGAGGTGCAGCCACCGTACACTCCCCTTCCGAAGGCCAAGATTGCCGACTCGCGGATCCTCCTCGGCAAGCGACTCCACAGCGTCGCCGGATCCGCGAGCTTCGTCGCGACCAGCGCCAAGTTCTCCGAGAACGGCAAGAAGAAGACGCTTCGAACCCGTATCGGCGCCAAGAGAAGCGCCGTCAATCGACCAACGCGCGGGCCCATCTGTCGATATGCATGCGCCCGAAGAACAGGCGACTTGCCGTCTGTGATAGGTTGTCCTGCGTTCACTCGTGAGCTGCGGCAAGTCCGGTGGCCCGACAAGAAAAACTTCAAACCAGATGTGCGGAGAAGTATGATGGCGGGACACACCCATCGGAGTTCCTCGGCATCTACACCATCGCGGTGCAAGCTGCGGGGGCGAGGCGACAAGATCCTCACCAACTACTTTCCCCGGTGCTCAAGCCAAGCGTCGAGGTCTTGGCTCATGCACTTGCCGGACAGCTCTATTTCTTCTTGGGCAGATTTGTGCCACCAGTTTGTTGGCGCCTTCACGGTGACCACAAGCCTCACGGCCAGAGAGTGACCTCCACCTGCTTGCCCGAAGGAGGAGAGTCCTGCGCAAGTTCATCAGAGGTTCGATCGAGTGCACTACAACATCCCGGGCGTCCACCCTGCGCGGTGATTAGTGCATTTCATCGAATGTGCGAAACCGCAGGATGAGGAGGAGATGGCGATGTGCAAAGTGAAAGAGCGTCGGCGAGCTCTACACCCTGGCCGACAAGTGTGCACGCTGAAGAAGGAAGAAGACTCCCGGAGAGAATGTGGGGCAGAGTCGGCGGTGAGGGATCGCCCGGCAAGAAAGAGTGGCGGCGAAACAACAGGAGGAAGAAAAACCAAGAAGTACTAGTTGTCGAGCAGTCCGGCAAGGATGGTGCCGCCAACAAAGCCAAGGCTGGTGGCTCCGGCAAGGAGGTTGCCGTTGACGCCCGACCACCAAGCTGTGGCGGCCGCCGACAAGCCCGACAGCTCCAACAAGCGATCTTGTAAAATCCACCGCACCAAGGGCCACGATCTCAGAGCTGCAAGAAAGTCAAGCAGCTTGTTGAGCTCTGAGAGCTGAATCGAGCGCGAGACAAGGAGAAAGCCCAAGAAGGTGCAGTGCAGCAAGTAAGAAAAGACCGGTCGGGAGGACGCGCAGCAAGTCCAAGCAGCGGCAAGGAGACAGACCTCCAGCGGCTGTGACAAGGAAGAAGGCGAAGATGAAGATGACGAGGGCGTGGAAGGCGATGAAGGCGATGAGCAGGAGTTTCAAAAGGCAGCGGAGGTCCTCTGCATTGGCGGTGGTGCGTCTCTGCATACCTCGCACCGCCAACTCAAGCAATGGATGCGTGAGGTCAATGCAGCGAGAACCATCCATAGAGTCACGCAAACCTCGAAGTGGTCCAGCCGCCCATCATCTTTGACATTGAGGATCACCCGATCGCATCACTGCGGTCGGGTGCTTGCCGATGTTGGTCTCGCCAACCATCCGCAACCTCAAGGTCACAAAGATCTTCAGTTGACGGCGGGGCGGCCTGAATTTGATCTCCTCTGCGGTGCTCCGAAACTTCAAATCCACGACAATGAGCTCAAGAAGCTGGTACTTTCAAGGAATCAACCCGGAAGGAGCAAGCCCAAAGGGAAGATCACGTTGCGGTAACATTTGGCAGCGAGCTCAATTTCAGAACCGAGAGGGTCACGTTTGGCGTTGCCGATTTCCCATTGCCCTACAATGGCATACTTGGTAATCAAAGCTTTCGCCAAGTTCATGGCCGCCTCTCATTATGCTTACAACCTACTCAAGATGCCCGTCCCGATAAGCGTCATTTCTGTCCATGGCGACAAGAAAGATGCACTTATCTGCGCCGACAAGATTTACCGGGATGCAGCAGCGCATGACAGATAGCAAACCACTTACGCTGAAGCTCCGGGGAAGAAGAAGACCACCAGGTCCGGCAAGAGCTCTGTTGCCCTCCGGCAAGCGCACCTCTTGGTGCTGCGCTACCGTCGAGGACGCACCATCGAGCTCCACCGGCAAGTGCAACAAGGCGATGGCAGCTCCGCGAAAACCAAGAAGGTGCCCGCCAAGGAGGGCGGCACTGGTGGTACCTTCACCATCGATTGCCACGCTTGATCCTAAATAGGAAGGCGAGCTCGTTGCTTTCCTACGGGCGAATGTCGATGTGTTTGCATGGCAACCATCGACATCCCGGTGTTCCTGTGAAAGTAATTGAGCACCACCTGGCTATCTGTCCTCACCGCGGCCCGTCAAGCAAAAAGTTAGGAAGCAGGCGGTGGGCGCCAAGAGTTCATAGTAGAAGAAATCAAGAAGTTGGAAGCAGCAGGGCTTGTCGGAGGAGTCCTCCATCCCGTGGTTGGCCAATCCGGTAGTTGTGCATAAGGCTAATGGGAAATGGAGACTCTGTATTGACTTCACCGATGTTAATAAAGCTTGTCCCAAAGACCCATTTCCCTTGCAGCGTATCGACCAGATTGTTGACTCCACGGCTGGATGTGATCTGCTTTCATTTCTTGATGCATATTCAGGATATCATCGGATCTTCATGGCGAAGAAGATGAAGAAAACCGCATTCGTTACACCATGTGGCACGTCTTTGCTTTATACGGATGCCTTCGGTTTGAAGAATGCTGGTTCAACCTTTGCAAGGGTAGTCCATGATGCCTTTGGACCACAGATACGAAATGTAGAAGCCTACATGGATGACATAGTGGTCAAGAGCAAGGACGAAGCGACTCTGGTTCAGGATTTGGATGAAACATTTGCAAATCTGCGCAAGATCAACCTCAAGCTCAACCCGAGAAGTGCGTGTTTGGAGTCCCTTCCGCAAGCTTCTCGGGTTCTTTGTGTCTCGGTGGGAATTGAAGCCAATCCCGACAAGATCAAGGCCATTGAGCAGATTGAAGCACCAAAGCGCGTCAAGGATGTCGGAAGACTTGCGGTTGCGTGGCTGCTCTCGGCGAGTTCATCTCTCGTCTGCTGAGCGCATACTGCCCGTTTTCAAGATTTTGAAAAAGGTAGGTCAATGAAATGGACTCGGCGGAGGCTGCGCTGCAGACTTGAAGAGGTACTGTCCTCCGCTCCAATACTTGTCGCACCTAGGCCACAAGAGAAGTTGCTGCTGTATATAGCGGCAACCAATCAAGTGGTTAGTGCTGCGTTAGTAGTGGAGAGGGAGGCGAATGATGAGCCGACAACCGAGGCGAGCGCATCCAGCGACAAGCAAGGGGCTTCGCCGTCAAACTCTGGTCCCGACAAGAACAGATCAGCGCAGGGTTGCGACAAGATCTGAGAAAAAGATGGTGCAGCGCCCAGTCTACTTTGTCGATTCCCTACGAGGGGCTAGATCAAGGTACTACGGTGTGCAAAAGCTGCTTTTCGGCCTCCTCATGGCCTCGAAAGCTGCGCCATTACTTCAAGCACACGAGATAACAGTTGTCACTCGCTTTCCGCTCGGGAGGATATTGCAAAATCCGAAGCAAGCAGGCAGGATTGTCGAGTGGGCACTAGAACATCAAGCTTTGGTCTCAAGTTTGAAAGCACTTCAACTGTCCGAGGCGAGCATTAGCAGAATTCATAGCGAGTGGGCGCCCACGCAAGGCGAAGAAATTCGAGACAAGCATCCCGTCAAGGAAGCAAATAAAGAGTGGCTGATGTACTTGATGGTGCCTTCTCGCTGCAAAGCGCCCGGTGCGGCGCGTTGCTTATCGCACCCACCGGAGAGCACCTCAAGTACATAGTCTAGATGCACTTTCCCAAGGAACAAGCAACAAACAATACTGCAGTATGAAGGTTTGCTTGCGGTCTCGATATTCTGTAGACCTTGGGATTAGAAGCTCATTGTCGGGGATTCATGGCTGGTCGTCCGCCAAGTAAATAAAGATTATCAAAGCCCGTTGATGGAAGCTTACGTCGATGAAGTGAGAAAGCTAGAAGAGCACTTTGAAGGCTCGCAAATGGAACACGTTCAAGAGCTCGAGAATGATATAGCTGATGGCCTCTCCAAATGTGCCGCACTTAAGTTACTGTGGAACCAGGAATTTTTGTGCTCAAGCTGACTCGACCAACCGTAACACCATCAACAGGACAGATCAAGAAGAAAACTGGTTTCGGCGACTACTTTCCGCAGAGCTCACGAAGCCGCCACCAAGAAGGTCCCTAAAATCAGCGCAATATCATCGAGGAAGCGATCGCTCCGACAAACCATGCAGTTTGTATCGTTGAAGCAAGCGCTCGACAAGTTTCGCTCCGCAAGCTTGTCGGGATCATCAACTCGGCGGATCCACGAGTTCTTGCCGTAGAAGCTGATGTTTCCGCGATGATAGATGAGCCTTTAGTCCTTGTTGTCGAGCCACAAGCTCCGGCATGGGCACAACAAATCGTCCATTTCCTTGAGACGGAGAACTTCCGAAGAGCAAGAAGAAGCGGAAAAAGTAGCCCGGCGGTCAAGTATGTACCAGTTTGTTGACAACATCACTGCATGAAAAAGACTCAGCGGTGTGAAATTGAAGTGTATTTGCGGGAAGATGGACAAAAGCTGTTGGCGAGAGATACATGGAGGCATATGTGGTCACCACATTGGCGCGAGAGCACTTGCCGCAAAGCTTTCCGGCAAGGTTTCTTCGGCGAAGCCCTCCAGATGCTGCGCACAAGTAACCAAGTGTGAAGCGTGCAGTTCCATTCCAAGCAGATACACCAACCAGCTCAAGCTCTCCGGGCGATCCCTTTATCCTGGCCCTTCTCGGTGCAGGGGCTCGACATCCTCGGCCCTTTCCCCGAGCCGTCGGGGCTTTGAGTACTTATGCGTCGAATCGACAAGTTCACAAAGTGGCGGAAGTAGAACCGATGAGGAAGGTGACAGCACGATCGGCCGTCAAGTTCTTCAGTCAATTGTTTGCCGTTTGGGATTCCTAACAGAATCATCACCGACAACGGCACACAGTTCCACGAGCCGCACCTTCATGCGATCGCCCAAGATCTTGGCGCCAAGATCTGCTTTGCTTCATTGCTCATCCGAGAAGCAGCGGTCAGCAGAGAGAGCAAGCGCTGAAGTGTTGCGAGGACTCAAGACCAGAACTTCGACAGCTGCGCAAGTGCGGAAGGAACTGGATCGAGGAGCTGCCGGTGGTTCTTTGGTCGATCAGGACGACGCCAAATCGAGCCACTGGCCAGACACCTTTCTCTCTAGTCTACGGAGCAGAGGCAGTTCTCCCCACGAAACTCGTGTACGGGTCTCCTCGAGTGCTCTCTTATGATGAGCTTGAGCAAGAGCAGCTGCGACAAGATGACGCGCTGCTCCTCGAGGAAGATCGTCTTGAGCTGCTTTGTCGAGCTGCTCGTTACCAGCAAGCTTTGCGTCGCTACCATAGCCATAAAGTTAATGCCGGAGCTTCGAGGAAGGCGACCTTGTTCTTCGGCGCGTTCAATCCGCCAAGAATTCCGACAAGTTGACGCCGAAGTGGGAAGGCCCTTATCGGGTGAAACGAGTCACTAGGCCCAGCGCTGTCCGCCTTGAGACCGAAGATGGCCATCCGGTGAGTAATTCCTGGAATATAGAGCATCTTCGCAAGTTTTACCCATGAGGCGCGGTTGCCGGAACCCGTTCCAGCAATCACCCTTTTGTACAAGTCTTGCCGCTGTTGCATGTGATCCTTTGTACAAAGCCGGGCGCAGACCCCGTGCATCAGTAAAGCCTATGTGTTGCGCACAACTTGTCAATACATGCACTCATAATAATATATGCATGTGTTTTCTAACATTTTGTGTAGCATCCACACCCGGTAAGCGATAACGAGCCACTAGGCTCCATAACTTTATTTTCTCTTCTTTCTTCTCAAACAAGAAGAAGGTTCATCCGCCCACAAGTTAACCAGGGGGGAAGGAGAAGATAATGGTGTGGGCCGCCAAGCGTCGCTCGAGGAACTGTCGCCTTGCCGGGAAATGGACAACAGAAAAGCTAAGTTGCCAAAGTTTGAGCATTCGATTTTAAATTTTAAAAGTTATTTTCCTTGAGCGACGGCGCTTTGTATGGAAAACCGTGCGCGAAGGAACCAAATCGTGACTGGTCGGCGCCCTTACTTTGTTTGAGTCCGCTCAACAACTTAAGTGAGCTGCGGCTAGTCCACGACAAGGTTGCTTGTCGGTGGCGACCCTTGACGAGCTGCTGAAGTTCCGCACTCGGCGCTCGCGGCAAGGGTGCCTGCACCGGCAAGTTTCCCTGAAAAGCGTAGGGCAGTAACATACAAAGCCAAGAGTCGAGTAAAGGAAGTAACATAGCAAATATTGCCCAGAATAAAGTTATATTACAAAAATAACTTATTGCGGCACTGGCTAAATTGTTCTCAGAACTGAAATAACAACGAAGAGAAGAAGAAGGGCGCGCCGGCACCCAAGCCCCGGCAAGCCAGAGTTGCCGAGGGCTGCGGCAAGCCGGAGTTGCCGGGGGCTGCGATATCAGATAAGCCTTTCATCCCTTTTCAAGCATCCCTTTTTCATTAAAAACATTCTACTCGGATACAGTGCTTGGAGAATGAAAAACATGAAAAAGAGGATTACAAATTTTAAATACGGATAAGGCCCGAAGGCTTACAAATTAAAAAGATAAGATGCCCGTAATCCTTTTCCTGTCCCTCTCTTCAGGAGGTAGGTCAAGGAGGCGAGAAGGGCAAAAGGAGCGCCTAGGCGAGCTACAGGTGCCAGAAGGCACCAAGTGAACATCTCGGGGGCTCTCCGAGGGCTTAACGGAGACGGCGGCGCCGAGGCGGGGCTCGAGGCAGGCGGCAGGGCGTCATCACGCTGTCGAGGCACTACGCCTCGTACTCGACTTGACGGCCTTGTCGCCATCCCTCTTCCCCTTCCGCAGCCTCCCCTCGCTTGATCGCCCAAGGAGGCGACCCGGGGAGTTCAAGGAGCGGCGACGCGGATGATGGGGTCGCCGGTGGCCTTGCAAGCGGCGCCCGACAACTGTCGGGCCCGCTACCCTCGTCGTCGCTGTCGCTCTCCTCCTCGTCACTCTCGCTCGAGGAGGAATCTTATTTGTCGGAGGAGCTATCCACGCAGCACTTTGCCCAGTGCCGAGATCCCGAAGACCTTGGCGGAGAGGAGATCACCCTCCATTAACTTAATATGGAGGGTAAACCCGCCATCAAGCTGTGGATGCGGTGAGCGTCTTCCACCCACGATCAAGATACATCACATTAGGGGCTGGGAACACAACGCGGACTCGCGTGCGCTGATCCCACAGCCCCTCATGTGCGATCTCGATGTCTCGGCGGATCCGACTCCATCGCGCCATGAACGGAGCTAGAAGCCGGAGGCGACGACGAGGCGCCAGCGCGCAGCTGACGAAGAACTTCGCAAGGGTCGCCCCTGTATGGACCGCCGCGGGAGGGAAACCGGCGGAGGCGGAGGCGGCGCGCCGCCCGTCCGCTTCTTCCCCGGCGCCTCGACCTCGTCCACGACCTCGCCCCTCCCTCTTCCCTTGTGGCTGGCTCTGCCACCCGAGCGTGGGGTTGGGAGGTGCGCTGTCCAGGGCGACCCTCGCCGCCACCGATGAAGAACCAAGGCTCCCTTTCTCCGCAGCGAATGAGAGAAAGGGGGAGCGGCTGAGAAAGGAAGAGATGGGAGAGTGCGGGCTTCGCTCCCCTCCGCTCTTCTTAAAAGAAGCAAGGTGGGGGCTCGGCCGCCCTTTCGATGAATCGGGGCATAGGAAGAGCAGGGAATCGGGGCCGACCTGCTGCCTCTGCTACATAGCGGCCCGATTTCCTACTTCCACCGTCCGCGACCCCAAGAGCATGGGAGCCACGTGGCGGGGATGCAGAACCGAGGCGACGGATGAGGCGACCTCAAGACGCCGCCCACTTCCCCACGACGCCGCAATTGACGCGCGTCTTTACTGAGGAACGCAGGCGGATCTGAGGTGGATTTGGTTTGGACCCAGGCAGCGTGCCGTGCCTGTTTTGGGCTGGCCCAACAGCGCTCGGCACCGTGTAAGGCCCAGACCGGGGCTCCTGTCGGTGTACTAAAGTAGGGGTACCTTAGTACCCGAACCTGTCTGCAGGCAATCGCAGCGTCCCCGTGGGAAGCCTTGCCGGGCGTCTGCCAAGACCCTCCGCGGCCCTCCAGAAAACAAGACCCCGGCAAGAGGAGCTTTCCAGGGAGCCATTCAAGAACAAAGTAATCAAGACCCCGGCAAGAGGAGCTTGCCTCCGGCAAGAGGAGCTTGCCGGGAAGGCTTGGTGGGCGCCGAGCCCCCAAGCGCGACAAGGTTCCTGCCGCGGCAAGGTGCTTGCCGGGGCGGGCAACCTCTCTTCATCTCCGCTCCAGCTCACCCGCCAACGTGTCACCACGGGGCTCTCCCAAGCAGCGTGTCGACGGGCTGTGCAGCCAGCGGGAGTAGCGATAAGCGGCGACGAGCTACCTTCGTGGCAAGCAGGCGCTTTGGGCGGTCCCTATTACCTTGTTCGGGCGGCCGAGGCGGGCATTGATGACTCTTGTCCCTTGCCGTCGAGTTAGGTATAGATTATCGTGCCTTTGTATAAAGCGGTGTACCAACCTATGTTTTACCATCTTACCCTTGTCTACTTGCCACATGTGGAGACCCCTTGTGCCTATAAAAGGAGGCCCAAGTGCAACGTAGAAAGGGTTCGGTTCGGTTCGGTCCAGCTCCGGCTTAGTTCATCATACTCATATGAAACCACACTCAGGCTAGGTCTTGTAGCTCCCATTGCTCCCTAGCAAGAACACAAGATAATCCACAAAGCAGCAGTAGGAGTATTATCTCTCCGGAGAGCTCCGAAGCTGGGTAAATCCGCTCGTGTGCATCGCCTCGATCCGCTCTTTGTGCAATCTCCGCCCCCCTCCGAACCACAAGGGACCCAGGTCCCATAGGTGTTCGTGGGACACGATCAGCCATCCCGGCGATGTGGTGCGTGTGTGTGTGTGTGGGGGGGACAGAATAACTGACTTGCCCCTCGGTGCATAGTTGTACTGACACATCTTCCTTGTATGGACTTGCCCCCATTATCTATCTTTAGGGGTGTGTGGGTGCGTGTGGGGGGAACAGAATAACCACTGCCCCTCGGTGCATAGTTGTACTGACACATCTTCCTTGTATGGACTTGCCCCCATTATCTATCTTAGGGGTGTGCGGGTGCGTGTGGGGGGGATAAAATAATCGCACAGCCCTCGGTGCTTAGTTGTCTTGACACATCTTCCTTGTATGGACCTTGCCCATTATCTATCTTTAGGGGTGTGTGGGTGCGTGTGGGGGAGGGGAATAGAATAACAGACCTTCGCTTTGTCAAGCGAGCGCACTATCGCGTTAAGCGAGCCCGAGCCGGGGGGTGGAGGGGAGGACCCCCATCCCCATCCCAGCGAGGCCGAGCCAGAACGAGCCGTGGTGAGGCGGCGCTGGCGTCAAGGCGTCCCATCTTGAGGCGAGTCCGTAACATGACTTGCCTCTATTATCTATCTTTAGGGGTTGTGCGGGTGCGTGTGTGTGTGTGGGGGGGGGGGGACAGAATAACAAGACTTGCCCCTCGGTGCATAGTTGTACAGACACATCTTCCTTGTATGGACTTGCCCCCATTATCTATCTTAGGGGTGTGTGGGTGCGTGTGGGGAAAAAAAGAATAACCCACTGCCCCTCGGTGCATAGTTGTACTGACACATCTTCCTTGTATGGACTTGCCCCCATTATCTATCTTAGGGGTGTGTGGGTGCATGTGGGGGGGGGGACAGAATAACTGCACTGCGTCTGTCAAACGAGCGCCTTTGCAGCGTTAGCGAGCGAGGCGGGGGAGGGACCCCCTCCGCATCCGGCGAGGCCGAGCCAGGAACGAGCCATAGGAGGCGACGACGTGGCGTGCCGCGGCATTGCATGCGGAGGCAAGTCCATAACATGACTTGCCCCCATTATCTCTCTTTAGGGGGTTTGTGGGTGCGTGTGGGGGGACAGAATTACCAGACTGCCCTCGGTGCATAGTTGTCTTGACACATCTTCCTTGTATGGACTTGCCCCATTATCTATCTTTAGGGGTGTGTGGGTGCGTGTGGCGGGGAAGCAGAATAATCGCCTTGCGCTTTGTCAAGCAGCGCCTTGCAGCGTTAGAGCGACGCCGAAGAGCAGGGGCGGGGAGGACCCCCTCCCCATCCCGGCGAGGCCGAGCCAGGAACTAGCCGTAATAGGCAATGACGCGGCGTCGCATGCGGAGGCGAGTCCGTAACATGACTTGCCCCCGCACCGCACCACACCGAGGGGCATAGTTGTACTGACACATCATCCTTGTATGGACTTGCTCCCGCATCGCACCGCACCGAGGGGCATAGTAGTACTGACACATCTCTGTAACATGACTTGTCACCGCACCGCACCGCACCGCACCGAGGGGCATAGTAGTACATGATTTGCCCCCGTTATCTTATCTTTATTTTTTAGGGGAAAAACCAACAACGTTATGAATTATTAATTCATCTATACTTTTTGATAATTTTTATTGTACTGTTGTGAGTTATTATTTGTACTTTAGCGGTTTGTTTTCTCCCTCTATATTAATTTTTTATTGTATTTAATTTTTGCTATTGTCTTTGGTAACTGCCCAGAGATAGTGGGCTTCGCCACGGTTCTGGGCTTTATCCGTCGGTTTTCTCCCACTCACCTTTTAACCTCCGCTCTCCCCCATTCCGCTCCGCTCCCCTCTCCAAATCGATTCCTTCTTCGTTCCCCTCTTCTCGCAGAGAAGTTGCTTCTCCTGTTTCGCCGCGGGAGCGTCTGCCGGCGGGTTGAACCCCAGGGGTGGAGGTCTGGGTGCTCTGTTTGCTCCTTTTGGTCTGCGATTGACTTCCCTTTCGTCCTCTTATGTATAGATTTTCCCTCTATTTCTTAGCTCTTGCTCTCTTGCTGTCTCAGGCTGGATTCGCTAGGGTTCATTTGCTCTTGAACGAGCGGTTGGCGACAATGATTCTCGATTCCATGGCGGATTTTGTGTTTGCTTGTAAGAGTTTTCCTTTGTATGGCGTGCTTCGTTTCTGAAATAGGTCAGAGCCCTAATTTTTGTTCATGTGTCTTGCAGATCTGGTTCGGCAGATTTTAGGTCTGTAGATCTCAATGGGTACATCATCCAGTCTGGACAAGTTGAATGCAGGTGATTTTCCCTATAACTTGGATGATGTTTTAACAGATCTGGTTTTTAGGTTGTATAGGTGTGGTCGTATCGACTTTATAAGTTGTATGTATTTTGATAGCTGTTAAATTTGCCCTGGATTGTGTGGTGTGTATAGTTTTGGCGGTTGATGTGACCTGCAGACAGGTTGTAGTACTGATCACCATCTGTAGTTTGAACTGCTGTCCTGGCATTTGAATAGGTTGTAGTAGTCAGTGAAGAACTGGTATGATGTTGAAAGAGTTTTCATTCTGAAGTTTGTTGTGCTAGTGGTGGGTTCATATTGTTTTATTGGGTGCACTTGTAGTGTTCATATAGTTGAACTGATTGCTTGTTCATGTATTTTTTTTGCTAATTATGATGTTGTTGCAGATGTTGGAGTGCCGGTGCCTCCTGATTTTGAAAAATCAGAACGCTTTCAAGATCTTGTGAATGTTATTTTTGAGACACCAAATCCTCTAGAAGAACTTGCGGATGTTGCTGGTGTTTCCCTTATATTTGCTTTTTTATCAGCCTTGAATACATAAATATGTTTAGCTACATCAGTTGTTCCTTTTGTTTGTGTCTGATGCTATGCGCTTTATTTATCATGTCTCTGCAATGTTAATTGTGTTTTGATTTTATACGTGCGTGCTTATGTTTGTTGGTTTATGCAGTTAATGACAGCCATGGTGCTCCTGAGGACATTGCTGATGTTGTCAAAGATATTAATGATGGAATGTATTCTCTTAATGTTGATGATGTTGATGGCAGCTTGAAGTTTATGCATTACTCGATCCTGAGTGTTGATGGCTTGAGCACATTACTCGGTGAGGATGTTCCTATCGATTCAGCTCGAGGATGAAAGGATAAGAAAGAAGAAGTGTGATTTCCAGAGGAGAAAGGAGTTTGAACGGCATCAAAAGGCTGCCTGTGTTCAACGAAGTGATCGGGATGTTGTTCAAGCTCCTGAAGGTGTAGGTGATGAAGGTGGTGACCCAGCCTTTTCAACTGTTGATGCTGGATCTCATGGAAGTGACATGCCTGTGAAGACAAACTTGATGCAAACTCATTTGACACAAGTGTTTACTCGTGATGCAGTTAAGGGGAAGAAAGCTTTTTTGAAGAGGAAGATGTCAGATCAAAATCCTGATGGCACACAGAGGCGTAGCCCATGTGTGAAAGCTGGTTCCCAACCTGGTAATAGCAACGCAGATGGGGATAGTGTTGCTGTGAAGATTGGTCCAAGCAAACTTGATGACTCCCCTGTTCGTCGTAGTCCACGGGTTTTGACAAATAAGAAGCCTTCTTCCCCTCCTCTTCGAGAGCGCTCTTTGTTTAAAGAAAATAATAAGCGTAAAGTTCATCCTGCGAAGGTGAACAAAGGTGTTAAGAAGCGTGCTCGTGTCGAAGCTGGAGATGTTGTATCTGAAGAACATGATATCGAAGTTGATTCTGAAGATGAATTTGCAGTGGTACGTCTTTTGTACTGTATGTGACTAACTAGTTGTATTTGCAATGATTTAATTGTGTCTGGGCTGTTAGTTGGCCAGTCGAGGCTGGTCATTGTTTGCATCAATCGAGGGTGGTACTGATGTTGTTTCAAGAGTTGAACTTGTGCAATCTTTCTTTTTTCTACTTGCCTTCATATGCTTGTTTTGTTTTTTATATTCATTTATTTTAAGGTGTGGCTTCTTTATTTTCATTTACAGCCTGTTAGCGTTATGAGTCCGGTGAAGCCGGTGGGAGGCAATGCCGGAAAAGTTGCCTTGGATGAAGGTGACCAACGGAAATTGAACATAACTGTGCGATGTTCGTTGGGAGAGGTTGAAGCTTGTGCTAAATTGCTTGAGAGTCGGCATGTGGCTAGGGTTCATGCAGCTGGTTTTGGTTCTATCTTCAATTGGACGGTGAAGTCTAACATTTCCCGCCCTCTGATGGGAGTTTTGTACCTGAGGATAGATCCTGATACGATGACTCTTGACATGGGTGAGGCTAATAAGAAGCTTCGCATCACTAGCGATGGTATACAACAATTATTTGGGTTCCCTCGTGGTGGTCGTTCTCCGCCAAGGCCGTCGGAGGATGGATATGACGACGCTCTGATGAAGTTAAGATCGGAGCTTGACATTAGTAGGAACAAAGATATCAAGACAAAGGATTTGAGGAATAAGCTGAAGGTGCTCGTCAAGGATCCTAGCAAAGATGACCTTGCTCTGAAAGTGTTCTTCATTATTGTGTTTATGAAGGTTGTGTTGCCTGGTGCCACCCCGCGTGTTTCCAGAGAGGCAGCAATGTTTGAGGGTCTCG
This sequence comes from Aegilops longissima, assembly GCA_021605205.1. Classification (NCBI taxonomy): domain Eukaryota; kingdom Viridiplantae; phylum Streptophyta; class Magnoliopsida; order Poales; family Poaceae; genus Aegilops; species Aegilops longissima. The sequence goes on along the minus strand of CM038682.1, from coordinate 364,654,355 downwards.
TCTTTGAGGACATGGCTAATATGGATTATTGTCAGCTGATGGTTGATGAACTTAAAAGGGCTGTTGTCAGGTACCAAGATGGTGTTACCCTTGGGAAGGCAATCACAAGCTGTGCTATAGGGCCTGTACTAATGTACCTTGACTGCCTTATCCATGGCAAGACTGCGGAGCCTGACATGCGAGTCCCCCGCATATGTTTCATGGATCCTGTCAAGCTTTCTGATCTGGTTGATGCAGATTTGATAAAAAAGGCAATGCAGATCCAAAGACTTGGGTGTTTGGGAAGCTTCCGGTGAGTTTTATTTCTTTCGTGTCTTGCAGACCTTTTTTATTTAGGTATAGCTATTTTTGCTGCAGTGAACATGTGTCCCGCAGAGTTACGTGTTTAGATTTTGTCATTTCTTAAGCTTTGTGAGGTTTAGGTACGATTTTTAGTACTGTTTTTTCATGTGTGGTTGAACTGAATATCTTTGTTCAACTGTCCTCTTGGTAAATACTAACAAATTGGCACTAACAGTTAAAGATTGATAGTGGTGTTGATTTAAATCTGTTAATATCATGTTTTATTTTCCCCTGTGTGTTGCATTTATTAATTAACTCTTTTCCCCCCTTGTTTGTAGTGGAAAACTCAAGAGGAGGTTATTTTTATCCGAGTGTATAAACAGCCAGTCCTGGAGATGCCGTCGTCTCAGGTTCCCAAGTCTTCATTTCTGCACGATGAGTTGAGAGATGGCCGTGGTGTTGAGGGTGGTGGTTATGTTCCCCCTGGCCCTAGTAATGCTAGTACTTCACATAGGCAGGGTTTTGGTATTGATGTTGTTGTTTCTGCGTTGGAGCGTGCTGAGCATATTTTAAGTAATGTGTGTTCTTAGCTGCAAAAGGTCCCAACGACTGTTGAGCGTCTGAGCTGTATCAATGGTATCCTTCCTGAAGGACATAAATTTAACGCCGAGGAAGCAGTGGACTATATTGAGATGGAGAGAATTTTTATTGGTGATATGCGTGACGGTGCTGCTGATCTAGTTCAGAGCTCGGTTCGTCTGTTGAACAACATGAAGCGTTTCAAAACTATGCAAGACTCTCGCTGTAAGCCATATGAAGAAAGTGCAAAAGTTGTTATCAGGCAGATTGAGCAGGATGAGGCTGCTGCCACCGACAGCAGGGCTGGTGATGGTACTGAGGCTAATTTTTTTGATCACGAAACGAATGATGTTGGCTTGGAGCGCCATGTTGTTGATGTGAGTCAGTCCTCGGTGTTTCCAATTTTTACTATGTTGTTCTGCTGTCAGTATTGTAGTTGAACTTTCTCATCTTCATCTGTTTATTAATTTTTCTTCCATGCAGATTGAGCAGGATGAGGCTGCTGCCACCGACAGCAGGGCTGATGATGGTACTAAGGCTAATGCTTCTGATCACCATACGAACGATGTTGGCTTGGAGCACCCTGTTGTTGATGTGAGTCAGTCCTCGGTGTTTGTATGTTTTTACTATGTTGTTCTGCTGTCAGTATTGTAGTTGAACTTCCTGATCTTCATCTTTTTATTAATTTTTTATTTTCATGCAGGAGACCAGTCATAATGTTGAGGCTGCTGTTGACCGTGGAGTTAATGATCCATCTACTGATAAGTGCAAGGTTATTTTTATTTTGAATGTGTTTATTCATATTTCTTGAATTTTCATGCGCTCCAATGTGCCTTGCTTGTTCATTTTTCTATTCCACACTGTTAAGAGTTTTGCAGGTGATACCTACCTTTTTTTTGTTATTGTGGTTCAATTCCTTGTGTTTATTGTTGCTAATAATAGCATTCTTTTTTCGGTTCACTACATATGAAATAAGGGTCCTGTTGTTGGCGACGAGCCTTGTTCGCCCGTTGGTGATGTTGCTTTGAATGTTAGCACCAGCAAGATCGATGATGTTGCTGTGAATGCTTCTAAGGTTTGTTTTTCTGTGCACCTCTTGCTAGCTTATTTTTTATTGTTATTTTTGCTCATACTATTCACTTTTCTGAATTTTTATTTCTTCAGATGACTGATGTTGAGTGTGAGGCTGTCGTTAGTGGTGGAGATGATGCTCGTGGTGTTCCATTGAGTAGTGGGCGTGATGTTGGTACCAAAGTTGCTGATGAGGATGGTGGTACTGCTAGCATACTTGATGCCAAACCGTCTGGTGTTGGAATTGCTAGGAATGAAAATCTTTCTAATTTTGAAGATTTACCGCCGGAAAATTTCCCGCCTGGAGGGCTTGATTACTGTGATGCATTGCAAGATGCTTCTAGCATGGAGGAGGTGCCATCCGAGGATGATGATTTACTTCTGTCGATTTCTTCTGGCCCCTTGACACAGGAGGCACTCGTGTCGTCCCAGGATTTTCTTTCTACAGAGCCTGAAAGCGCAGCGATGTTGGTGTCCTCTCAAGATGTCCCATCATCAAACCCTGAAACTGGAGGCATATTGGTCTCATCACAGGAACTACCGTCGTCGTCAAACACTGATAGTGCAGGTAACGACTTGTAAATGAGGCGTACTACTCAATTTTGGCATTTTGGACATGTTCACTTGTAGTGCTTGAACTTTTTATTTTTCTTCTTTTTCTGCAAGCAGAAAGTGGTAATGTTGTTAAGGTTGATATGTTTTACTTCGCTGTTACGAGGTTGCGCACGAACCGTACGAAATGGTTAGTTTGGGACTTTGCCCGTACCATTTTTGTCTCTTTTTCTTTCTCTCATATTAGAATGGTTGTTGTTGCAGTAGTTTTAATTCATGTAATCTTTTGTGTTTTTCTAGTCACAAGCCGATGTTTCAAAATAAAGAATGTGATGCCAGTGTTGGTTCTATTGCTAAAGCGTTTGTCCCCACTGGCATGCTCAACTCGCACGATCTTGATGTTGTTTTATATTCTCTCGTCGAAATACCGAGACACTGACAAGTTGATAGTTCCCAGATGGGTGACCGTCAGTATTTTGCTTTGTAGATAGGATGATAACTTGTTTTGCCAATTTTCTAACTGTTGTTGTTCTTTTTGTACAACAGACCAAGATCCGTGATGGGAATATTGATTCCAATGTGCTAAATTGGTTCACGAGATCGTGTGCTGATGGTTTTTACCAGGTAGGTGAACTTGAACTTTTTGTACTCATGAACTAGAACTGTCCTGTTTTCTTGCAAGTTTGGGAGGTGGGGGGAATGAACTTGAGCAGCCTGCTTTTAGCCCTGCACTTATGAATGATGTGTGCTTCTTTTTTTTATGCTGAACTTATTGTCGCAAGGAAATTGAAATGATATTTTGTTGCAATTTTAACTTAAGTAGCATATATTTTTTTGTAGTGTTTTGCTTACTCAATTAGAACTTATGATTATCTTATTTTTGTTTGTACTTCTGAATTTCAATTTTCTTCTTTTGTTTTATTGTTTGAAGGCTGATTTTTTTGTTTCATTATGATTTGTTAAATTCATTTTTCCTCTGCAATTTTTTTGTCAGCTTCTCTTCCCTACTTTTGATCCGCCGTCCTTTGCGGCTACCATGAAGCCTAGCAAAGAATCTGGGCATTGGTGCTTGATTGTTCTGAATTTTTGAGGTTCCGTCATTTTGAGTGTCTTGATTCACTGCGCGATGAAACCTGGAGTGATGCAGTTAGATTCTTAAGGACTATGACAGATAACATAAAGAATCTTTGGAGGGAGTCCAGCATAGACAGGGCCAAACCGTTCTCGCCGGTGGATATTGATGGTTTCTCTTGCGTTTGTGCGAGTGCCGCAGCAGAAAAACACGTGAGTATCCGTTTTTAATGAGTTTTTGTTAGTTGTTTTTGTTGCTTGGAGGGTGGTGTTCCTGTATTTTCGGATTTGTGATGTACCCATTTGTTTTTTCTTTTGTTAACAAGCATGATTGTGGATTCTTTATGCTACAAAGCTGCAAGACCTATCATTGCCGGGAGGATGGTGTGATTGAAATGTTAGATTACAACCATGAAGACATTCTTGACATTAGGAAGACTTTTCTGTATACCTGCGCAACTAGCGATGTGTTTGATGTTGACTTCCGTGGTTTGTTTGGCATCGAACCCTGTACGTAATGCATGACCTTTTGTAATTTTTTGCAGCTTGTACTTCTTGATTGTACTGTCATGAATTACGTATTTTAACTTTACCCTTGATGCGGTCTTTTATTTTATTTTATTTTTGCAGGTGAGTGGCTAGATCTTGATGAGCATGATTACAGGATCTTTGGCAGCCAGTTCTCAGAGCTCGAGCACGTATCTATTGATATTAGCCAAGGTCTGGTCTTATTAAGGGGCGGTTGGGAGCTCTGAAAGGTTCTACGGCTGCTTGTGCAGAGAGCCCCTCTACACCCAAGAATCCCATTGTGGAATTGATAGACAGCGATGATGATGCGTTTGACAAGATTGCTGGCATGGGAAGAGTCACCAGGAGCACTGCTGCTACCAAGGGTTTATCCCCACTTGCTGGAATAGTGGCCCGTAGAGCTGGTGGTGCTAGGAAGGATCCTGCTTTGGATTCTGGCAATGTTACAAGCACGAAGCGTGCACCTAGAGCTCCTATAAAGTTTTTCTCCCCTGTGCAGCAGCTTCACCCTCATAAATTCCCTCACCTGGACAAGGCTCGCAAGTTGTATAATCTATTGCTTAGCGATGAAGCATGTGAGAAGTATGCCGAGTGAGTATCTCTCATTACGTTTCCTCTTCTTTTCCTCTGTTGTTTGTAACTGCTAGATAAATATGACCTGAACTGTTACTTTTTATACAACTTGAACTGCTATGAATGCCTTATCTTGCTTCCCCTGCTTTTTTGTTCTTGTGTGTGTTGCAGGAATACATTCTCAATGATACCTCAGCCTGGTGATAACGTTACTAGCTTCACTGGGAAACGCATCTGGGAAGTTTTTGCACCTGGGCAAATGATGGAGGGTGATGTAATGGACTTCCTCATTGATGATTGGAAGAAAGATCCCGATAGAAATGTTGATTTTGCGTGTGGGAAAAGGGTATTGTTGAGTCCATATTTCATCACGGTAATCAATTAGATCGTTTGTTTCTCTCAAACAAGACTGCCTATTGTTTTACAAGTTTTAATAATACTTTGCTTGTTGATCCTTTCCATCTGTCTATTTCTTTTCTGGGCTTTTTGCAGGTTGTGCTTGACTATACGTTTTACGATGATGAAAATAAAGCGTTTAATGTCGAGAGTGCAGTGAGAGACTTCAAGAGCTATGTCAAAGAAAAGGAAGACTTGCTCACTGCCGACCTTGTGAGTTCTACTAGCTGATTGTGGGTTTTAATTGTTTGTTGTCATGCTGGTTTTTATGTTGAATATTTAACATCTCTTTTTTGGTCATTTGTTTTTAGATCATGATGCCTCTATTCAAGCCTATGGTTTTAGCAAAGGATAAGAAAGTGAACCACTTTTCCTTATATGTCATGAATCGGTACCGAAGTAGCGTCGACATCCTTGACTCTTTACCTTATCCGAAGAACCATCGTCCTTCAAAGAACGCCTATCATAAAGACTATGAGAAGATTGTGAGTGACATTTATTATCTATACTGGATTAATTTTTCCGCGTCTTGGTTCTTCTTTTCTGAGACCTGAAGATGTGTGGTTTCTTTTCTTTTTTTACAGATCTCCAGGATGGTCCAAGTAATGAAGGCTTTTTATGGTGATGCTCAGTACAATGCGAGCAAGCAGCCCAAATGGGAGCTTTTTGCAAAGAAACCAACGTTTGTGAAGGTTCCACTTTAAGGGGCGAATGAATGTGGCCATTATACTCTGAAGTATGAGGAATGCTATGATGGTGAAAAGATCGTTGGGAACATTCGAGATAATGATGTGGGTTCTAGTTGAGCTTTTCACTTTTCTGTGTTTGGTTTATTGTGTATTCTTCTTTTTAATGTGTCATGATTTTTAATAATTTGTTTTAATGTTTTGTAGCCTCGTATTGTTGATTGGAATGCTGAGGATCTGTATAGAGTTGTGTTCAACTGGAATAACCAGCTTCTGGTGACGGAGCTTCCCAAGGAGTTTCAGCCTTTGGCTCCTGGTGCATAGAAGAAATGGTCATCATTTGCGTAGTGAAATGGATAGTTGTGTGATATATCTCTTGAAAGCATTGTAGGCTTTGATTGTAGTGTTTGGATGTCTAGTCAAGTACTATGTAATTACTGGTATATTTTGTGCTGTGTTCAAGTGTGGCACAATGTTTAACAATCTTTTTTCCATGATGATAGTGTGGTTGAATATCTGTTTTCACTTGTGTATGATTCATTGGGAATTCGTTTTGGTTAAGTTCTATTTTTTTGTACTGAAGTCTTGTAAACTAGTTGAACTGAAAACACCTTTCCCAAGTTCATTACGAGTTGTTGCTGGAAAAGTGAGATTTATTTTGTTTTCATCTGTCCCAACCTAGCTTGGACCTTTATAGTTTATGTATCCTCTTTTCTTGTACTTATAGCATATGCATGTTAGTACTGAATTGTAATGTCGTTCAGCGTAAGGCTTTTAATATTTGGTGTCACGATAGCACTTGTGGATCTAGCGTGAGTGGAGTGACGCTTCCTTGTTATGTAGAACTGATTTCATATAATGTATTAGAACTGAAGTTTTTTTTGGGATTGAAATTATTTACGACCAAGTTGCTACGTCATCTCTAGCCAGATTTTATTCAAGTATAAGAAATTTAGCAAGATTTGAGAGCCAAATTTTTGTTTGAACTTCTTGAATTGTAGTAGTTGAACTTCATAGTAAAATTTAAAGCACTGGTTTAAATTAGCTACATTTAACAGACAACCGTATAAAGTTCATAATGACTTCACTAGTCAATGTGGGCTGATGCTTCTGTTGTTTGTTTTTTTGTTAATTTTTGTCCTTGGTTTGAACTGTAATCTGTTTGGTTGAGTCTTGGCCATCTTTCTCAAGGCATTAATTGGTATCATCATAGCACTTACCAAATAAACTAAGTTGTACTGAGATTTCAATTGTGCTGGTACTTTGATCATTTTATTTTCTTGTGTACTTTGGTCAATGTGGGTTAATGCTTATGTTGTCTTTCTTGTGATTTTTCTCCTTGGTCGAACTGATATCTTTTTTATTTAGTTTTGGCCTTCTTTTTTCTAGGTTGTGGTTCTTCTCAAGGCAATGTTTGGTATGATCATAGTACTTGCCTTACAGACTAAGTTGTACTGACATTTCAGTTGTACTATTACTGTTATTCTTTAGTGCGTCAATGTTCTATGGAATGTGAACTGAAGCTTCCGTTCCTTTTATATTTTGTAGAATGAATGTACCGTTTGTTCAAGTGTGCGAACTCTCGGTCCTAGGATGCTAGTATTTGGGAAATACGCATCTTGATTGTTCTTTCCTTTTCCTGTTGCAGTAAATTTCTAACTACTATTAGCACGATGCTGTTAGTAGTGAATGTTGTCCTCGGCTGAAACTTAGTATTTTATTTGTTCTTCTGAAACTAAAAAATGTTTTCTTAGTGTGATAGTACTACCGTAAATGTCTAAGCTATACTGAGCGTCCAATTCTACTATTTGTTGTTGTCCTTAGTTAGTCTGCCACTGTTTTTGTTTTTTTGTGAAAATATCCATGTGTGATTTTTGTTTCTGCATGACTAGTTTCAACTTCAACCTACTTCAACTTCAAATGATGGATGAACAAAATAGGAAGCTAGCAAACTTGTTGAATGACATAAGCAAACGATGTACATGATAGACATAGGCAAACTTGTTCAAACCCTGACAGACATAACATAAGGTATCTAGTTCAACATAACGAAAGCAAACTACAAATCTGAAACAACAATATTAAGGACATGCAGAAGTGTGAGAAACACGAATGCAGACTTTCATGCATCTTCATCCCGCGAAGTTACAGTGGTAGTAGGGGTCAGCCTCCTGCTCTTTTGAAATATCCCAACCTGTCACGATGTTGTCTATTGCCTTCCATGACTTGTACGTGGCGTACGCATCTATTCCTACGTACGTGATGAGGTTGTCTGGCAGCGGGCTGGTCCCCCACAGTTTGTGTTCTCCCTTGTCCATCTTCTTCTTCATGCCGCTGTAGAATGGGTGGATTACGCCTCCTGCAACATCGGCCAAGGAGTCGTAGTATTTGCTGGTCTTTGGATCTTTCCACTTGTGCTGCATGTCAATGAAGTTGTTGGGGTTGATCTCCAGACCAGACTTATTCAACATCCGCTTGTCACCTCCAATGCTGAAACCGACAAATGTGTACAATTTCTCCTCATGTAGGAAGTCTTTGAGGCGTTTGGGCCTGCAAGGGGGGAGACACACATTTGAAGATTTTCTTTTTGAAGATTTAATTCTTCTACTTTTTGGTTTTGAAAGTGATAATCCCTAAGGTAGATGCTTATATAGTATAAGTCATGGATGAATGTAGTCCAGAAACTAGTACACAAAGTCCTGAAATTAAATTAAACTACACCATATGTCGTGGTTTTGTCACGGCAGATGTCCTCGTGAAAGGACTTAGTCGTGGAGCCATCGCTACGGGTTAGCTTAAAGGGGTTAAACTGGAGAAGGGACATGAGAGTTTTATACTAGTTCGACCCCTTACGATGAAGGTAAAAGCCTACGCCTAGTTGTGATGGAATTGTTGGGGTTTCGATGACCAGGGAGCGAATACACTTTGCCTGGGTCTCGAGTAGTTGTCTGTTGTCCTTGAACCGCCGCCGGGTCGTCCCCTTATATACATGGGTTGACTCCCGTCGGTTTACAGAATCCCGAGGCCGGCTCATAAACATGTCCGGCTTGGTCTCCACTCTTTCTATCTTACAACACAAGTTTACATATAAATACCGGTTTATGTCTACATGCCTTAAACCGGTTTTGGGCCCTGGGCCTTCATAAAGCGTCACCGTCTGTCTTCTTGGGCTTCAGATATAATGAACTACTGATGGGGTTAACCCGGTCTCTCCTGGCCGGTTTACGCCCAGTGGTAATATCCCCAACATTAGGCCCCAGATTGATTTGAACTGGTTCATGTCAATCCTCAACACTTAAGAAAATTTCGTCTTCAACATCTTCACATACTCTTTTAAACCGCCATGACGTCACCTTCCAGGACCATGGTAAACCGCCATGACACCATCTGTTATTTAAAACTGTGTATAACCCATCTTCATTAATGGACCTCCGAGGATCAAGGCAACAAAGCTGTCACACACCCCATTTTTCGGGCTCCTCGATTCTCACGCCTGCCTTTTATCCATTCATCTTATAAATAGGGCCGAGGGGTCACTTTTACTTTTCCCCCTCACGCCTCTTCGCGTCGTCGTCTTCCTCGCGCCAACCGACCCTCGAGATATGCCGCTGCAGTCGTCCTTCGCCTCTTCTTCGACAAAGGCCGTTGCATCAACCTGATCTTATCAAAGAAAAGCGGTGATCCTCCGCTACTTCCTCCTGCACCGGTAAGTTCCTCTTCTCCTCGCCCTAGATCCGCCATTAGGGTTCGGTGCTCTTCACAGCTTGAAGCTGTTCTTCCTTCGGTAATACCAATGGCCGGTTAGATCTGACTGTTTTCAGCGCCTTTTGTAGTTTAAACTGCTTTCTTCTTGTTAAGGCATCTGCTTGATATCCAACTCATCTGAACTTACTGAACTTTTTGAGCGCTTGATATTAGACCAGAATATATTTTGATTATCCAACGCACGACATATATGAAATTCCCATGCCAAACTGTGAAACTTATTTTTCCTTCACTTTATACATCTTTATACTTATACCTTTAATACCAGATTAGGCGGTTTAACTTCCCAGAAAAAATGATGACCCAGTAGATACCATTAGTCCCCTATTGAACCACCAATGCATTCATCATTGTACTGTTTCCATTGTCAGACTCCTGTTTACGAATAACCAAATCCGGTTTAACAATATGCTTGCCTCCTTATACCGCTGTATAGTTGTCCACAGTAAATCTTAAACCGGCAATAATCATGTTTCAGATCTTCATTACCATGGCCAAGCAAGTCTATGAGTGCAATTGGGCTCCTTCTCGAGTAACCGAAGAGCAATTAAACAACTATGTTAAAACAGGCGCTTTAGCCAAGAAAGATGTCATCCACTGGAGGGTCCCTGGCCCGGAAAATCCTCCTATACCCAAGGATGGAGAGGTAGTTGTGTTTGCTGATCACCTGAATTGAGGTTTTAGCCCTCCCGGTTCAAAAAATTTCCGGGATGTACTGGCCAGTTTTCAACTGCGCCCTCAAGACATCGGTCCAAATTCTGTGACCAACATCTGCCACTTCCAAGTCTTCTGTGAGGCTTACCTACAAGAAGAACCTACATTCAAACTGTTTAGGGATTTCTTTCACTTAAACCGTCGCACAGAATTCACGGATGGACCCAATACTAAATTGGGCGGAATGGCGGTTCAGAAAAGGAAAGAAGTCACCTTCCCTCATCCTAAGCTCCACAGTCACCCCAAAGAGTGGAATGAGACCTGGTTTTATTGCAAAGATACATCTACACCTGATGAAAACCCCCTGCCGGGTTACCGCCCTGAACGCCTTAGCAATACACATCCTTTTCATCAGAGGTTGACTACAAAAGAAAGGGCCAACTATGCTCCTCAACTATCAAAGCTTAGAGCCTTCATGGCGAATGGTTTGACAGGAGTTGATCTTGCTCGTTGTTGGATAAGCTGGAGTATTCTGCCCTTAAGCCGACGCTCCGGTTTGATGTGTGAGTACACGGGGAGTTTGAAGGATGCTCAACTACACATTGACATTCAGCTTACAGATGCGGAGGTTACTGAGGCTGTAAAGAAGATGCTGAATGAACCGGAGGTTGTCTGTGCCCAAACTGGACTGCTCCCTTTCTGTACCTTCCACAAGCCGCCAGCTGTAAGAATCATATAATCTTTTTATCCGAAGTTGCTTCTGTCCAAAAAAAATCTGAATTTGTGATTATCTTCTGACAAGGTAATGATCCGTTCTGGAACAAGAAACCACAAGAAAAACTGGCAAAACCGCAAGACAAACTGGCCAAGCCACTTCGCCCAAAGACCAAGGTTGTTAAGAAACCTGGCAAGAAAAGGACCACTACATCCTCCGAGCTACCAGCTGATGACGATGTGGGTAATCCAGAATCAGGGGTAGAACTTGACTCTCTTGGTTCATTTTTCATACATCTCATTGACAATGATTATTATCAGGACGACGCTAAATGCAGTCACGCTGATGATGTAGAGGTAACCATTCTTTCCTCTGATTCAGATCCTCTGCCAACATCAAAAATCCGTCGAGCAAACCGGAAAGTAAAATTTTCTCACCCCCTTGCTTACTTGGAACCAAACTTTCTTTTGAATACACAGCAGCACGAGGCTCGCCGCACAACCCAGCACAGCGGCCAGGTAGTTACCTCCGCCGGTTTACCGAACAGCCCGGTTCGGAAACGCCGACCAGAGGTCTCTTATCGCCTTGACACTTCATGCCCCAAAGCAGGTTGTTTCTGCCAGCCTCTTAACCCGTCCGATTCAAATTATCAGGGCACTTCTCACTCATCTTCTGGCGAGTCGTCGGCCACAAAACTTCCACCCCTCAAAACAGTTCTTGGGTGAGCTATATACTTGTTTTTATCCTTCATATGTTATTTTTTATATACTGTACTGATCCTCATGTTTATTTTTCTCAGCGCCAAGCCCAGACCCAGCAAGAAGGCTCGGTTGAATAAACCGGCCGATGATGACGTGGCTGGTGAACCGGAAAAAACTCCAGATCCTGAAGAAACCAACGTTGATGCCATATTAAATGACCCACTGTCTCAAGATCATGACTTTGTTGCTGAGCAGATAGAAGTTGACACCGCATGCCATGCTGACCAGCCAACCAGCCCTGTCCGAACTAATGATAAACCGGCCAGTCCAGTTAAAAATACGGACAAACCGCCAACCCCAGTGACGGCTGCTGATGACAAAGATGATGATATTATGATTACTGGCACTGGCCATACCAGTCCTGGCAATCCTGTCGCTTTGTCAAAGCATACTACCAAAGACAAGCTCTCTGCAATTGGCAAAGGCAAATGGAACGCCGATTTGTCAAATTATGCCCGTCTGAATGCTGAAGACCTTCACTCCAGCTTCCTGAACCGTCTGTACACCAGCCGTGACTATGAAGCCGGTTTGGTAAATTTAATGAAGGAGCGATATGAGGTAACTTCATAAGTGTTTCTCTCTTATATTTAATTGCAGCTTATCAACTCTAGTGGCCCCCAAGTGATGGTTTAAGATACCAATCTAAACCGGGACTTAGTAACAATTTCATGTTTGCAACAATGCATCTTAACTTCACTGATGTAGCCCCCAAGGGCCGGTTTAACTTTATAAAGATGAACCGGGACTTTGTAGAAGAATTCCCATATCAGCAATTTATGAGAAAATACACATTAGCCCCCAAGTGCCAAGCTTAATACTTGTATTGTGCTTGGGACTTGTAAAAATTTCTGATAAAGAGCAAATATGCATTAGCCCCCAAGTACCAAGGGCATAACTTGTTATGTGCTTGGTACTTCAAATATGTACTGTCAACTTATTATATATCTATCTCTTTATAGGCTGAACTGAGCAAGAAGGAAAGCCAAACCGCTGATCTGCAAGAGAATCTCGAATCCCAGCAAGCCGAAACCTCCAAAGCCAAGGAAGAGTTCACCAGCGCTCTAGGCGCTATGGAGAAACTGAAAGAGGGCTTCAACAAGGAGCGGGCGGATTGGGAGACTGAAAAATCCGCTTTGATAAAAAGGGCTGAAAACGCAGAAGCCGCTCTTAAACTGGTGGTTGATGAACTGACCAGCGTAAAGCGGCAGATTCATGCCATGACTGCTGCTGTGTTCGGTAAACATCTTTTCCTTAATACTCCCAACATATCTTCCCATGTGTTGTCGGTTTACTAATGTGTATAACAGTGCAGGAACTCGTATTAGCCATCTGGGCTCTGATGTACAGAAGAAATTGAAAGCGGCCTATACTCTGATAGAGCAGCTGTATACCGGTGCGCAGCGGATCATCTATACTGATTCACACAATAATCTTCCTCCCACTTTGATCAAGGATACCTTAGAAAGGTTATATATGATTCCTGCCCGAGTAGACGAGCTAAAAAAGTCTGCTGCAAGAACGGGCGCTTTGGCCGCACTAACTCGAGCAAAAGCATGGGTACCAGACTTTGATCCAGTGGAAGCGGCCCAAGGCTATCCCAGTTTGAAGGAAGACGGAACATAATTTGGCAATGATGATCTCCAAATCATAAACCGGGAAGTACGTCCATTGGCTTGTCAACTGGTTGAAGAAGCGGATCTCTCGTACTATCAGGCAAGTTATGATTATAAGAACAGACGGGTTGCTGCACCAATTCCAGAAGCGCAAAATCTTATCCCACCAATTCGTAAGCACACTTATGCCCCTGACATTGAACCATCCACGCTTATAAGCGATGAAGCTGTATTCCAAGCCCTAACTGGAATCGACTGGGCAACTGTTGACTTCCAGCCACTGGGTAGAGAGGAGGGAGTTGAACCGGCGCGAGATGATCCGCAGCCGTCAGGCCAAGCTGGTGACTAATCATGAACCGGAGGCCGGTTTAGTCTTCTACATGCTGCAACATGTATTTTGAGAAAACAATTATCCTTTTGGGCAGGGAAATGCCTTCTAATAGGCTAGTAAAAATACTTGGTCTGGTATGCCTTCGTGCATTTTTATCTGCGGCTGATGCTTGCTTAATCTGACATGCTTAAGATATGATATTCATAATCCATAACCATTTATTCAAGCTATTCCTGCATGTAAGAAGCTTAAAGCGCCCTGGCGGTTTACCCCCGGGCGGGTCATGATACCCAAATACACACACACACACACACACACACACACACACACACACACACACACACACACACACACACACACACACACACACACACACACACACACACACACACACACACACACACATATATATATATATATATATATATATATATATATGACCAAGGTTGTAAAAGATAACCAAATATGGAAATATATAATACATGTGACCTTTAGGCATAATGTTGGCTGACCGACGTTGTAGTGAGGGTCATAACCCTACTTTGGAGGATAAGTAACTCCTGTTATATGATGCTGGTTTACAATAAAACTGTTCCAGGTTGTGATAAACACCGGTTTATTCCGTACTGGTGACTTTGAGTCAAAACCGGACCGGGCTGATAGTCTCCGGATTATAATTTGATCGTGTACTGACAACTTGTAGTTGACAGCCTAACCAGGTTGATAAATACCGGTTTAAAAAACATCACAAATCTTATGAAAACAAAGAAAACTTAGCAAAAGGCAAATAAAAACCGTTGTAGTCGAGGCTTTTCACGGGCTTCCAGGCCCCAAATTCGAGGCTTTTCATGGGCTGCCAGGCCACTGAGTTAAAGCATTTTTGCAAAGCCTTTTAAGATGGTCCTCAATCCTTAACCAATCATTGTTTTAACTTGACAAGTTCAGGGTCTTCATTTTAGAGTAACTTATCAAAGTTCAAAGGGTCATACCAGGTTTACCTGGGTGGAGTGACTTACTTAAATAGGTAGGTTAACTCGGGGTTTTAGGTGTATACACCAGGCTTCCAAGCCATGGCTTGATAGCCTTACAAGTGTAGTTTCTTAGTTCATTTCGACAGCAAAGAATCCCCAAGTAATATTTTGAGCTGTGCTCAGTGGGTGCCTATGTTTGAGTTGTTGTTTTTCAACACTCTCTTTGGCCCCGGATTGATTTGGCTTTGCGTCGATCAAGAGGTGTGACTATGGTTCGGACACGACCAAGCCCCCAAGTGATGTTGTGGCATTGCGCCGATCAAGAGGTGTAGCTATGGCGGATACGACCAAGCCCGCAAGTGATGTAATATAAAGCTTTGAGAAGCTAAATCAAGGGGTAAACCGGACGCCGCTTTATAAACAGAAGCTCCATGTAACCACACATGATGTAAGAAAACAACAGATACCCCGCATTAGCTGAGGTTTCGGTTTATTATATTGATCATAATATATACATTATCATAATATGTACATAAGCAGAGCCTATGACTCAAGTATAGTAAGGCAAAAAATGAGCAATATTCCATGGCCGGTTGGTCTCCTCCTCCGATTTACGTGAGTATTTGCGCTCTCGAACATCGATTAGGTAGTACGACCCGTTGTGTAGATTCTTGCTGACCACAAAGGGTCCTTCCCAAGGGGGGGATATCTTGTGCATATCCGTCTGATCCTGGATGAGTCGAAGCACCAAATCACCTTCTTGAGAGGTTCTGGTTCTAAACCGGCGGCTATGATAACGACGCAGATCTTGCTGATAAATCGCCGAACGGGCTGCCGCCATGTCACGCTCCTCATCTAACAGGTCAAGAGCTTCCTGCCATGCCTTCTCGTTGTCAGCTTCAACATATGCCGCTATATGAGGTGAGTCATGACGGATGTCACTAGGAAGAACCGCTTCTGCTCCATAAACCATGAAGAACGTGCTCCATAAACCATGAAGAACGGTGTGTATCCTGTCGATCTGTTGGGTGTGGTATTGATGCTTCATAACACAGAAGGTAACTCCTCAACCCAACAACCCGGCGTCCGTTGCAAAGGAACCATAAGCCGTGGTTTGATGCCTCTCAAGATCTCTTGATTGGCCCTCTCCGCTTGACCATTGGACTGGGGGTGAGCCACTAATGACACGTCAAGCCGGATGTGCTCACGTTGACAGAACTCCTTCATGGCACCCTTTGACAGATTGGTACCATTGTCTATTATAATGCTGTGTGGAAAGCCAAACCGGAAGATCACCTTTTTGATGAATTGAACTGCCGTGGCCGCGTCACACCAAAAGGTGGGTCTTCTTGTCCTTGGACCTCTTGAAAAGCCCAACCATATCCAGCCCCGAAGTTGCAAACGGCCAGGTGATTGGAATCATCCTCAATTCTTGAGCCGGTACATGAGCGCGCCTTGAGAATTTCTGACAGCCATCACATCTTTTGACCAAGTCCTCAGCATCAGCATGATCTGTCAACCAATAGTAACCGTGATGAAATGCCTTAGCCACCAAAGACTTTGAACCAACATGGTGACCACAATCTCCTTCGTGGATCTCATGCAAAATTTCACGGCCTTCTTCAGGAGACACACATCGTTGAAACTCCCCTGTCACACTACAATGATATAACTCTCCATTGATGATAGTCATGGACTTGGACCGCCAGATTATCTACCTGGCCAAAGTCTCATCCTCTGGTAACTCGCCCCGGTTCATATACGCCAGATATGGAACCGTCCAATCCAGGATAACATGAAGAGCCGCCACCAACTGAGCTTCCGGATCAGGAATAGCCAAATCCTCTTCACTAGGGAGCTTGACGGATGGATTATGCAGAACATCCAGGAAGACATTAGGTGGAACTGGTTTACGTTGGGAACCCAGGTGGCTTAAAGCGTCCCCACTTCATTCTTCTGCTGGTCCACATGATCCACCTGATAACCTTTAAAGTGACCTGCAACAATATCCACCTCACGACGATATGCTGACATGAGTGGGTCCTTGGAATCCCAAGTGCCGGACACTTGTTGCGCCACCAGATCCGAGTCACCGAAGCACTTAACTCGGCTCAGGTTCATCTCCTTAGCCATCCGAAGACCATGGAGCAATGCCTCATATTCAGCTGCATTGTTAGTGCAAGGGAACATTAAACGGAGAACATAACAAAACTTATCACCTCGTGGGGAAGTTAATACGACTCCAGCCCCCGAGCCCTCCAATTGCCTGGACCCATCAAAATGAATAGTCCAGTAAGTATGATCCGGCTTCTCTTCTGGTGCTTGTAGCACTGTCCAATCATTGATGAAATCCACAAGTGCCTGAGATTTGATCACTGTTCGGGGTATGTATTTCAACCCGTGAGGCCCGAGCTCGATAGCCCACTTAGCAATCCGGCCAGTTGCTTCCCTGTTCTGGATTATATCCCCCAAAGGAGCAGAGCTGACGACCGTGATGGGATGACCTTGGAAATACTGCTTAAGCTTCCGGCTTGCCATGAAAACTCCATACACCAATTTCTACCAATGCGGGTACCTCTGCTTGGACTCAACAAGTACCTCACTGATATAGTAAACCGGCCTCTGAACCAGATATTCCTTTTCGGCCTCCTTGCGCTCCACCACAATAGCCACACTAACAGCCCGGGCGTAAGCTGCCACATATAACAACAATGGATCCTTGTCAACCGGAGCAGCGAGAACCAGCGGATTAGCCAGCTGCCGCTTTAAGTCCTCAAACGCTTCATTAGCAGCGTCACTCCGGACGAAGTTATCCGTTTTCTTCAGCATCTGATACAAAGGAATGGCCTTCTCGCCAAGGCGACTGATGAACCGGCTCAACGCGGCAATCCGTCCCGCCAGGCGTTGAACATCATTGATACACTTTGGTTTGGCCAAGGAGGTGATGGCTTTGATCTTTTGGGATTAGCTTCAATGCCCCTGTTAGACACCAAAAAACCCAAGAGCTTGCATGTAGGTACACCAAAGACGCACTTGGCTGGATTAAGCATCATTTTGTAAACCCGCAGGTTATCAAAGGTTTCCTTTAAGTCATCAATCAACGTCTCCTTCTTCCTTGATTTCACCACAATATCATCCACATAGGCATGAACATTGCGGCCGATCTGTTTATGAAGACAATTCTGCACACACCGTTGATAAGTCGCCTGGGCACTCTTGAGCCCAAAGGGCATGGACACATAGCAGAAGGCTCCAAAGGGAGTTATGAAGGCTGTCTTCTCCTGGTCCTTAACTGCCATCTTGATCTGATGATAACCAGAATATGCATCCAAAAAGCTTAAACGCTCGCAACCCGCCGTAGCATCAATAATTTGATCAATATGAGGGATGGCAAAAGGATCTGCTGGACAAGCTTTGTTGAGATCTGTGTAGTCCACACACATACGCCAAGTGCCGTTCTTCTTAAGGACCAGCACTGGATTAGCCAACCACTCAGGGTGGAATACTTCAATGATAAATCCAGCCGCCAAGAGCCTAGCTACTTCTTCTCCAATAGCCTTATGTCTTTCTTCGTTGAACCGGCGGAGAAACTGCTTGACCGGTTTATACTTGGGATCAACATTGAGAGTGTGCTCACCGAGTTCTCTCGGTACACCTGGCATGTCAGAAGGCTTCCACGCAAAAATGTCCCAATTCTCACGGATGAACTCGATGAGCGTGCTTTCCTATTTCGGATCCAAGTTAGCGCTGATGCTAATCTGCTTGGACGAATCACCAGGCACAAAGTCAACAAGCTTAGTCTCATCAGCCGATTTAAATTTCAGGGCCAGATCATGCTCTGTATTTGGTTTCTTCAATGAAGTCATATCTGCTGGATCAACATTGTCTTTGTAAAACTTCAACTCTTCTGTTGCACAAACCGACCCAGCATAAGCGACATCACCTTCTTCACACTCCAGAGTGATCTTGCGACTCCCATGCACGGTTATAGTTCCCTTGTGACCTGGAATCTTGAGCTGCAGATAGACATAACAAGGCCGTGCCATAAACTTAGCATGATCTGGCCATCCAAATAGGGCCTGATACGAGCTTTTGATTTTCACCACTTCAAAGGTCAAAGTTTCTGATCTTGAGTCATGCTCATCTCCAAAAGCCACCTCCAGAGCTATCTTACCATTAGGATATGCCGATTTACCAGGCACCACACCATGGAAAACCGTATTGGACGGTTTTAAGATTTTTATCTGTTAACCCCATGCGACGGAAAGTTTCATAATAAAGGATATTGATACTACTCCCTCCATCCATGAGTACCTTAGTGAACTTATAACCTCCCACCCGAGGTGCCACCACCAGTGCCAGATGACCCGAGTTGTCAACCCGGGGCGGATTCTCTTCTCTACTCCACACAATCGGCAGCTCGGACCAACGCAAATAACGGGGCACCGCCGGTTCAATGGCATTCACTGCCCTTTTATGAAGCTTCTGATCGCGCTTGTCCAGGCTAGTGGTGAAGACATGATACGGTCCGCTATTCAACTGCTTCGGGTTGCTCTGGTAACCCGACTGCTGCTGTGCTGTTGCTGATTCCCTGATTGTTATAACCACCTTGGTTGCCCTGATTGCCTTGATTGCCATGCCCGCTCTGGTTACCGTGAAAAACTGAACTGGAACTGCCTCCACCATAACCCGGCCCATGAGACCCGGGGCCCGAACTGCCACCCGGTCCATGATCATATCGGAAAGAATTAGAATTTTTGAACTCTTGCATGATGTAGCAATCTTTCTAGAGGTGTGTGGACGGATTCTCCTTCGTCCAATGTTTTGGGCAAGGCTGGTTCAACAGATAAGACAAGCGGTCCGGGTTAGGACTTGGTCCTCCACCGCGCTGGGGCGGTTTACCCTTACGCCGTTAGCCCTTGTCCTGTGTGCTGGTATTAGCCACAAAGTCTAAGCCGTGGTCCGCTTTACACTTGCCGCCGTTTCCATGACCCGTCGGGTTGTGGTGCTGCCCCTGGGCGTTGCCGCTCCTTTTTCCCTTCCCTGTCTTATCATCGTCAGACTCGGGATCCTTGGTACTATCAGAGTCAGCATACTTCACCAGAGCAGCCATGAGAGTTCCCATGTCATTACAATGACGTTTGAGCCGTCCCAACTTCAACTTCAGGGGTTCAAAACGGCAATTGCCTTCCAATGTTAAAACTGCGGTATCAGCGTTGATGCGGTCCGATGAATGCAAAATTTCCGAAACTCGACGCACCCAACAGGTTGTTGACTCTCCTTCCTCCTGGACAGAGGCAGCTAAGTCCACAATTGACATGGGCTGCTTGCATGTATCCTTGAAATTCTGGATAAACCGGGCTCTCAACTCGGCCCATGACATGATAGAATTAGCCGGCAAGGTCTTTAGCCAAGTGCGGGCCGTCCCTTCTAGCATCATGGTGAAGTATTTTGCACATGCCGCATCATCCACAACCAGCATCTCCATGTCCATCTCATAGCTTTCGACCCATGTTTCAGGGGATAAATCAACGGTGTAATTCGGCACCTTGCGCGGGCCTTTGAAATCCTTGGGCAGGCGCACATTGCGCAATGTTGGGACGAGACACGGCACTCCCAAAGAACTAGAAGTAACTCTTGGTTCCACCGACGTGGTTGTACGAACCGGAGTAAGCTGACGGGCTTCATGCTGCGCCGCTAACTCGGCCTCTCTGCGTGCCCGAGCCCGGTCCACCACCTCATGAGCATCACCAGCACCACCCGCCGGGTTATTGCCACGGGGCGGATCACGGTTCCGCGCGTTGCTTGACACTGTTGGTTCATCCATACGCCTGCTGTAACTCCGACTTGGACGGGGAGTGGAATGAATCCGATCGCAACTATGTGAATAAGCCTCCTGTTGAACAATGGCTGTCTGAAGAAGCTCCTTAACCCGACACGTCTCGACCGCCGCCGGAGATTCGCCTTTGATCGGGATGGCCGCCAGCCATGAAGCAGCAGCGACAATGTTGTCCATCGGGTTAGAGTGATGACCCGGTGGCGTTGGGACATGCGGTGTTACAATGTTGTTCTGACGAGGCGGATCCACCAAATGTGGCTGAACCGGCGCCCCTGCTCCAGGCGCCTCCGCCCGGTTTACCACCGGCGGATTACTGGTCCCTGCTCCTGGGGTATTAAAGAGGTTTCTAGCGTCATAAACCGGTAGCAGGCGAGATCGGTACCTCCTCTTCAGGACTTCGTTCGACGCACTCTGATCCAGCATAATCCGGTAAGCTTGTGCATCCAAAGCGGCCTGCTCCACGGCCATCCTGGTATCCTCAGCTGCTAAGTCGGCTTTGGCCTGGGTGATATGATCTTTCACATTAGTGATTTCCGCATTGTGTGCATCCTGATCCGCCGGGTTAACCTCTGCCATCAGCGTTGCCAACGTGTCAAACAAATCAGATAGGACCTGAGCTGGCGGTCGCACAGGGCCTCCTGCCCCGGCCGCTGTTGCCGCTGCCGATCCGGAAATCATCGCCGCTGCGGTCGAAGAGTGGAGCGCCGGTTGCGTACCGGCCATGAAGATCGCAACTCGGTTTGGCAGATCAAAGGGTTCCGGAATACTGTCGCCATCGGAACAGCCCCCAACCCGACCATCTTGTAACAGATATAACGACTCGGTCTCTCCGGTCGATGACTCCCCGCCGGAATAAACGACGGTTTCACCACCAAAATCTGGCCTGTCCTCAGATTCCCTTCCATGGATGACTCCCACGAAGGCACGATTCATGACAGGCTTGACCCGGACAGATCTCATACGCTGAGCCGTTTCGACGAGGTCGGTGCAGATATCCGGCTCAGGACCCTGTTCGTCGATCTTGCCAATGAAAACGTGTATGCCACCGAAGGGGACTCGGTACCCGTACTCGATTGAGCCGGCCTCGGGGCCCCAGCCTGCATCGTCGATGTAGAGCTTGCCGCGACGACTCTTGGTCATCCGGCCCACCGCGTAACCCTTGAGTCCTTCGAAGCTGCTCTCTAAGAACTTGAAACCATCGTGCGATAGCCCCACGGTGGGCGGCAACTGTCGTGGTTTTGTCACGACAGATGTCCTCGTGAAAGGAATTAGTCGTGGAGCCATCGCTACGGGTTAGCTTAAAGGGGTTAAACCAGACAAGGGACACGAGAGTTTTATACTAGTTCGGCCTCTTACGATGAAGGTAAAAGCCTACGTCTAGTTGTGATGGAATTGCTGGGGTTTCGATGACCAGGGAGCGAATACACTTTGCCTGGGTCTCGAGTTGTTGTCTGTTGTCCTTGAACCGCCGCCGGGTCGTCCCCTTATATACATGGGTTGACGCCCGTCGGTTTACAGAATCCCGAGGCTGGCTCATAAACGTGTCCGGCTCGGTCTCCGCTCTTTCTATCTTACAACACAAGTTTACATATCAATACCGGTTTATGTCTACAGGTCTTAAACCGGTTTTGGGCCCTGGGCCTTCATAAAGTGTCACCGTCTATCTTCATGGGCTTCAGATATAATGAACTATTGATGGGGTTAACCTGGCCTCTCCTGGCCAGTTTACGCCCGGTGGTAATATCCCCAACACCATATTATTTTTCTTTTTTGGTATCTTCAGTGCTTCACCAAATGCTTCACCAAATTCAAGAATCATTTTACCAGATTCAATGATATATGTGCTGCTTGATTCAAGTTTAGTTTTCTTTTTTGTTGAATAAAAGACCTATACCAGTGCTTGATACATCTTTGTGCATCAATTCTAAATCAAGTTCAGAAATTAATTTGAGAAACATGTGCATCAAGATATGGACCTATACCACTTCACCAAACATCTTTTAATACATCAATTATATAAACTATACTAGTGCATCAAGATCGGAATCTATGCTAGCACATCAAGTTCAGAAATTAATTTGGTGCATCAAGTTCAGAATTCTATAAACATTTTTTCAGATGCTAATCTGGTGAAACAATCCACTTCACAGTTTCAGAAATGCATGTAACTTGAGAAACATGTACTTGTGCATCCACTTCACAAACTATAGTAGTTCATCTAGTTGGGAACCTAGTTTAATGAAGGTTTTAGTGAGTAGTACTAGTACAACAGATGAATGAACAGTAGTATGGGTTACCATTTTGTGGCTGCTGCGATGTGGTACACCAAGCAGAGTTCCTCGACGCACAACTGCAAGAGTGCCGCCATCTACGGAGGTTCATCGTCGCTGGTGAACTCCACATCAACTCCGATGAAGCTCAGATACAAGTCGCCGCCCTTCATCCTGAGCCTGCTCATCACCTCGTCGGCCTTGTCTGGTTCGCTGGTGCAGACGATCTCCAGCGTCTCTTTGCCGTGGAGCTCAACCGCTGTGACGGTTATGGTGTACTCGCGCTTCTCGCCAGGGACGTGAACGTCGACGAGGTTGCTGCTCTTGCCCGAAGGCTCGCCATGATGACACTTGGCGGACGGTTCCTCCTCCATCGCCTTCCTGCGGCGACTGTGGGCTTGGGAGAGAGAAGTTTGTGGTTTGTGTGCAGTGGAGACTGAAGCGGCAATGGTGGTTTCTGGCAATGAGGCAGAGATTGAAGACAATGGGGTATTTTGCAGTGCGTCGGCGGGGATGTGTGGGAGGCGGTTCGTCGGGGGCATGGGTGTGGTGGTCGTGGGGGTCCCCGTTTGCAGTCCCTTGTGGCAACCTCTCAGTGGGTGGCGCGGGTGGTGGCCTGGAAGAAGCAACCGTCCAATTCAAATGGTTTTACTGCTGCACCGACTTATCTTGTCAAGTTGTACTTATGACCTGCTAAATCCCACTTGCACGTCTCAGGGGTGGGGATGATGGCATTTTGGACTGTTTAGGATGACATATGCTTTGTGATGTTTTTCTGTGAGGATGTTAAGTATTGTTTTTCCACTGAAGTCTTATATACTAGTTTATCTGAAAACATTTTTCAGTGCCCTGGGAGTTGTTGCTCAAAACTGGTACTTATTTTATTTTCATCTGTACCTACCTAAGTTAGGCCTTTATATTTTTTGTATTCTCATTTTACTGCACTTATGGTTTGGTGCTGTGTGAACTGAAGTGTAATTTCATACAGCGTGCGGTTTTGAAATTTGGTGTCGTAGTGGTGTGAGTGGCCTGACTGATCCTGCTTTTTTAGTACTGATGTCATATGTATGTTTGAACCGAGCTTTTTTGTTTTTTGGGTAGTTTGTGGGATTGAGATTATTTTATGACCAGATCGTTCGTTGAGGTGTGTACATATTTTATATAAATTAGAAATTTAGCAGAATTGACAAATAAATTCTATTTGAACTTCTTTTATTTAGTAGTTGAACTTGTCAGATTTTATATAAATAAGAAATTTAGCATAATTGACAAACATTATATGTTTTGAACTTTTGCATTTTAGTAGTTGAACTTGTCGATTTTATATAAGTAAGAAATTTAGCATAATTGACAAACATTATATGTTTGAACTTTTTGCATTTTAGTAGTTGAACTTGAAAGTAATATTTAGTTCGATTTTTAAATTATGTACATTTAACAGATAGGCTATTAAGTTCTCTTCTTTTTAGAGGTTCATTGTTTTTGTATCATATTTTCTCCCTTTTTATCATCCGTGGTGCAGAGCTAAATTATTTTTATTTTTATTTTTCGTATTCAAAGTTATTTCCTGCGAACTAGTATTTGAATTTATATATTTTCAGTTTCGAACATTTTTCTTGTAGTTTATATTTATTTGCCTCGCTCTCTGGTTTGTTTAACTGGGCTTATTGGTGTGGTGTTTGTAAACGATGCATGCTATTGGGCCGTTTTCCGGCCCAGATAGCTCGTCCGCGTGGCTGTGCAGTGCGGAGTGCGCATGCGCTCTGGGTTTAGTCCCACCTCGCTAGTCGAGGGGGCTCCAAACCTGTTTATAAGCGCAACCGAGACTCACTGGCCGAACTTCTCTGAATACTTACCTGAGTGCTTATACACGGCGCTCGCTCTCTGTCTTAACCTATGGGTCCTGATCGGTGGACCCTGCGTTGTGCGGATTACTAGGGATTCGCCTATGGGCTCGAGTTCAAGTATCTAGCAGCGTCAGGGCCTGCGCCTGACCTTGGGCGGTTAGTTTTTTCTTTTTTTGTTTGTTTGAATCTAGTACTTGACTCCAGCAGTAACTTGGACTGAAACTTTTTGTTCTAGTTCTTGTGAGTTTTGTGTAAGTGTAATCTAAGATGTACTTGCGTGTAGACTAAGTTGTACTGGTAGTCCATTCATAGTAGCGCTTACGGACTGATGCTTCTATGTACTTTTTATTGTAGTAAGTATGTACTATCTGATCAAGTTTACTAGTACTGTCATTCTTAATCTGCAAGCGACCAACATAAGTGTGTGCTGATGCTTCTTAACTTTTTCTGTTTGTAGTACTTGTTAATTTTCTAGCAGCTACATATGAATGAGAACACTACATGAAGTACTAAGAATTTTTGCTTCAACTTTTGAAGTGTTGTTAAGCAACTCAAATTGTGCTGATTATTCTCAACGTTATGTTTTCTATACAATACTGATCGAAACTAGACATGGAACAACGTTGTGTGATTAGTTGCATCATAACTAGTACTTTAGAGCAGCCACAAAGTTCCATTCAGAAGCTACGTTTGAATTTGAAATGATGGATTAACAACATACGAAGCTACCAAACTTATATAATGAGATAAGCAAAACATTGTACTTGATGACATAAGTAAACTTGTTCAACCATGACAAGCACGACATAATCATACTGGTTCAACCCAACAAGAGCAAACTACTAATTTGAAACAACAAGATAAAAGGCAAGCACAAGTGGAAGGAAAACGAAGGCAGGCTCTGATGTATCTTCATCCCTAAAAGGGGCAATAGGGGTGGTCGTAGAATTTCGCATCCTCCCGCTCTTTTGCAAGTTCCGAACCATCTGTGATGTAGTTGATCATGCTCCATGACTTGTACGTGGCGTACGCATCTACTCATGTGTACACGATGAGGTTGTCTGGCAGCGGGCTGGTCCCCCACAGTTTGTAGTCTTCCTGTGTGTTGATGTTCTTCTTCATGCCTTTGTAGAATGGGTGGATGACGCTGGCTGCAACATCAGTCAAGGAGTCGTACTCTTTTCCGGTGTATGGAACTCTCCACGTGCTGAATGTCGATGAACTTGTTGGGGTTGATCTCCAAACCGGACAACTTCAGCTTCTCTTTATCACTTTCAATGCTGAAACCGGCAAATGTGAACAACGTCTCATGGTGCAGCAACTCGTTCAGGCGCTTGGGCCTGCAAGGGGAGAGACATTTTTGTAAATTAGCATTACTTTGATGTTTGAATTATTCATTTTTGTTTTGTTTTACAAGCGATGAATCCATGAAGTAGATGTTTATGTAGCATAAATAATGGATGAATATACTTCAAAAACTAGTAAACAAAGTTCTGAAATTAAATTAAGTACATCATGTTATTCTTCTTTTTGGATTATACATAGTTTCATCAATGAGTTTATTTTCTTAGTAGTAGTTTAGTCGATGAATTATGTTCTGCTTTGGTAGTAGTTTAGTCTACTTTTGTTGAATAGGATAACACATAACCAGTGCTTTACCAAGTCCTTAGTTTATTTTCTTACGAAAATAACATTAGATAAAATTCAGAAAATACTTCACTACATCAAGTTCAGAAACATCTTTTTAATACATCGAGTACATAAACTACACTATTGGATCAAGATCAGAAACTACACAAGTCGATCAACTTCAGAAATTAATCTTCCGCAAGATTTTCCAAATAGTATTCCAGTGCACCAGGTTCAAAAATACATTTATAGTGTATCTACTTGAGAAAATGCAGTAGTGCATCCACTTTTCACAAACCACAGTAGTACATCTAGTTGGGAAACAAGTCTGATGAGATTTTGAGAATACAATACTAATAAAACAGATAAACCAAACAGGGCAAATGAGTAGGATGGCTCACCATTTTGTGGCCGCTGCGATGTGGTACACCAAGCAGAGGTCGCCGACGCACAACTGCAGGACTGCTGCCATCTGGGGAGGTTCAACTTCGTTGGTGTACTGCACACCAACGCCGACGATCCTACGAAGCATGCCGCCAAGCTTCCTCCAGAGCCTGGAGATCACCTCGTCGGCCTTGTCTAGTTAGCTGGTGCAGACGATCTCCAGCGTCTCCTTGCCGTGGAGCTCAACCCCTGTGAGTGTTGTGGTGTACTCGTGCTTCTCGCCGGGGACGTGAACGTCGACGAGGTTGCTGCTCTTGTCCAACGGCTCGCCTTGATGATGTTTGGCGGACGGTTCCTCCGCCATCGCCCTCCTCCGGCGGCTGTGGGCTTGTGCGAGAGAAGTTTGTGGTTTGTGTGCAGTGGAGTTGGAAGCGGCAATGGTGGTTTGTGGGAATGAGGGAGAGATGGAAGAGAATGGGGTTTTTTTTGCAGAGCGTCGACGGGGATTTGTGGGAGGCGGTTCATCGGGGGATGTGGATGTAGTGGGTGTAGTGGCGTGGGGTCGCCGTTTGCAGTCCCTTGTGGCAACCGCTCAGTGGGTGGCGCGGGTGGTGGCCTGGAAGAACTAACCGTCCAAGTCAAATGGTTTTTACTGCTGCACTGACTAGTCTTGTCAAGCTGTACTTATGACCTGCTAAATCCTACTTGCACGTCTTAGGGGTGGTGATGGTGGCATTTTACTGTCGCACTGATTCGTCTTGTCAAGTTGTACTTATCAGCTGCTTATCCCACTTGCACGTGTCAGGGTTGGTGATGATGGAGGTATGTACTCCTCTACTGTGGTACTTGGACTGGTGATTGAAGTGTAATTGAACTTACCAAATACCAGTGAGACAATGTGTGATGCTAATGTTTTTTAAAACAATTTTTGTCTTTTTTAAAGGATTGTTAATATCAAGATAATCTCCGAGTATTTTTTACAGATAAATTAGATTTTCATCAGTACAGAATGTATTATATTCGCATTTTTGTTTGAGGTAATTATTTTTATGTACTGATGGTCTTTCTGAATTGGGACTGGCAGAAGCAGACATAGCTTTGTTTTTTCAAAATGATGTTTTTTGAGGTGTTCACGGGTGTGTTTGTTTTACTCTGCCTTTGTACTGATGACTGAGAATTATCAGCACTGATGTACTATAATAGTTTAAATTTTCCTTAACAATTTTTTTGCTGAGTTACTGGTCGACAGTAGTGTTTTCGTCAGTACAAATGTATTTGTGACTGCATTCAAAAGGATTATCAAATGGTTTACATAATAATGTCACTGCTCTAGCGGGCACAAATCACAAATTATATTAGTACTGATGTGTACTCTACCTTTATACTGATGACTGAGAACTATCAGTACTGATGTACTATAAGATTTAAATTTTCCTTAACATATTTTTGCTGAGTTACTGGTCGACAGTAGA
Source organism: Aegilops longissima (assembly GCA_021605205.1). NCBI lineage: Eukaryota > Viridiplantae > Streptophyta > Magnoliopsida > Poales > Poaceae > Aegilops > Aegilops longissima. Next base: position 364,626,366 of record CM038682.1, on the reverse strand, counting down.
GTTTGCGTCAGATAAATCTAGATAAGTTTTTTCAAATGTATTTGTGACTGCATTCAAAATGATTATCAAATGGTTTACATAATAATGTCACTGGTCCAGCGGGCACAAATCACAAATTATATCTTAACTATAGTACTGATCGAGAAATCGACGATAAAGCTAAATAAGTTTTGGTAACGATAGTGTTTCTGAAATCTTTCCTCATTGTGTGCCAAGGCAACTGAGACTACAAGCTTATTTTTTAGTTGACGCAGCAGCATAACCACTATGTATTGTTCAGTCTTGAGCTTCTCCTAACTGGCCCCGAATGTTGTGCCTTGCCGGCGCCCTTTCCTGGTTGAGCCTTGGCAGCTTCATCGTCAGTTTCAGTTTCCTCGTCCCCTACACTGTCATCTTCATTGTCTTCGTCTGATTGGTCGTCATTCTTGTCAAACTCTTCTTCTTCATTGTCTTCATTTGATTTTTTGGAACTCTGCACCTTGCCTTGTGTCTGTTCAGCGCCACTGACCTCCTTGCCCACTTTGCACGTGCGGGCATTATGCCCATCAGTTCCCCCACACTTGTGGCAAGTGTAGCTATTACGTGTGTTGTCTCCATTGGTAGAAACCTGGGTGGCTCCAATCTGCTTGTGCAGCGTTTGCTTGTTGACAGTGCCATCTGTGGGGAGTGGGCATGTGCATTAGTTATGGTTGCTCACGACATTGCAGAATCCGCATGCCCTTATCCCGAGAGGTTTGCTGTCCGGGCAAAATTCCACGCGCTTAATGGGGCGTGGCGGCTTTTTGGCTGCTGCTTTCGCTGCTTGCGTTTTACTCTTCCTCCCCTTTGTGTTTGAGAATATGGGTGGTTTAATCACCCTTTCCTGCTGCTGCCGGTAGGATGTCCTGTTGTCATGTCATTCGCCTACAACACCATCAAGCTCATGATCGTGCATGTGAGCATGTTGCTGCTGTTGAGTGTGCACATGGGCAAGCTCTGGTTGTTGTTTTTCCTCTTCCTCGTTGTCGAACGGGTCAACAGCTCCCAGATGGTTCATCTCGGATAACATTGTAGCAATATCCTGCTCAATGGCTTCATTGTCCACGACACCTCCATTTTCAGCAGAGTGCATGGCGTCGAGTTCTTGTTCAAGTTTGTCCAATACGACCCGTGACCTCGCCATTTGCTCTTGGCTTCTCAGGCTTTTTCTGTGCACCCTCATGTTCAGCGGTAGCAGTGAGCTTTCAATGCAGTATTGGGATGCCTTGTTTGACGTTACTGTCCTCAAGTCATTTCTGTTGAATGTTGGCTGGATGTTCGGGCGTTTGGTGTATCTCCTGAGGATGTATTTCTCTGGAACGCTGGCAGCCTTAATTGTCTGCATCATGCATAGGATATGCACACAGAAAATACCTGTATTTTTTTGGAAGAGGTGCATGTTTTTTGTCATTTCATTCGAAGAAAAACTTTGCAAAAAAAGTAGTACAGTATGTAACATCTTTTTTTAGTCCTCACCTGTGTGGTCCCATAGTGCACTTTTCGCACTCATATGTTTCTCCCACGGGTCTCTGCAACCACAGGAACAGCGTCTTTGAGACCACGCAGACAGTTTTTGCGGGTTGTTGTAGCGCATGAGGTACTTTGTGGGCTCTTCCGTATCTATCGCCGTGAAGAGTGTGCTCAGTTTTAGCCTTTTTCTGATCTCGCTGTACACAGCTCGTGAGTAAACCTTTGCCATCTGGGTGTTAAACCCATAGAAGGTCAGCGTGTTTTGTTCCTTCTGCACATGCAAGAATGATGACCAAATTGTTAGTTTTCTCGCAGCAAAAACTTGTCTAACTAATAAAGTTTTACTTTAGTAAGCATGTTTTTTTGTCTCACGACAGGTGATAGAGCTATACCCTGTTATCCATTGTCTCTTGGTTCTCTGTCTGCCTCCTGGTTTTGACGCAGGAGTTTACCTGGCTGACAAACCGGTGTAGGTTTTGTCTCTCACTTACAAAGTTCTTCTTGAGCACATAGTTCATGCTCTCACTTCGCTTTGTGGATGTCATTTTGGCGGAGAAAATTTCTTTGAAGTAGGCTGATATCCATTTCTCATGCTCGTTACACAAGGCCACCATCGTGGCATCATCATGGAGGTTGTACCTATCCATGAGTCCTTTCCAGGCATCCTCAAACTCAATTGGCATGAGGGGCCAGTTGAGGATTGATGTGAATTCATCCTTAAAGTCTTCGTGCAGGTAGTATAGGTATGTGAGGTGTTCCCTATACTTCATAATGTGCCAGCGGCACAACTTGTGTACTGTGTTCTTGAAAGCATCTGGGATCGTCGAAGCCATTGCCGGGCACTGGTCTGGTAATGAGAAAAGAGACGTGGAGTGGTCAGCAGATGGTGGTGCATATATACAAATAGAACTGACACAACATTTTTACTGTGTTATTTTCCTTTTATTTTTTGGGGGGAGGGGGAGGTGGTTGGGGTGGTTTTGGCGGTTGTACCTGTGAGGATGCATGTAGGAGCCTTCCCTCTCATGCACCTTAAAAATGTCTTGAACAACCATCTGAATGAATTTGCATCCTCATCTCTTATCAGGGCGAAACCAAAGAATGTAGTCTGTAAGTGGTTGTTAGTACCGACAAACACCCCAAGTGGCATATGGTACTTGTTGGTCTTATATGTGGTGTCAAATGTTACATAGTCACCAAAGTCCTGATAGGCCCCTCGGCAGCTTGCCTTCGCCCAGAATATGTTCTTAACTCTGTCGGACTCATCGAGTTGCATGTCACAGAAGAATTCCCTGTTTATAGCTTGCATCTCCCTAAAGAAGTTGACAGTCTTTAGGACATCGTCCACATCATCCATCCTTGAATTCTTTGCTTTCCTGCATATTAAAAGTTCATTGAAAAATGCATGTTGAACTGGCGTCAGGTCATGCGTTGCATAATATGTTTGTACTGACAGAGGAAAAAAGACGGAGGCAGTTTATGGGAGGTGAACAAGTTTGTACTTACAGGTTAATCAGGTCTTTGGCATTCATTTCGAGGAAGTAGCTACCAGGGTCATCACCGCCCAGTATGCTCATGATTTGCGCGTGTTCAATGCCTTTGAACTGCAGGTACTTGACATACTCCAAGATTGTTTTGTCAAAGTTTTTGTGGGTGTGCAAGAAGACAAGCATTTCCGGAGTGAGCTGTAGCCTATGGTTGTGTTCCCAGACTATCTCTTTTACGACAAATGTTCCATCATTTTCCTTCTTCAGCCTCATTTTAGCCCCGCAGTTAGTCCTGGCTGTCGTTTTGTTCCATTGTCTATTTGCTTGGACACCTTGATTCATAGACTCCATAGCACGTGCAATAAAGGTAGGCTCTGGTCTTAAACTTGGGGCCTTCCGTGACAGCAAAACCCGCGTGCTTCGCATAGACGTTGTAGAAGTTCTTTGCATCTTCAAAAGTTTCATAGCGCATCTCTAGTCTTGGCAGAATGTAAGCTTCAATGTTAGGTGGCTGCACGCAACAGTGAGCAAACAAAAACACAGTTATGAAAATGTTAGATGGGGTGGTCACAGTACCATGGTATGGACTGTGCTTGTATGTTTTTTTCTATATGGATACTTACATGTGTATAGCTCTGTGCTGCCTCCGGTGTTTGCTGTTCACCCTGGTGTATGGGCGCGGGTAGTGTCACCCTTGGCACATGCAGCAATGCATCTCTTGGAGGGAGCAATGTTGACGAAGATCTTCGTCTCTCATTGTACGACCGTCTCCCCTCAGATTCGTTGTGAGGTTGCTCCTGTCTATATGGCTCATATCTTGTACTTTGGAACCTCCTAGAGCGGCCAAATTTTTTGTCTCTTTGGCCTGGTCTGTAACATCCCAAAATTCTAAATTTTGGAATGTTATATTAAATAAATAACTATGGTTGTTGTCTGATTGTTTGACTGATTGATTGAATGGAATTGAGTGGAAATTGAAAATTTTGAAAGTTGAATGAGAGGGAATGAAATGACTTTCCCAAACTTTCCATTTTTGCCTTTTTGGATCCCAATTGAACTCAAGTTCATTGCAACACCAAAACCTAGAGTGAAGATGACATGACTTCTTCCATGTTGAAATGAAAAGGGTTTTGGGAAATTTGAATTTCATTTGGGGATATTTCAAATTCAAAACTTTATGCAACTCAATGATTTTCATGAGAGAAGATAAAATGACTTCTTCAATTATATGAAATATGAGTTGGAAGTTAAAAGAACCAAATTGAAAGTCATTGGAAGGTATTTTGAAACCCCTTTCAAATTTGGTATTATTTGGACTTTATTCAAATTATTTTCCTCCTAAAACAAATAAATGGAAATAGGGTAAAATGATTCCTTCAATGAAAAATTAGGAGAAAATAATTTTGAAGTCATTTTGGTATTTTAAAAATGATTTTATTGGATTTTATTAGGCAGAAACACTCTTTATTTGAATTTTTGTGTATTTTATTTGAACTTGAAAAATAGTTCATGTTGTAGAAAATCTTTTTTCGATCATTTTGGTATATATATACCCTATATAAAATATTTATAAATAGGATTTTATTTTTGTTTTTGTTTTATTTTAAAAAATAAAAACCCCCCCCTCAGCGCCACCAGACCCCAGCCCAGCCAGTGCCGAACCCTTGGCCGGGCCGGCCAGCGCCGCCTCCCTCCATGAGCCCAGCGCCAGGCCCAGCCGAGCCGCCCCCAGCCAGCCAGCGCCTCACCCCTCGCCCGCTGGCTTCAGGCGCTCACGCCGATCGACCGACCCTCGCCTCTCTCTCTCCGCTGACCCGTGGGACCCGCCCCGTCTCCTTCCCCCCTCGCCCACGCCATCGACCTCGCCGGAGATCCACCGGATCCCGAAGGATCCGGGATCCACGATCGCCCCCCGATCCCCCTCCGATCCCCGACGACCCCCTGGCTATAAAGCCGCCACCCCGCACCCCATTCCCCTCCGAGACCACGCGGACCCCTCTCCTCCCGCTCGGCGTCATGGGAGACCCGACCACTCCCCGCCGCCATTGTTGCCGCCGTCGAGCCCCTAGTCCACCCGACCCTCCCAACACCACGAACCCTCCCGACCTCGTGCAAGATCCCTCGACGAAGTCGCCGGAGCTCGCCGACGCCCGGACGCCTCGACGCACTTTCGCCGCCGCCGCCGCCGTCGCCGGAGTCCGGTAAGTCCCCGGCATCCCCCTCCCCCGTTCGATCTTAGATCGACGGCTAAGATTAGAACCCCGAAGGGTTAGGTTTTATTTATAAAACCGGCCGGTCCACTCGGCTTATTTTTAGTTTAGGTTTATTTTTATTAGGCCCGGTTCGTTTTAGTTAAACCTAGGGCCCGTTTAGACTAAGTTACGCGCAGGGCACAGTATAGGCCCATTAGGCCTTTTTCTTTTATTTTGATTTTTCTGTTTTAGCAGAATAGTTTCTGTTTTCAAAAATTCATATCTTTTATTCTGTTTAATATTTTTGAGTGATTCTTTTTTTGTTGGATTGCAAATTTTATGTAGTTTCTGTAGAATATATATTTAGCTATGTTAAAAATAATTAAAATTGCTTTATTTTAGTTTTGGACAGAATAGTAAATCTGCTATAACTTTAGTTAGAAAATTATTTTTGCATGATTCTTTTGTCACCACTTTATTTTAACATTGCAAAACCCTAGAAATTAATTTTGGTATTTTAGGATTAATAAATAATTAGTTTTAGACAGAACCTATTAAACCTAATTAATTAACTAGTTCCTGTTTTCCTATTTAATTAATTAGTAAATGAATTTATTTTTAACTTGTGATTAGTTATTCTAGGTTAGTTTCTGTTACTCCATTAGATGAACTTTTATTTATAATTAATAAAAGTCTTAAATTATTTTTCTTAATGGAAATTGGATTAGGCCTAAAATGAGTTTTATAATAGCTTTTAATTAATTCTTTTTGTTCCTAGTTGCTTAGTGAATCCTTTTCTCGTTAAGTTAACTTAAAACCATGGTTAGGTTATATTAAGAAAATTTTATTATATAAAACTACTTTTAGTTATTATTTGAAGTAGGAAAAACTTTGAGTTGGTTTTTCTTTGAGTTTTCCTTTGGATTTTTGATTTGGTTGACTTGTTGTGTTACTTTTGTTATGTGATCCTATTGCTACATGCTTATTATAGTTATTGCCTCGGTAGAATTTCCGGAGTGCCAAGATTCCTACTACGAAACCCTAGTTTTCGAAGATCGTCAACCAGGCAAGTTCACTTTGACCATACTTTTCTTACCTATGTTTTATTGCATGTAGTGGCACCTTTGCAACCACCCCTCAGTAGTGTTATTGAAATTCTTGTAGTTGAGTAGTATGCATGAGGTAGGAACCCATCACCCTGTTACCAAGCCCGGGACGTTATTTCTTTTAATGCTACGCTATAGTAGACGGGTTTGGTATGAGTGCACCGGAGTGGTGTGAGAATGGAGGATTCTCGTCAATGACGACAACTCCGTGATGGAATCTGCAAGGACTGCATCATCAAGACCTCAAGACTTGAGACTCGAGACAGGATTTCAATACACACTCTTTGGGTGAAGGACGGTTGACGGGCAGCCCCGAGAAACCAGTGGTTGGCTGGGATGCATGGAGAAGCGCCATGACATCTCATGAAAGCTTCACCCAGACTCAAAGAGACGGATGAATACTTCACGCCCGGAAGCTTACCTGTGCAACCGCAAGTCATTATGGGCTCTGGCTTGGTTGACCTTAGTTGTGACTCTGGCTGGGACGGTACTAGCAGATGTAGAACTACGGTAGGACGGATGGGTACCGGACAGTGGTCAGAGGAACTCTTTGGAAGACCATGTTTCGGTCATCTTGTTCTCAAACACCCTGAAGTGCGAGAACGTAAAGAGAGGGATCGAATCTTGCGGGTAAAGTGTACAAACCTCTGCAGAGGGTTATAACCTAATCGATTAGCCGTGTCCCCGGTTACGGACAATTTGAGCATCTGGACTTGGATCTATCTCGGAACTCTCAACACCGGACTGATAACTTAATTGTGGGCAACTTATGATGATTGTGGGCTATGAGACATCGGTTGGCGGAACCATGTCATGATAGAAAAAACTCCATAGTACAGGCTTCATTTTATTCCTTTGATGTAGGTAAAATAAAACCAGCTTTTACGCAAACAAAATTCAGATACAGAGCCATAAAGCCATATTGCATGTAGAATAGTTTTATCATCTGTTTTCTCATATTGTGATCTTGCCGGTACATTCAATGTACTGACCTACACGGCTGCAACGTATCATGTTGCAGATATTTCCTCGACGAGTAAGAGTTACGATACAGGGTTACGGTCTACACTCAACCTGCCGATGGCGTTGATGGGACTCCACACCCGTTTGTTTGTTTCCGCTGAGTATTATGAGGTATATATCAGTTTTACGTTATTTATGCATGTGATTGCACTTTGATATATACATTGATGTATTGTGTGTGCAAAGATCTTGATCCGAGGATGGCATAGAAACACGAGGCTTGACCGTCTCGAGGTCGGGTCGCTCAGATATGGTATCGAGCACATGTTGGTGTGAGGACGTAACCCTAGAAATCGGAAAGCCCCTAGGACAGGAAATCTCTAAAATTTTATTTTCAAAAAGACTCTTACTTCTCATCTCTTCTGATTTTATCAAATAGACTCTCTCACCTCAAATAGTTAGAATATACCCCTTATCCTTTGATCACCCGGAGGATCAATCAAGACGCCCAAGAAGGATTTGATATCGAGAACTGATGACCCCTTCAGAGTAAAGAGGATTTCTCCATTAGAATCTACAACAGTTGAAGACTCAGGAGACTTGAAGGATCTCAAGAATTAATTGACCTTAGAGACCAAACCCTGTTATACACCCACGTTAGAAGCGATGATTTGTGAGCTGTCATTTGTTTGATGTTTTCCGACAGCCCCAAAATAAAACCTGTTTCTTCAAAAACTATTGTTTGTATTGTGTGTATATCCTCCCCACCTCTCTCATCTCACCCTAAAACCCTTGAACCCCATAGATGATGAATGAAGTTGGACTGATATTCTCTGGATCAAGACTCAGCCCGAGGCGAGCTATGGATGCGAGAACATGGAATATCACTTGGAGCAATTTGGTTTCAAGGAAGTATGAGGTTCAATATGCTCTTCAAGATTTTACGAAAGTGCTGCACTCGTGGAAAATGCATCAAGCCATACAGGATTTAATGGAGCAAGAACTTGGGAGGAATTCAAGAAGACACCGATGAGATCACGCCTCATCCGGAAGCACTATGATAACCCAAGAAGAAACCTTGTGCTGCAAGATTTGCGGAGAAATAGGACACACCGGGAGGAACACAAGGATGGATGCCCTCATTGTGAGGAGAAACACACGGTGAGGAATGCCCAACTAGCTGTGTGACTTGCTTCCTGTGAAGGAACCACCCACTACCCGGTGCAATGTCACATTTACTCCACGTGCAACAAACTATTCCAAAGCAGGAAGATGGAATGAAAGAAACCCTCAAAGAAGAACCAATAAGGACCGAAAGTGTTGAAGACCGGATGGAGAAGGTCTCAACAGATTTTACCCCAATGTCGCTATTCATGTGGAGAAGAAGGACATTTTTCACAGTATTGCACCAAGGAAAGAAAAGAGTATCCGGGATACTTCCCGACGGAAGCAATAGAGTTTGATCCACATGGAATAGAAGGATTGATCGGAACAAGGGAAACCAGGAAGAGAAAACAAAGACACCCTCAGAACAACCCAATTTCTGCAAATAGGGACAAGAGTCATATTACCTGTTTTGAATGTAAGGACGTCGGACATTATGCCAATCATTGTCCCGAAAGGAAGCAAGGAACTCAAGGAGCAGCCACCATCTCCAAGAAGCCCAAAGACTTATCGAAAGTCATTTGTTTTCGCTGCAAGGAAGCCGGACATTATGCTACTAAATGTTCCGACAAGACGAAAGCTGGAGTTGAGTGGTTGGAATTTGATATGGATAATAAGAGTAGTAGAAAGCAATTTTCATTTTCATGAGCTCAATGAGTTGAGTTATGTAATAGATTTCTCAGAGTTTGTAATAGATCCTGACTCAATGAAGTTGTAATGTCACATCTGAAAAGCTTTAAAGAGTTGTCATATTTTATCTTGGAAATTAATATCCCGGATGAACATGGAAGAAAGTGAGTTGTGATGCATAAACAGGAAATTGGAAATTGAGTTTGAAGTTTTGTTTGGATGATATGAATGTGTGCCCCAGGAGATAAGTACCTTACTCTGAACATCATTTTCTGTTTCACAAACTGCAGATGACGACCCTTTACGAATCTTTCCTTAAAGGTCCGGAAACCATCATGACCCTGACAAGTGATCATGATTACCCGAAGATCCTGAAGGACATGATGAAGCATATTCACCTTGAAGGAGATGCAGTCTACAAAGGCTACCCCTTCATGCATAAGGGAGTGGAACTTTGGTATGTGGAGGTACACCTCCACCATTTGAAAGGAGTTTGCCCAAAAGTGATGGGGCAGTACTTTTTCATTTCACGTGTGCCACAAGCAACTTTCTTCGATGCTGTTAGTGAAGCAGCCATGGAAGCCATCGTCCGATCGGAGAAATACTTGAAGCAAGACTCCGTCATACTCAGGAATACCTAAGTGAAGTGCATACGGAGATGATGGAGGTAAAGCTCAAGGCCACCACAATGAACCGTAAGATTGAAGAATTCAAGGCACATGTCGCCCAATTCCAAAGTGGGATCAAGGATCCTCGAGGAGGAAAAATGAATAAAGTTGGAAGTAATGTCGACCATACCAAACCATGTGGGTGGCAGCATTTGTAATAAACCTTTGGAATTTGGATTCACGAAAAATGATTAAGGATGTAATGAAAGATTGATATGAAAATAATGAGATGTTATGGATAAACTTGTGCATTTCTTTTGGTCATAGTACTCTGTAAAGCCACAAAATCAATGAAGAAATAAATGTGATATTCATGACGGTCCATAGAAGGAAGCTGGAAAAAATAAGTTGGAATTTTGTTTTTGATATGATGGTATGCAGAAACAGAGTACTACGGGATTTAAAGGAGGTGTAATATGGAACGAGAGAGTTACTCCAAGGATGAAGTTAAAGCTGCACTAGTGTTGAAGTGGGCCATAACCCACAGGCCCGTGATTTTGAGAAGGAACCGTTATAACCTTGATAAAGGAATAAATTGGAGAAATCAGCAGTCCAATCAGATACGTTTACGTAGGAGGTTACGCAAAAACCGAGAGTGGTGAAGTAAAAGATAGATGTTTTGTTTGGCTTGCGTAACCCATGGATTTACTCGAACCCAGTTCATGGACAAGAGAAATTCTGCAATGCTTGTGAGAATGACCGAGTGTTAGAATACGAGATTCGCTAAACCTTATACAGGGTAATGATCTGGGTGCGGAATGGATTGATCACCATACCGACTTACTCGTATCTTTCGCTCTTGCTATTTGGAATGGTAAATCTGAGAGACTTAACCATAGTAAAGTGACGACGCTCGTTGAAGCCTTGCTTAAGCCTTAGAGTGGTAGGATGATAAACCCATGTACATGGCAGCTGTTGCCAAACGTAGGTTATACGGTGAGGTTCAACCCAGACCCGTTTTCTGCAGGAGAAAACCATAAACTGTAGACCACCATGAGTGTTTCGATAGTTGTTTAGAATGGACACAGACCCATCAGCTAAGAAGATCCAGTCTCGGACGAACTTCAACTTTGACGAACCGACCCAAGCTTTTGAGGAAAACTCTATGCTTCCGATGTAAGAGCTTTAATGAAGGAGCTATTGTAAGATAAGTGAAGAGACATACATTGTCAGCCCTCGGAGGAAATATCTGAGTTTATTGGAACCATGACCTTGTTTTCAAGTGTGGTAGCACCCGACCTTTTTCGACTGAACATTTGCTAGAAGACCCCAACCCCTAACCTTTTCTTGCTAGTTTCTTGAATCTCGAGGACGAGATTCATTTTAAGTGTGTAGGTTTGTAACATCCCAAAATTCTAAATTTTGGAATGTTATATTAAATAAATAACTATGGTTGTTGTCGATTGTTTGGTGATTGATTGAATGGAATTGAGTGGAAATTGAAAATTTTGAAAGTTGAATGAGAGGAATGAAATGACTTTCCCAAACTTTCCATTTTTGCCTTTTGGATCCCAATTGAACTCAAGTTCATTGCAACACCAAAACCTAGAGTGAAGATGACATGACTTCTTCCATGTTGAAATGAAAAGGGTTTTGGGAAATTTGAATTTCATTTGGGGATATTTCAAATTCAAAACTTTATGCAACTCAATGATTTTCATGAGAGAAGATAAAATGACTTCTTCAATTATATGAAATATGAGTTGGAAGTTAAAAGAACCAAATTGAAAGTCATTGGAAGGTATTTTGAAACCCCTTTCAAATTTGGTATTATTTGGACTTTATTCAAATTATTTTCCTCCTAAAACAAATAAATGGAAATAGGGTAAAATGATTCCTTCAATGAAAAATTAGGAGAAAATAATTTTGAAGTCATTTTGGTATTTTTAAAATGATTTTATTGGATTTTATTAGGCAGAAACACTCTTTATTTGAATTTTGTGTATTTTATTTGAACTTGAAAAATAGTTCATGTTGTAGAAAATCTTTTTCTGATCATTTTGGTATATATATACCCTATATAAAATATTTATAAATAGGATTTTATTTTTGTTTTTGTTTTATTTTAAAAAATAAAGAAAACCCCCTCAGCGCCAACCAGACCTTCTGCCCAGCCAGCTGAACCCCATCGAGCCCGGCCCACCGCCGCCTCCCCTCCTCCGCAGCCTCAGGCCAAGCCCAATGAGCCTGCCCAACAGCCAGCGCCTCACCCCTCGCGCCTGCTGGCCTGGGCGCTTACGCACCGCCGACCGACCCTCGCCTCTCTCTCCCGCTGACCCGTGGGACCCGCCCGTCTCCTTCCCCTCGCCCACGCCATCGACTCGCGGAGATCCACCGGATCCCGAAGGATCCGGGATCCACGATCGCCCCGATCCCCTCCGATCCCGACGACCCCGGCTATAAAAGCCGCCACCCCGCACCCCATTCCTCCCGAGACCACGCGGACCCCTCTCCTCCCGCTCGACGTCGCCGGAGACCCGACCACTCCCCGCCGCCATTGTTGCCGCCGTCGAGCCCCTAGTCCACCCCGACCATCCCCAACACCACCGAACCCCTCCCGACCTCAGGCGATCCCTCGACGAGTCGCCGAGAGCTCGCCGACGCCCGGACGCCTCGACGACTTTCGCCGCCGCCCTGCCGTCCGAGTCCGTAAGTCCCCAAGATCTCTCCCGCTCGATCTTAGATCGACGGCTAAGATTAGAACCCCGAAGGGTTAGGTTTTATTTATAAAACCGGCCGGTCCACTCGGCTTATTTTTAGTTTAGGTTTATTTTTATTAGGCCCGGTTCGTTTTAGTTAAACCTAGGGCCCGTTTAGACTAAGTTACGCGCAGGGCACAGTATAGGCCCATTAGGCCTTTTTCTTTTATTTTGATTTTTCTGTTTTAGCAGAATAGTTTTGCATTTTCAAAATTTCATATCTTTTATTCTGTTTAATGTTTTTGAGTGATTCTTTTTTGTTGGATTGCAAATTTTATGTAGTTTCTGTAGAATATATATTTAGCTATGTTAAAAATAATTAAAATTGCTTTATTTTAGTTTTGGACAGAATAGTAAATCTGCTATAACTTTAGTTAGAAAAATTATTTTTGCATGATTCTTTTGTCACCACTTTATTTTAACATTGCAAAACCCTAGAAATTAATTTTGGTATTTTAGGATTAATAAATAATTAGTTTTAGACAGAACCTATTAAACCTAATTAATTAACTAGTTCTGTTTTCCTATTTAATTAATTAGTAAATGAATTTATTTTTAACTTGTGATTAGTTATTCTAGGTTAGTTTCTGTTACTCCATTAGATGAACTTTTATTTATAATTAATAAAAGTCTTAAATTATTTTTCTTAATGGAAATTGGATTAGGCCTAAAATGAGTTTTATAATAGCTTTTAATTAATTCTTTTTGTTCCTAGTTGCTTAGTGAATCCTTTTCTGTTAAGTTAACTTAAAACCATGGTTAGGTTATATTAAGAAAATTTTATTATATAAAACTACTTTTAGTTATTATTTGAAGTAGGAAAAACTTTGAGTTGGTTTTTCTTTGAGTTTTCCTTTGGATTTTTGATTTGGTTGACTTGTTGTGTTACTTTTGTTATGTGATCCTATTGCTACATGCTTATTATAGTTATTGCCTCGGTAGAATTTCCGGAGTGCGAAGATTCCTACTACGAAACCCTAGTTTTCGAAGATCGTCAACCAGGCAAGTTCACTTTGACCATACTTTTCTTACCTATGTTTTATTGCATGTAGTGGCACCTTTGCAACCACCCCTCAGTAGTGTTATTGAAATTCTTGTAGTTGAGTAGTATGCATGAGGTAGGAACCCATCACCCTGTTACCAAGCCCGGGACGTTATTTCTTTTAATGCTACGCTATAGTAGACGGGGTTTGGTATGAGTGCACCGGAGTGGTGTGAGAATGGAGGATTCTACGTCAATGACGACAACTCCGTGATGGAATCTGCAAGGACTGCATCATCAAGACCTCAAGACTTCAAGACTCGAGACAGGATTTCAATACACACTACTGGGTGAAGGACGGTTGACGGGCAGCCCTGGAGAAACCAGTGGTTGGCTGGGATGCATGGAGAAGCGCCATGACATCTCGCGGAAAGCTTCACCCAGACTCAAAGAGACGGATGAATACTTCACGCCCGGAAGCTTACCTGTGCAACCGCAAGTCATTATGGGCTCTGGCTTGGTTGACCTTAGTTGTGACTCTGGCTGGGACGGTACTAGCAGATGTAGAACTACGGTAGGACGGATGGGTACCGGACAGTGGTCAGAGGAACTCTTTGGAAGACCATGTTTCGGTCATCTTGTTCTCAAACACCCTGAAGTGCGAGAACGTAAAGAGAGGGATCGAATCTTGCGGGTAAAGTGTACAAACCTCTGCAGAGGGTTATAACCTAATCGATTAGCCATGTCCCCGGTTACGGACAATTTGAGCATCTGGACTTGGATCTATCTCGGAACTCTCAACACCGGACTGATAACTTAATTGTGGGCAACTTATGATGATTGTGGGCTATGAGACATCGGTTGGCGGAACCATGTCATGATAGAAAAAAACTCCATAGTACAGGCTTCATTTTATTCCTTTGATGTAGGTAAAATAAAACCAGCTTTTACGCAAACAAAATTCGAATCTGAGCCATAAAGCCATATTGCATGTAGAATAGTTTTATCATCTGTTTTCTCATATTGTGATCTTGCGGTACATTCAATGTAATCGACCTACACGGCTGCAACGTATCATGTTGCGATATTTCCTCGACGAGTTAGAGTTACGATCTGAGGTTACGGTCTACACTCAACCTGCCGATGGCGTTGATGGGACTCCACACCCGCTTGTTTGTTTCACTGAGTATTATGAGGTATATATCAGTTTTACGTTATTTATGCATGTGATTGCACTTTGATATATACATTGATGTACTGTGTGTGCCAGCATACTGATCCAGGGATGGCATAGAAACACAGAGGCTTGACCGTCTGAGGACGGGTCGCTACATGGTCTTCCCGTCGCAACCGCTTTTGCAGCACGGATGATTGATGTTGACGGAGTGACTGTTGGAAGCCTTGTTGCAACCCATCCACGGCTTCCTGTCCTTGGCTTTCTGCATGCTCTAGGGAAGGAAAACATTTGTTGTTGGGGATATTGTTGGCCTTGTTGCAACCCAGGAGTGACAAAGCTTGTATTCCCAGATATTGGTGTTTGCTGCATAGAAGAACTTGTCCGTGCTTCTGATGATTCCGGTGTATCTTGAAATCTGCCTGTATTGTTGAAGTATCCAGGTGGTATTTCTGGTGTTACCCAACCAGGTGGTGCCCCATATCTGCTTGGCTCATCAAACGCTCGCTGCGTGTGCCGCCTTGCTCGCTTTTGCAATGACATTCAACAGTTTTGGGATTAATCTTTTCTGCATTTTTCTCGTATACATGCTATGGGTAACATGTCATGCACTGAAGACAATGTACAAGTTGAACTTGCATCGATGTTGTTTTTTAAACTTCTGTTCTCTATTTTGTATATAGTTTCGTTTTCAGTCAAACAGTATAACCGTACATGTTCAACACTGATGTACTGATGTACTATTTTTTAGCACTGCTTGTAACTGAACATTGAACTTCAGAGATGTATGGATATGCATATATATAAAACTGATGCATGTCTTCTCTTTTGTTCATCTATAACTTATGCAACTACACTAGAAGTACTCCTAGTGTATGTATCATTGAACTTACTGTGTAACATGTGTATATTATTTTCAACAACATTCTTTCACTAGTTCAAACTGACGCAACTACACGGCATGTACTATTAGAAATAACATCATACAACTTGCAGTGGTAGCTGAATGTTATGCATAAGTTTATGTTTTTTGGTTTTGAACTGAAGCTAGCATATTAGTGGTACTGACAGTAACCTCGACATCCAAATTATGCATCAAGTGGCAGGGAACTGATCAAGCATTTGCAATGTACTATCACGTTCTTCTTCATAGCAGGACTGATGAACTGACACAAACGTGGGAAGAAGACATTACCTCCAGTGGACTGACTTCTTCTTCTTCCTCTCGTCGGCGGCTGCTACGTCTTGAGCTTGCGTTGGTTTTCCCTGAAGAGGAGAGGATGATGCAGCAAAGTAGCATAAGTATTTCCCTCAGTTTTTGAGAACCAAGGTATCAATCCAAGAGGAGGCCACGACAAGTCCCTCGTACTGCACAAAATGATAGCTACTCGCAACCAACGTGATTAGGGGTTGTCAATCCTTCACGGTCACTTACGAGAGTGAGATCTGATAGAGATGATAAATAATATTTTTGGTTTTTTTATAGATATGCAAAGTGAAAAGTAAAAGGCAAAGTAAAAACAAAGCAAGTATAAAAATTATGGAGATTGATATGATGAGAATAGACCCGGGGGCCATAGGTTTCACTAGTGGCTTCTCTCAAGAGCATAAGTATTCTACGGTGGGTGAACACATTACTGTTGAGCAATTGACAAAATTGAGCATAGTTATGAGTATATCTAGGTATGATCATGTATATAGGCATCACGTCCGAGACAAATAGACCGAAACGATTCTGCATCTACTACTATTACTCCACTCATCGACCGCTATCCAGCATGCATCTAGAGTATTAAGTTCAAAACCGAGTAACACCATAAGCAAGATGAAATGATGTATAGGAATAAATTCATGCAATATGATAAATACCCCACCTTGTTATCCTCGATGGCAACAATACAATACGTGCCTTGCAACCCTTTCTGTCACTGGGTAAGGACACCGCAAGATTGAACCCAAAGCTATGCACTTCTCTCATTGCAAGAACTACCAATCTAGTTGGCCAAACCAAACGGATAATTCGAAGAGACTTGCAAAGATAACCAATCATACATAAAAGAATTCAGAGAAGATTCAAATATTATTCATAGATAAGCTGGATCATAAACCCACAATTCATCGGTCTCAACAAACACACCGCAAAAAGAAGATTACATCGAATAGATCTCCACGAGAGAGGGGGAGAACATTGTATTGAGATCCAAAAAGAGAGAAGAAGCCATCTAGCTACTAGCTATGGACCCGAAGGTCTGAGATAAACTACTCACACTTCATCGGAGGGGCAATGGTGATGATGTAGAAGCCCTCTGTGGTGGATGCCCTTCCCGTGAGCTCCTAACAGGCCCCAAGATGGGATCTCGTGGATACAGGAAGTTGCGGCTGTGGAATTAGGTTTTTGGCTCCTGTTCTAATCGTTTGGGGGTACGTAGGTATATATAGGAGGAAGGAGTACGTCGGTGGACCAACAGGGGGCCCACGAGGCAGGGGGCGCGCCCCCCACCCTCGTGACCGCCTCTGTTGCTTCTTGGAGTAGGGTCCAAGTCTCTTGGATCACGTTCGGTGAGAAAATCACGTTCCCGAAGGTTTCATTCCGTTTGGACTCCGTTTGATATTCCGTTTCTTCGAAACACTGAAATAGGCAAAAAACAGCAATTCTGGGCTGGGCCTCCGGTTAATAGGTTAGTCCCAAAATAATATAAAAGTGGAAAATAAAGCCCAATATAGTCCAAAACAGTAGATAAAGTAGCATGGAGCAATCAAAAATTATAGATACGTTGGAGACGTATCAGGCATCCCCAAGCTTAATTCCTGCTCGTCCTCGAGTAGGTAAATGATAAAAAGAGAATTTTTGATGCGGAGTGATACTTTGGCATAATTTCAATGTAAATCTTCTTAATTGTGGTATGAATATTCAGATCCGAAAGATGCAAAACAAAAGTTCATATTGACATAAAAATAATAATACTTCAAGCATACTAATCAAAGTAATCATGTCTTCTTAAAATAGCATGGCAAAAGAAAGTTCATCCCTACAAAATCATATAGTTAGGCTATGCTTCATTTTCGTCACACAAAGATGTTCCCAACTTCTATACCCCCGATGACAAGCCAAGCAATTGTTTCATACTTAAATAATCTCAAACTTTTTCAACCTTCATGCAATACATGAGCGTGAGCCATGGATATAGCACTATGTGTGGAATAGAATATGATGATGGGGATTGTGTGGAGAAGACAAAAAAGGAGAAAGTCTCACATTGACGAGGATAATAAACGGGCTATGGAGATGCCCATCAATTGATGTCGACATGAGGAGTAGGGATTGCCATGCAACGGATGCACTAGAGCTATGAATGCTCAACAAAAGAAAACTAGTGGGTGTGCATCCAACTTGCTTGCTCACGAAGACCTAGGGCATTTGAGAAAGCCCATCGTAGGAATATACAAGCCAAGTTCTATAATGAAAAATTCCCACTAGTATGAAAAGACAACTCATGAGACTCACTATATGAAAAACATGGTGCTACTTTGAAGCACAATATATGAGACTCACTACATGAAGAACAAGGTGCTACTTGGAAGCACAATATATGAGACTCACTACATGAAGAACAAGGTGCTACTTTGAAGCACAAGTGTGGAAAAAGAGATAGTAGCATTGCCCTTATTTATTTATTTTTTATTTTTTGGGCCTTTCTATTTTTTCTTTTTGGCCTTTCTCCTTTTTTTGGGGCAATGCTCTAATAATGATGATCATCACACTTCTATTGATTACAACATAAGGATTACAACTCGAAACTAGAACAAGATATGACTCTATATGAATGCCTCCGGCAGTGTACCGGGATGGTGCAATGAATCAAGAGTGACATGTATGAAAAATAATGCATGGTGGCTTTGCCACAAATACGATGTCAACTACATGATCATGCAATGGCAATATGACAAAAGTAAAGTATGTCATGATGATGATGAACGGAACGGTGGAAAGTTGCATGGCAATATATCTCGGAATGGCTATGGAAATGCCATAATAGGTAGGTATGGTGGCTGTTTTGAGGAAGATATAAGGAGGTTTATGTGTGATAGAGCGTATCATATCACGGGTTTGATGCACCGTGAAGTTTGCACCAACTCTCAAGGTGAGAAAGGGCAACGCACGGTATCGGAGAGGCTAGCAAAGGCGGAAAGGTAAAAGTGCGTATAATCCATGGACTCAACATTAGTCAAAAGAACTCATATACTTATTGCAAAAATTTAGAAGTCATCAAAAATCAAGTACTACGCGCATGCTCCTAGGGGGATAGATTGGTAGGAAAAGACCATCGCTCATCCCCGACCGCCACTCATAAGGATGCACAAGCCAGGTACACTTCATGTTTCAAATTTGTTACACAACTTTAACCATATGTGCATGCTACGGGATTTGCTAACTTCAACACAAGCATTTCTCAAATTCACAACTACTCAACTAGCACGACTTTGATATTATCACCTCCATATCTCAAAACAATTATCAAGCATCAAACTTATCTTAGTATTCAACGCACTCAAAAGAAAGTTTCACGTATCTTGAATACCAAGTATATTAACATTAAGAAAATTACCATGTTATTAACAACTCTCAAAATAATCTAAGTGAAGCATGAGATATCAATAGTTTCTTTAAAACAAATCCACCACCATGCTCTAAAAGATCTAAGTGAAGTACTAGAGCAAAAATTATCACGCTCAAAAGATATAAGTGAAGCACTATGAGCAAAACTATCAAGCTCAAAAGATATAAGTGAAGCACATAGAGTATTCTATCAAATTCCAACTTATGTATGGCTCTCTCAAAAGGTGTGTACAGCAAGTATGATTGTGGTAAAATAACAATCAAAGACGCAAATAATACAAGACGCTCCAAGCAAAACACTTATCATGTGGTGAATAAAAATATAGCTCCAAGTAAATTACCGATGGAAGTGGACAAAAGAGGGGATGCGTTCCGGGGCATACCCAAGCTTTGACTTTTTCGTGTCCTTGTATTATCTTGGGGGTGCCATGGGCATCCCCAAGCTTAGGCTCTTGCCACTCCTTGTTCCATAATCCATCAAAAGAATTCACCCAAAACTTGAAAACTTCACAACACAAAACTCAATAGAAATCTCGTGAGCTCCGTTAGAGAAAGAAAACAAAAGACTACTTTAAGGTACTGTAATGAACTCATTCTTTATTTGTATTGGTGTTAAACCTACTGTATTCCAACTTCTCTATGGATTATAAACTATTTTACCAGCCATAGATTCATCAAAATAAGCAAACAACACACGCAAAACAGAATCTGTCAAAAACAGAACAGTCTGTAGTAATCTGTATCTTACGCAAACTTCTGGAACTCCAAAACTTCTACCAAAATTAGAAGACCTAGAAAATTTGTTTGTTGATCAGAAGAAATTGGAATCAATATTTTATCACGTTCTGGTGATATTTGACAATTCGGGCACTGAGCGCAAAGTTTCTGGAAATTACAGCAAGATCAAATAACTATCATCCAAGAAGATCCAATAGATCAAGCTTGGCACAAGCACTAATTAAAACATAAAACCACATCTAAACAGAGGCTTGGTGGATTATTTATTCCTAAACAAAAGCAAAAACAAAAAACTAAAAATAAAATTGGGTTGCCTCCCAACAAGCGCTATCGTTTAACGCCCCTAGGTAGGCATAAAAGCAAGGATAGATCTAAGTGGTGCCGTAGTAATAAGATAGATTGGTGAAACTCATTTCATATTCTCTACGTTCGGCAGCAAGTTTTCTTTGAGGCAGGAAAAAGTAATCAAAAGGGCTAAATTTAGTAGGACAAAAGTCCCCAAGATCAATTTTAGGAGGTATAGGTTCCTCTTTCGGCCCTTCGTATTGCACAACCAATTCATCATTATAAGCGCTCTTTTGACAGAACTTGGTGAGCCTATACTCGAGAGAGAATCCTAGCTCATTATTTCGAATAGCCAAATCATCATTAAGCTCAGAGATTCTATCAATTAAAATATTGGTAGGCACCTTTTTTCTGAGATTTTCATTGAAAGCAACATAGTCGATAGATTGAAAACGCATTATTTCTTCTTGATAAAAAAAGATAGATTCTATGGGAGGACGGCCATCGTCCACCCTATAATGCGCAAAGATTTCTTTGGCTTCTTTTATTATAAACCTGAATTCATGAGCCAAAAAGATAGTAGTGGCACGCTTAACAGAGGAGTGTTCAATATTAGAAAATTCTAGGAAAATTCTCTCTATAGAAGGGTGCATATACATAAATTGCCTTTCAAGTTCAACGATAAGCATGGCAATAGCGTCCGCAAGGCTACTAGTTCTTTGGAGAATAGAACCAGCCATAGAGGGTAAAGCACCAGCACAAGTAAAGAAATCTTGAATAACTCCTTTTCCAATAATATTACCACTACCGATTCGAAATCTTTTTGTGTGATAGGTAGGGGATTCTTCAACAGGAGCTTCAGAATTTTTCATGATATTATTATCGCCCATATCAGCGATAATTTCCCCAATTTCAGACATAGCGACAAGCGAGCAAACTAACACACGAGCAAACAAAAGGCAAAGGGAAAAAGAGGAGGAGATTGGGAAAGAGAGGGCGAATAAAACGGCAAGGGTGAAGTGGGGGAGAGGAAAACGAGAGGAAAATGGCAAATAATGTAATGCGAGAGATAGGGATTGTGATGGGAACTTGGTATGTTGACTTTTGCGTAGACTTCCCGGTAACGGCGCCAGAAATCCTTCTTGCGACGTCTTGAGCTTGCGTTGGTTTTCCCCGAAGAGGAGAGGATGATGCAGCAAAGTAGCATAAGTATTTCCCTCAGTTTTGAGAACCAAGGTATCAATCCAAGAGGAGGCCACGCACAAGTCCCTCGTACTGCACAAAGCGATAGCTACTCGCAACCAACGCGATTAGGGGTTGTCAATCCCTTCACGGTCACTTACGAGAGTGAGATCTGATAGAGATGATAAATAATATTTTTGGTATTTTTGGTATAGATATGCAAAGTGAAAAGTAAAAGGCAAAGTAAAAACAAAGCAAGTATAAAAATTATGGAGATTGATATGATGAGAATAGACCCGGGGGCCATAGGTTTCACTAGTGGCTTCTCTCAAGAGCATAAGTATTCTACGGTGGGTGAACAAATTACTGTTGAGCAATTGACAGAATTGAGCATAGTTATGAGTATATCTAGGTATGATCATGTATATAGGCATCACGTCCGAGACAAGTAGACCGAAACAATTCTGCATCTACTAATATTACTCCACTCATCGACCGCTATCCAGCATGCATCTAGAGTATTAAGTTAAAAACGGAGTAACGCCTTAAGCAAGATGACATGATGTAGAGGAATAAATTCATGCAATATCATAAATACCCCATCTTGTTATCCTCGATGGCAACAATACAATACGTGCCTTGCAACCCTTTCTGTCACTGGGTAAGGACACCGCAAGATTGAACCCAAAGCTATGCACTTCTCCCATTGCAAGAACTACCAATCTAGTTGGCCAAACCAAACGGATAATTCAAAGAGACTTGCAAAGATAACCAATAATAAATAAAATAATTCAGAGAAGATTCAAATATTATTCATAGATAAGCTGGATCATAAACCCACAATTCATCGATCTCAACAAACACACCGCAAAAAGAAGATTACATCGAATAGATCTCCACGAGAGAGGGGGAGAACATTGTATTGAGATCCAAAAGAGAGAAGAAGCCATCTAGCTACTAGCTATGGACCCAAGGTCTGAGGTAAACTACTCACACTTCATCGGAGGGGCTATGGTGATGATGTAGAAGCCCTCCGTGGTGGATGCCCCTCCCGTGAGCTCCTAACAGGCCCCAAGATGGGATCTCATGGATACAGGAAGTTGTGGCGGTGGAATTAGGTTTTGGCCCTGCTCGATCGTTTGGGGTGCGTGAGGTATATATAGGAGGAAGGACTACGTCGGTGGAGCAACAGGGGGCCCACGAGGTAGGGGGCGCGCCCTAGGGGGGGCACCCCCCACCCTCGTGACCGCCTATGTTGCTTCTTGGAGTAGGGTCCAAGTCTCCTGGATCACGTTCGGTGAGAAAATCACATTCCCGAAGGTTTCATTCCGTTTGGACTCCGTTTGATATTCCGTTTCTTCAAAACACTGAAATAGGCAAAAAACAGCAATTCTGGGCTGGGCCTCCGATTAATAGGTTAGTCCCAAAAATAATATAAAAGTGGAAAATAAATCCCAATATAGTCCAAAACAGTAGATAAAGTAGCATGGATCAATCAAAAATTATAGATACGTTGGAGACGTATCAGCGGCTTACTGGCATGTTCTTGGGAGGTGGCGCCATTGATGCAGCTCCTGCTTGTGGTGGACGTCTGGCGAAGAGGTCCGGGGAGGCAGCACCTTGCGGGGATCACTGCCCCGGAGAAGGAGCCCCGGCGACGGAGGGAGGCAGGAGGCGGCGGCGGATCACGGCCCCATCGTTGGATCCGGCGACGGAGGGAGGCAGGAGACGGCGGATCACGGCCTCGTCATTGGATCCGCCAACAGAGGGAGGCAGGAGACGGCAGATCACGGCCCCGTCGTTGGATCCGGCAACGGAGGGAGCCAGGAGACGGCGGATCACGGCCCCGTCGATGGATCTGGCAACGGAAGGAGGCAAGAGACGACGGATCACGGCCCCGTCGATGAATCCGGCGACGGAAGGAGGCAGGAGACGGCAGCAGATCCGTAGCCGGCCAGTCATGGCGCCGCGGGCTCCCTCGCTCCGGCTACCGCCGTTGCTTGCTCGCCCACGAAGGCTGCCTCCGGCGGAAGAAGGCGGGTTGGGTTCGGGCTGGGTCGGGGGGATTCTACGGTGGACGGCGCGTCGTGCCTATATAGGACGGGGGGGGGGGGGGTAACAGAATATTATTATGTTATGGGTAACAGAATATTCCAGCCCTATATATATATTATACATATATATATATATATATATTGACTAACCTATTAACCTAGAGCCTAGTGCCAGTCTCTGTTTTTTCCTTGTTTTGAGTTTTACAGAAAAGGAATATCAAACAGAGTCCAAACGGAATAAAACTTTATGATGATTTTTCTTGGACCAGAAGACATCCACGGAGCATGGAGAGGGGGTCAGAAGATGGTCGAGGAGGCCACAAGCCGGCCAGGTGCGCCCTAGGGGGGCTCCCTGAGGGCTTGTGGGCCCCTCAGGAGTCCTCCAACCGTAATTCTTGTGCTATAAATTCCCAAATATTCCCAAATCAACAGAAGCGTCCACCAAAATACTTTTCCGCAGCCGCAAGCCTCTGTTCCCATGAGATCCCATCTTGGGACCTTTTTCGGCACCCTACCGGAGGGGGATTCGATCACAGAGGGCATCTACATCAACCTTATTGCCCTTCCGATGAAGCGTGAGTAGTTTACCACAGACCTAAGGGTCCATAGCTAGTAGCTAGATGGCTTCTTCTCTCTCTTTGATCTTCAATACAATGTTCTGCTCGATGTTCTTGGAGTTCTATCCGATGTAATATTCTTTTGAGGTGTGTTTGTCGAGATCCGATGAATTGTGGATTTATGATCAGATTATCTATGAATATTATTTGAGTCTTTTCTGAACACTTTTATGCATGATTAAATATCTTTGTATTTCTCTTCGAATTATCGGTTTGGTTTGGCACACTAGCTTGGTATTTCTTGTAATGGGAGAGGTGCTTAGTTTTGGGTTCAATCTTGTGGTGTCCTCACCCAGTGACATAGTAGGGGTAGCGAGGCATGTATTGTATTGTTGCCATCAAGGGTAAAAAGATGGGTTTTTCATCATATTGCTTGAGTTTATCCCTCTACATCATGTCATCTTACTTAAGGCGTTACTCCGTTCTTATGAACTTAATACTCTAGATGCAAGCTGGATAGCGGTTGATGTGTGGAGTAATAGTAGTAGATGCAGGCAGGAGTCGGTCTACTTGACACGGACGTGATGCCTATATTCATAATCATTGCACTTTTCTATCAATTGCTCGATAGTATTTTTTTACCCAATGTATGTTTTACTGTATTTCAAGAGAGATGCCTCTAGCAAAGCCTATGGCCACCGAGTCTATTTTCCATCATATGTTTTCAGATCTATACACCAAAAAACCCAAAAATATCTTGCTGCAATTTATTTATATTTAATTTAGCTTGCCTTTTTATTTATCTTTTATACCTATCTCTATTAGATCTCACTCTTGTTCGAGACCGTGAAGAGATTGACAACCCCTTTTTCGCGTTGAGTGCAAGTGTTTGTTAGTTTGTGTAGGTGCATACATTGGAGACTTGTTTGCGCCTCCTACTAGATTGATACCTTGGTTCTTAATTGGTGAAAATACTTACTCTACTTTGTTGCATCACCCTTTCCTCTTCAAGGAAAAAAATCAACACAAGCTCAAGAAGTAGCACTCCATACCGAGTGGCCGCTCACCTACCCACCGCACTGACACGTCTCCATCGTATCTACTTTTCCTGACGTTTTTCCTCTTATTTTGGACTCTAATTTGCATGATTTGAATGAAACTAACATGGACTGACGCTGTTTTCAGCAGAACTACCTTGGTGTTGTTTTTGTGCAGAAATAAAAGTTGTCGGAATGGAACGAAACTTTGCGAGGATTTTTTATACAATAAATGAGAATTTGTGGAGCCAAGAACCAGTGGGGGGGCACCTATAAATTGTTGTTTCATCAAGACTCCGTTGTACACATAAATTTGCCTGCGCCTGCTCTCTTTAATGCTCACAGCAGGGGAAGATATTTTGTTCTTGAGAGCGAGGCCCGAGCTCATAACGCGGTGGTTGTGGCTGCACGGCAGGCTGAGGCATCCACACCGAGAGCCTCCGTGAGCTATCACCCCGAATACTATGTAGACTACTGACTGATTACCAAGTTAGGACAAAAGCCTAAGCTAGGGGGAGTACATATTTCCACCGACATTACATTCATGTTCACACATTTCATTCCATTTGTCGATGTCCATACTTTTTCATTGTACTATCCATGTTAAGTTTATTTTCTCGCTTTCTTCTTGTATGTTTGAAAAACTTTGAGAAAATCTAAAAATATTTCCTGCTTCTTTTTTATTTTTATTTCTAGAGTAGTTAGCTATAGCACTAAAAAGAAAACCCAAAAAGATTTCCTTGTTCTTCTTTTGCTTATTGGGAGCTTTCCCGTGTAAATAGTTTTTCTCGTTATTGCTTTTCCCTTTAATTTGCCTGTTCAGGAAAACCAAAAAAAATCAAAAAACACTTCAGTGTGTTTCTCTGAATTTCTTTTCTTTTTATCGAGTCGTGCCGATGAGAAGATCACGATGAAAATGTTGAGTGGCTCTCACATGCATAATCGTTGATCTGACAAAGAGCCCATTTTACCTTGTCTTCTCTTGTTGAATAAAATGTTTGCAGATTCCAGCTTAGTCCACGACACTCTTGCATTGTTATTATTTTCATATCGTTCGGTCGTGCAAGTGAAAGGCAATAATGACAACATTTAATGAACTGGTCGTGGCAGAGAGAAACAAGTATGAACTGGACTTGTTCTTTTTTTGTAAATATGTTTAACCTGGTATCCATGATTCAGCTCATTACGATTAAACATGTTTGCAATGACAATTAGAGATTATAGTTTCTCATTCCATGCATAAGTAGCTAGGAGTGGATACTAATTTATCTTGGATGTCAACATTGCGTTAAAATGATTGCGATGTAGTATGATGATATGGTATTCTCCTCTGAATGTTCGAGTAGCTTGACTTGGCACATGTTCATGCATGTAGTTGAATCAAAACCAACATAGCCTCTATGATATTTATGTTCATGGTGTTCATATCCTACTCATGCTAGTGTCCAATGTTACTTATGCAAAATGTACCGTTGTTGCTCTCTAGCTGGCTGCTTCTCAACCTATTTGCTAGCCTTCGCCTGTACTAAGTGGGAATTCTGCTTGTGCATCTAAAACCTTGAACCCAAGTTATTCCAGATGAGTCCACCATACCTACCTATATGCGGTATTACCCTGCCATCCTAAGTAAATTTGCATGTGCAATCTCTAAAAACTTCAAATAAATATCCTTTTTGTGTGCCTGGATCGTTCATGGAACGACAGGAGATCTTCCATGCTAAGTGGATTATTCTTAGATCAAGTGTTTATTCACTCGCCTTCGCATGAGAAAGGGGCAGTAATAGGGATTCCCAGTCCCAAACTGCAAACAGAAAAGAGCTTACAAATAATCAAACAAAAACTCCTACGGAGTCATAACCTTTACTTTATCGCTTGGGAACCACTACTAATGTGTTTAGCATGGAAGATAGTGATAATGATGGTCGTAAAGTAAACAAGAAGGGTGCATTTCTCAAAATTTCATTTACCTCTGTTTTAAAACTTCTGCTCTGGCTGGCTGCTTCTCAACCTATGTTAACCCGGCGAATCAGGATGAGCATAACGCAGAAGTTGCGAAAGTGAAGGATCAGATAGCTCTGGCCAAGGCAGACCTGGTAGCTGAGGACACCAGGATGGCTGCAGAGCAGGCCGAGTTGGATGCACAGACTTACCGGCTTATGTTGGATCAGAGCGCGTAAAATGATGTCATGAGGAGAAGGTACCGATCTCACCTGCCTCTGGTTTATGAGGCAAGGAATCTCTTTAACACGCCAGGAGCAGGAACCAGTAACCAGCCAGTGGTAAACCGGGTGGAGGCACCTGGAACGGGGGCGCCGATTCAGCCGCGCCCGATGGATCCACCTCGTCAGAACAATGTCCTGTCACAGCACGTCTCAACGCCTCCGGTCATTACTCTAACCCGTTGGATAACATAGTCGCCACCGCTTCACGATTTGCGGCTCTCCCGATCGAAGGCGAGTCCCCAGTAGCGGTTGAGACACGACGGGCTAGAGAGCTCCTTCAAACAGCCCTAACTCAGCAGCAAGCTTATTCATACAGCCGCGAGAGGATTCATTCCACTCCCCGCCCAAGCCGGAGTTACAGCAGGCGTATTGATGAACCGGTTATGTCGAATGACACGTCTCCAACGTATCTATAATTTTTGACTGTTTCATGCTATTATATTACCCCTTTTGGATGTTTATGGGCTTTATTTTACACATTTATATTATTTTTGGGACTAACCTACTAACCGGAGGCCTAGCCCATATTGTTGTTTTTTGCCTATTTCAGTATTTTGAAGAAAAGGAATATCAAACGGAGTCCAAACGGAATGAAACCTTCGGGAGCATGATTTTTGGAATGAACGTGATCCAAAGGACTTGGAGTGCAAGTCAATAAGCAGCCGAGGCAGCCACGAGAAAGGAGCCCCCCTTCCCCGTAGGGCGCGCCCCGCTCTCTCGTGGGCCCCTCTGGCGGCCACCGACGTACTTCTTCTTCCAATATATACCTACGTACCCCGAAAACATCTAGGGGCACCACGAAACACAATTTCCACCGCCAGAACTTCTCAGATCCGCGAGATCCCATCTTGAGCCTTCGTTTCAGACTCACGGAGGGGAATCAACCACTGAGGGCCTCTACATCAACATCCTTACCCCTCCGATGAGTTGTGAGTAGTTTACCACAGACCTACTGGTCCATAGTTATTAGCTAGATGGCTTCTTCTCTCCTTTTGGATCTCAATACAATGTTCTCCCCCTCTCTTGTGGAGATCTATTCGATGTAAACTCTTTTTGCGGTGTGTTTGTCGAGATCCGATGAATTGTGGGTTTATGATCAAGTTTATCTATGAATAATATTTGAATCTTCTCTGAATTCTTTTATGTATGATTGAGTTATCTTTGCAAGTCTCTTCGAATTATCAGTTTGGTTTGGCCTACTAGATTGGTCTTTCTTGCCATGGGAGAAGTGCTTAGCTTTGGGTTCAATCTTGTGGTGTCCTTACCAAAGGATGTAAAGGGTTGCAAGGCACGTATTGTATTGTTGCTATCGAGGATAACAAGATGGGGTTTATATCATATTGCATGAGTTTATCCCTCTACATCATGTCATCTTGCTTAATGCGTTACTCTGTTCTTATGAACTTAATACTCTAGATGCAGGCAGGTCGATGTGTGGAGTAATAGTAGTAGATGCAGGCAGGAGTCGGTCTACTTGTTATGGACGTGATGCCTATATACATGATCATGCCTAGATAATCTCATAACTATGCGCTTTTCTATCAATTGCTCGACAGTAATTTGTTCACCCACCGTAATACTTATGCTCTTGAGAGAAGCCACTAGTGAAACCTATGGCCCCGGGTCTATCTCTTATCATATTTGCTTTCAATCTACTTTTATTTGCATCTTTACTTTTTGCATCTATATTATAAAATACCAAAAATATATTTATCTTATCATACTATCTTTATTAGATCTCACTTTCGCAAGTGGCCGTGAAGGGATTGACAACCCCTTTATTGCGTTGGTTGCGAGTTCTTAGTTTGTTTGTGTAGGTGCGTGGGACTTTTGAGGAGCCTCCTACTGGATTGATACCTTGGTTCTCAAAACTGAGAGAAATACTTACGCTGCACTTGCTGCATCACCCTCTCCTCTTTGAGGAAAACCAACGCAAGCTCAAGACGTAGCATCGAACAGTGCACGGAACCGTAACCCATCTCGAGGGCATAACCCGGCGGGTGGTGGTGCTAATTCTTAGGATGTGGTGGATCATGGTAGGGCACGTCGAGAAGCCGAGTTAGCAGCACAGTACGCGGCCCGTCAGCTTACTCCGGTTCGTCCAACAACTTCGGTGGAACTAGGAGTTACCTCCAGTTCTTTGGGGGTGCCGTGTCTCACCCCGGCTCTACGTAATGTACGGCTGCCCAAGGATTTCCAGGGTCCACATAAAGTGCCCAATTACACTGCCGATTTACCCCCCGAGTCATGGATCGAAAGCTATAAGATGGAAATGGAGACTTTGGATGTGGATGAGGCGGCATGTGCTAAATACTTCACCATGATGTTGGAAGGAACAACTCACACTTGGCTGAAAAATTTACCAGCTAACTCCATTGGGTCATGGGCCAAGTTAAAGGCCCGGTTTATCCAGAATTGCAAAGACACGTGCAAGCAGCCCATGTCAATAGTGGACTTAGCCGCCTGTGTCCAATAAGAAGGTGAATCGACAACCCATTGGGTGCGCCAGGTTTCAGAAATCTTGCATTCATCAGACCGCATCAACGCTGATACATCAGTTTTAACCTTGGAAGGCAATTGCCGGTTTGCGCCTCTGAAGCTGAAGTTGGGACAGCTCAAGCGTCACTGCAATGACATGGGGACGCTTATGGCAGCTCTGGTCAAGTATGCCGACTCTGATAGTACCAAGGACCCTGAGTCTGAAGATGAAAAGCCGGGAAAGGGAAAGAAGAGCGGCTACACCACGCGGGCCATGGAAACAATGGTAAGCGTAAAGCGGATAATAGTTTAGATTTTGTGGCTAACAGTAACACGCAGAATAATGGTCAGCGTCGTAAGGGTAGACCGCCCCCGCGGGGTGGAGGATCAGGTGTCAATCTTGAGCGCCTGTTAAATCAGCCTTGCCCAAGGCACAGGACGAAAGAAAGGCCAGCTGTCAGGGAGGATAAGGAGGCACTTCCTTGTGTGCGAAGTTATTGATGGTGGGTCCGAGCTATCAGGGGGGAGGATTTTTTTTTCGTGCCTAATATGGAGGCACTTTCCTTGCGTCCGAAGATATAGCTGGTGATTCCCATCTGTCAGAGGGGAAAATATTTTTTCCACAAAATACAGAGGCCCTTCCGGTAGGTCCCTGTTGTCAGGTGGAGGAATCATTATTTTGCGCGTAATAAGGAGGCACTTCCTTGCTGCGGCTGTTGACCCACCTACAGCCTCTCCACGTACAGTCCTCTTTCGATGTAAGTCGTTCCTTGACCACGTTGACCATACCGCGCCAAGAGCACCAAGGCGGTGGACGACGGCGAGGCCTAGGAAGGGAATGACCTGGAGCCGGGGAAGACTCAACAGTTGTTTCCCACGCGGAGGGGCGTACGAGGGTTTACTGGCTGGGTTGTAGTGTGAGGCTGCCGTCGCCGGAGAATAACATCAGGTCTGGGTGAGTACAGGGATGGCCAGACCAGCGATGGGAGTAGGGCGGGGTAGTGAGGCCTATGTGGCAGCAGAGCCGGCCACGGGAGGTAGGAGCAGGCGGCACTACCGGCGCTGGTTTGGGCGGCTGGAGCAAGAAGAATAGAGGTTGAAGAAGCACTATGGCCATTGGATGGACATCGTATGGTCATTGGAGAATCGTTCATATTGACTAAGTTGACAAAGCCCTCCGTCCATGTCAGTAGGCCCACAAGTCAGCCTCCAACTATGGTGGGTCCCAGATAGCAGGGGAGTATTCATTTTTTGTGCGTAATAAGGAGGCACTTCCATGCGAAGATATAGCTGGCAGGTCCGAGCTATCAGCGGGAGGAACATTTTTTTCATGAAATACAGAGGCCCTTCCGGTGGGTCCCTACTGTCAGGTGGAGGAATCATTATTTTGTGCGTAATAAGGAGGCACTTCCTTGCGTGCAGCCATTGACCTAGCTGTCAGCCTCTCCATGTACAATCCTCTTCTGATGGATGTTGTTCGTTGACCAAGTTGACCACGCTGTGCCGAGAGCACCAGGGCGGTGGACAATGGTGAGGCCTAGGAAGGGAATGACCCGGAGCCGGGGAAGACTCGGCAGCGGTTGCCCACACGGTGGGGACTACGAGGGTTTACTGGTTCCGTTGCCGTTGCCACAAAATAACAGGAGGTGTGCAGTGGGGAGTACGAGGGTTTACTGGTTCTGCTGCCATCGCCGGAAAATAACAGGAGGTGTGGGTGAGTAGAGGAATGGCTTGGCCAGCGATGGAGTAGGGTGGGGCGGTGCGGCCTGTGCGGCAGCACAACCGGCCATGGGCGGCGAGAGCAGGCAGTCCCACCAGTGCTGGTTTGGGTGGATGGAGGCAGAAGATCAGATATTGAAGAAGCAGCACGGCCATTGGATTAACATCCCATGGTCACTACTGCTAGAATCGTTTGTGGACTAAGTTGACAAAGCCTTTCGTACACGTCAACCTAGTAGACCCACAAGTCAGCCTCAAAATCTGTCCCAAACAGCATACAACCCAAAATTTCTAGCCAGATTCAAATTAATTTTATTTTAAAACTAAACATACCTTAATTTAGATCCAATGAAATTTTATCCGCACAAAAACAATGAAATTTAAAATATTAAAATCCGAAAGAAAAATGTATTTTGGAACTAATTGCCTATTTGCTGTATTTTTTCATTTTATATCCCATTTATTATTACTTATAGCCCATTTCTTGTTACTTATAGCCCATTTCTTATTACTTATAGCCCATTTTTTGGGCAAGCCCGAATGTATCCCTCCTCGTCTTGAAAGATTTTCGGCCCAGCAAGGCGTAGAAAAGCAAGTAGGTCTACGTTGGTTATTCTGTAAAAAAACAAAATAGCTGGGCTAGCCATTTTCAGAAAGAAAAAAAAACTGGGTTGGTCTTGTGGTAAACAGATGAAATAAAAGCATGGGCTAGACGGGCCACAGCTCCCGCACAACCCAGTTGATACCCTTCTCCGTCTCAAAAAAAATACTGCACGCGCTGCTGGGTCCCGGGTGTCTGTCGCTCCTTGTGCAGTTATCTCGCTTATTGACTATGTTGACAGTGGCGTGCGACCCAGATGTCAGGAAACCATCAGGAGGAACCCTTTTTATCTTGTAATAAAGGAGGCACTTGCTTGCCTACTGCCATGATCCTGGTGGGTCCCTACTGTCATCCTCAACGTGTACAGTCATCTCCTTATTCCTCTCGGTTGTTGACCATGTTGACAACACCGGAGGGCGGCGCCGCGGCGAGCAAACTAAGGCGGAGGACAATGGTGAGGCCTTGGTGCAATGTGTCCATGATGCATGCGCGGTAGCACAACCAGCCGTGCGAGGCGGGAGCAGGCGGTCCCGCCGGCGCTGGTTTGGCTTTGGCGGCTAGAGGAAGAAGAGACTGAAGAAACACGACAGATGTTGAATGTCAATTCAACGGTCAAGGTTGGCACAATTGTTTATTGACTAAGCCGACACCAAGTAGCATACTTTTTATATATAGGAAGAAAAGAAAAACTGGGCTTGTTCGCCTAATAACATTCTCGAAACTGCGACTATTCGATCTTGCGTTGCAACTAAAACTGCGAGGAAAATGCATTTGTCTACCATTCTCCTCCCAAGGAACGTTCGCCACATAAGTGACTAGCACCCTTGGTTTTCAACCAAGAGGTCTTGGGTTCGAGTCCCAGGAACCCTCAATTTTGTCCTCCTTCCTTCCTCGCAAAAAAGAAAGAAAATCAAAGACTTGAGAAGGCGTACAGAACAAGCTAGTGTACCAGTAAAGAGACGTTGCTGAATTTTAGAAAAAAGAGAGATGTGCTCCTGTAGCTAGTTCGAATACAAACCTAGACTATGACTATATATGGTGTTATGCTACTCTGCAAGTAATGAAACCAACATATCCAACGTTCGCTTCTCCTCTTCTCTACTTACTCTGCCTAGCATCAGAAGCTCTGGCCGCAGTAATCATGTCTGCGGGCGGCTCGTCCACTTGATCTTCAGGAGGCAACAACCAGATATGCACCAAGTCGCCACCAATACCATCGCCTGTGGGTCTCATCACCCCCCGCCAACACATGCACCGCAACTGGTTGCTCATCGCAACCCACTGCCGTTGGTGTGGTGCCACTGCTACAAATCACGCAGAGTCATCCATCGCGTCTCAACCACAATCCGCAACCCTGGCTGAGTCTTCTACAAATGCCTGAATCATGGGGTAATAATATGTTTAAGTGTTGTTCCGCTGCTTTCAGTTGCTGATTTTTTAATAGTTTGGTTGATGATCTTCCAATTTGATTCGTGCAGAAAAGGGAAGATTCATGTGATTTGTATTTCTAGGAAGTTGCTGATGTGGGGGAATGCAACTACGCTAATTATATAGTTAGCTGAGGAATCCCAATACTAGCAGGTTGGGGTGTTGGACAAGTAACTGAAGGAATGGCAAAAGAGGAAGATGCAGAGCAGATGGTTGAAGATGCAGTTCCTCCGATCATGGCCAAGCAACAGATGATGAACGACCTTGACAACAATGAGGAGATGAAAGAGCTTGTGAAGATCATGGGAAAAAAATGTGCTCTGTAGGATGATTGTCTCTTTATTTGCAGTGTATGTAGCACTCGTGATGTATTCAGTGGCTATGCCATGAGCACTTTGTTGAAACTAGTAATGAATGAAACATGTTTAGCAGGCTGGGCGTAGTGTTGTGAACATCTAATGAATTCTATTAACAGAAATCGGGGGATATCCCCTTTTGCTCATAAATAAATAAATAGCAGATGCCTTTTTGCTAATAAGTAAATAAATAAGTTAGCAGAGGCCCTGCCGGGTCAGCTTTGATCCTATTCGAAGACGTCAAGCAAATTGCAGTCCAATAGCAAACTATGTCATGAAATACAAGTTTCACAGCCAAATATGAGTACAACTAAACAACAATGTCATCATGTTGTAGTCATCATACAATCACCAAACACAAATCAACATACATAATAAGTGATGCTCTCACAACAAAATACTAGACAACAACTTCATCAGGTTTCAGTTGTCATAGCAAACACAATTTCACATAGTAGATATAAAAAACGTCTTCTAATAGGCAAATACGACAAAAGCAATCCAATCATGCATCATCCGCAACAGCAGCGTCAACATCTTCGCCATGTGTATCAATCTGAATAGTAATTCCCCCCAGTGTCATCTTCTTCTTCATCCTCAATGTCCTCGAACGCTAGTTTCTTATTGATCAACTCTCATATGTCCATAGCCCGGTAGGCAATCTTTTCGCCAGCGTCATTGACGTGATGGTTCTCAAAGATATTAGGAACACCTGTGGAATCTTCTACATCAGGAGCAGTGTAAGCATCAACTTGTTGTGCAACTTCATTAAACGAATTCCTCTGCTCAAACCTTTGCAATACTCTACAGTCATCGCTACGTGCAAATGTGTCTTCCAGGAAAATTATCTATGTTGCTTGATTTGCCAAAATTAAAGGCTCGTAGGTCTGGTACGCCACCTTGACATAGATGGATTTGAAATAATCATCAGCTCTGGGTTTTGCGATCCTAGAAAACAAGTTATACCAACGGCAGCACAATAGAACCACACACCGATGAACCTCAAACGGAGATATCACGCAATCGAACAATGTCATTATGTTAGCATACGTTTGATTATCTCTTCGTCGTACTTATCCGTGCTCATGATGGCACTGTTTTGTGTCTTCCTGCCTTCGTCGCGTGCAAGGGTGTTGTAGCGCACATCTCCAACAACGCAAGATTCATAATGTCTTACCCGAGTATTAGGACCCATTGCTAGTGCGTAAAGGGCATCATTAACTGCCTGCCCATCCTCCCGCATCTTCTTAACCTATGGTTAGAAAATAGACAAGCTGATCATCTTATGTACTCAATATATTGAAAAAACTGATAGTGCAATTCAAAAGCTTACATGGCTCTTGAACCATTTCGCAAATGCTGCCATAACCAGTTTGTCAATGTTTCTTGGAATTTGCGGTAGTAACTCCTTTTTGTAGATGCTGCACAACATAGTGATCGCGTCAAACATCTAAATATATAAGAATGTGATGCATGTTTAGTAGATTACGATGTATAACCTACAGTACTTAGCACTTACTCGGTATAAGGTAGAATCTCATGACAGTTATTCAACACATACCAAACCATTTTGTCCAAATCTTTAGGTTTGTCGTCTTGTCGACTCTTCCCTCAGAACTTCGAGCAGTAACAATCGAAAACATTGAGCCCGGGATTGTCTTCACCCACCTCTTTGCTAAGCTGATCAGTTGTTTCAATGTATTTTGAGCAGAATGTCAATGCTTCTGTAGCAATGTAGGCCTCTGCAATGGAACCCTCGGGTCTAACTCTGTTCCTAACATAGCCCTTGAAAGTGCCTAGCCGCCTTTCAATAGGGTACATCCAACCATACTGTACTAAACCTCTAAGTAGTTCCTCATCGGGTAGATGAACAACCAAATGCAACATCACATCAAAGAAGGTGGAGGATATATATATATATATATATATATATATATATATATATATATATATATATATATATATATATTCTCAAGGTCGCATAGGATAGTTGTATCTTGTCTCTAAGACGCTCCAAAGCATTTATCCTGATATTTCTACTGCAGAGTTCCCTGAAGAATTGTCCCAACTCTGCAACTGCTCTATATAAGTCAGGGTGGTCCAATCCTCTAAGGATAAATGGTAAAACCCTTTGAAGTAGGACGTGGCAGTCATGAGTTTTCAACCCTTATACCTTGTTTCCATCTGCACTGACTCTCCTTTCAGGGTTGGAAACAAATCCATGTGGGAACCTCACACGTCACAGGACCTCGCATAATTCTTTTGTTTTTACCTTGTCCAAGATGTACATAGTTGGTGCCATATCCTGTGGTTTACCTTCATCTTCCACCTGCAAATCCTTTCTGATACCCAGATGTGTCAAATCAATCCTAGATTTTAAGGTATCTTTCGTCTTGCCTTCAATATTAAGAAGTGTGCTGATAATGCTGTCACATATATTTTTCTCGATGTGCATCACATCAAGATTATGCCGCAAATCCAAATCTTTCCAATACTCCAAGTCCCACAAAGTGGACCTGTGGGTAAACAATAATCTCTCTTCTGCCCTGCCATCCTCCGTTTTCCCGCTACCATTATCAGGATGGTTTCCTGGTGTAATATGACTGACCTTCTCTAATTCCACTTGCAACTCATCGGCGGTGAGCCTCTTTGGCGCATCACGGTTTTCATGCTTGCATTGAAGACATTTCTTTGGTATTTTGTAGGACACGGCTTGTCCTTGGCAAGGAAACGACCGTGTCCAATGTAACAGATCTTGCTAAGTATTGCGTATGATAGAGGATTCCTGTCATAGCAAACACATGCATTGTAACCATGTGTCGTTCGCCCTGACATAGTGCCCAAAGCCGGATAATCATGGATGCACCAAATTATAACAGCACGCAGAAAGAAATCAGCTGGTGGGCTGCTATATAGGTATCAAGTGAGAACACCCCTCCATAGCTGTTGAAGTTCCTCCACAAGAGGCTCCATGAATAAATCAAAATCCTTTCCAGGACTTTTTGGACCTGAGATGAGCAAGGCCATCATGTAGTTTGATTCTTTTGTGCAGACATTTGGAGGCATGTTGTAAGGGATAACAAGCACTGGCCACATGCTATATGTGGCGCTCTGGTGGCCAAAGGGGTTAAATCCATCTGAAACTAAGCCAAATCTAATGTTTCTCGGGCCAGCAACAAACTTTTGTGTTTCTGATTGAAGCTTTTCCAGTCACTACCATGAGATGGATGGCTCATTACATTATGATCTCTGTACTCCTGGTTCCTAGAATGCCACAGTACATCCTCTCTTGTTTCAGCATCATGAAACAACCTCTGCAATGTTGGTATAATTGGAAAATGTCTCAGAACATTATGAGGAATCCTCTTCACAACATCGCCATCTTTCCATCTTGATGATTTGCATTTTGGGAATTCACTTAAGTTGGGATAATCCTTCCGGAACAGAACACAATTATTCTTAAAAACTGCACGAAAGAAATTCTTCATTTTACTATAGGTGTGTGGCAGCTCAGACGCATCCGGGAAAGATTTGCGGAAAGCAGCCGACATCGCATTGAATGATTTGTTGGTCATCCGCTCAGATGTGTTCACCTGAAGAAAGGTGACCATAGCTAAGAATACTGACAACTTATTTCCTGGGGTGACAACCACGTTGCATTGTTCGAACATGCGGGCCCACCGTTTTTCTTCTGCAGGTGAAAGTTCACGAAATGGAAAAGCATCTCGTAGCATTGTTTCAATGTTGGTCAAACTCACTGGCTCCACCACCACCACCTCCTCCTCCTCTTCCACCTGAGCATCAGGCAGATCAAGATGGTGATCTGCTGCTTCCACATAGTTATAAATGAATTAATGTTCACAGCTTCACCATGATGAACCCACCAAGTATATGTGACCGACATTCCAGACAAGTGTAGATGATTTTGCACACTTGACTGGGGTCTTGTAACTGAATTCATACAACTGCTACATGCACAGAGCACATCTGATTTCGGACCACCGTACTCAGCTCTGATAAAGTTTGTAAAGTTTTCAACCCCCTCGACATATGCTACGGAGAATCTTTGAGCAGAAGTTATCCAAGTCCTGTCCATCTGTTAGACATACAAATTAGTTCTTCTACTAGATATTACAGGAAAAACATGTATGCTTTTTTATATAAAGCTAATTCAGCAAACAGATATGAGTGCTAAATTATGGCAGGATGTTTTAGTAGTCAATGAGGCCGAGCACGCAACCATCTAAGGCCATCTTAGCAACAAAGATCGAGTATAACACGGAGTAGAGCTATTTCACCTAACAGATTGGCTACTAGACCATGGCAATCTACGTCACAATAAATATATGGCAGTATATTATAGCAACTAATCGGGCGTGGCATGCCATCTCAGCTAAGCAGATTGAGTGCAGAACAGGGCAAGGAAGCTTCTTAAGCAGAGCATATTGACTGTAAACTACTTTGGCAAACAGTGAGATTAACAGCGTCTATCAGCTAACATTCAGTGCTACTCTGACATGCACGGGGCCTTAGTCTAGAATGCGCATACCATGGGAGAAGCCGACAACTGTGTGTCTCCACAAGAACGTTGCTAGCGGTGGTGGCGCGGCTAGAGGACTGTAGTCTACGAGAGTGTACTGTGGGAGCGAGAGGATCGCCTTGCGTCCCCTCGATGAACCGCGGTGCCGACGTATCGGCGCGGCGGGGAGGGCTGCTTTGGCGGAGCGAATGGAGTGGAGGGCGGGGGGTTGGGGAATATTATTGGCTAGTTGGCCGAACGGTGGTTGAATTTGGGATTTGGGGGATTTTCGCGCGGTTGACGGGAGAGTTTGGTGCATGGTCGGTTTCTCCAAGTGCGGTCCCACGTGTCAGTGAAGAGGCAAGCCGAAGGGGGTTCCGTTTGCGTGAGCCGTGTGCAGGACCGACTGTGTGAGGGGTACAATGCGACCACAATGGGCGTGCTGTGAGTGTACCGCCTTTTTTCCTTTTAAAGTTGGTGCTTCGCGCGATCCATCAATAATCCCGACTAAAACGGCATGGCCGGGTCTTTTCCCGCGCGATATGCTGGGAGGTTGGCTGATATGTCTCCGACGTATGTATAATTTATGAAGTATTCATCCCATTTTTAGAACAATTTTATATGATTTTGGTATGATTTTCTTAGAACTAACTCGAACTGACGCTGTTTTCAGCAGAACTACCGTGGTATTGTTTTTTGTGCAACAATGAAAGTTCTCGGAATGGGCTGAAAATTTACGGTGAATATTTTTGGAAAATATAAAAAATACTGGAGCGAAAAGATACTAGAGAAGAGTCCTGGGGTAACCACAAGGGTGGGGGGCACCCCCACCCCCTAGGGCGCGCCCCCCTATCTTGTCATCGCCCCGTGGGTCCCATTGACTTGTCCCCAATGCCAAACACTCCTATAAATTGAGGACACTCCAGAAGAAAACCTAGATCAGGAGTTCCGCCGCCGTAAGCCTCTGTAGCCACGAAAAACCCATCTAGGCCCTCTCTGGCACCCTGCCGGAGGGTGCCATCATCACCGGAGGCCATGGAGGAGGATCCTAGAGGGGGCCATCATCGCCATGGAGGCGAAGGACTAGAGGGACAACCTCTCCCCATCTAGGTGGGAGGCCATGGAGGAGGAAGCACAAGGGGGCGAACCTAACCCCCTCTCTCTCGGTGGCGCCGGAGTGCCATCGGGGAAACCATCACCGCGGTGATCGTCTTCATCAACATCACCATCTTCATCACCATCCTCTTCTCTTTTACGCCGTCCACTCTCCCGCACCCTATTGTAATCCCCTACTTGAACATGGTGCTTTATGCCACTTATTATGATCCAATGATGTGTTGCCATCCTATGATGTTTTGAGTAGATTTCTTTTGTCCTTTAGGTTGATTGATGATCTAGATTGGTTTGAGTTGTATGTTTTATTTTGGTTCTGTCATATGGTGCCTTCTGAGCCGCGCATACGTGAAGGATTCCCGCTGTAGGGTGTTACAATACGTTCATGATTCGCTTATAGTTGGTTGCTAGAGTGAGAGAAGCTTAAACCCGAGTAAGAGGGTTGTTGTGTATGGGATAAAGCGGACTAGATACTTTAATGCTATGGTTGGGTTTTACCTTAATGATCTTTAGTAGTTGCAGATGCTTGCTAGAGTTCCAATCATAAGTGCATATGATCCAAGGAGAGAAAGTATGTTAGCTTATGCCTCTCCCTCATATAAAATTGCAATGACGACTACCGATCTTGTTAACAATTGCCTAGGATAATTCCGCACACCGATCCATCATTATTCCACACTCGCTATTTATAATATATAATAATATATCCTAACTTTATGTTAACAACACCTATTTTTATATTTTAATTCTCCGATATCATTCAAAGTTATCATCTTCATACTCACAACGTAGTTTTATTTCTCGTTTCTAGTTGGAAGAAAACGTTCGGTGTACGTAGAGTCGTATCAGTAGCAGATAGGACTTGAGAGAATATTGATCTTACCTTTAGCTCCTTGTGGGTTTGACACTCCATACTTATCAGTTCCACCTTTATAAATAACTAAATATCTATGATGATTCCTTGCACTTGGGGATTATCAAGCTCTTTTCTCGCGCCGTTGCCGGGAAGCAATAGCGTGGGGTTGATATTTTCGTGTATGATTTTTTGCTTTCTTCACTAAGTAGGATTTGTCTTCCCTTTTGTTTTTATTTAGTTGTGGGTGAAAAAAACAAAAAAAATTACAAAATGCAAAAAAAAAATATTTGCCTCTTATTCATAAAAACTTTTTCAAAAAGAGAAGTGATTGGAAGGTTGTGCATTGGAGAAGTGAGGGTTGACCTTGAACACTTGTGTTCATGCTCATCGAAGCATGTAGATTTTTTTCATGGAAGTTTCTCAAAAATAATTATCCCCTTGTATATATTCATTGTATTATAAAAATAATTTGCCAAGGTTTGCTTTTAGGATGATTAGATTGCTTGTTTGGTGTGTGCAGCAGAAAAAACAGAAACTTTTTCTTTAGTGATTGATTTTACGTCTTTTGCTGGAGCGTGATAAAATCTTGAAATTTTTACACAATAATTCTATGCAATTTTTTTAGATTGTCCTATTGTTTCAGAATTTTTGAAGTTACAGAAGTATCCGAAAGTTCTACATTACTACAGACTGTCCTGTTTTTGAGAGATTATGTTTTCTATGTGCTGTTCACTTATTTTGAT
The DNA here is from genome assembly GCA_021605205.1 of Aegilops longissima. Lineage (NCBI taxonomy): Eukaryota > Viridiplantae > Streptophyta > Magnoliopsida > Poales > Poaceae > Aegilops > Aegilops longissima. The sequence goes on along the minus strand of CM038682.1, from coordinate 364,585,307 downwards.
GAATCTATGGGTATTATCGGGGGGTATGAACCTTGGTTAAGTTGGAATACAGTATATATAATGCTAATATGAAATTGGAATGAGTTTACAACTGTACCTAAAGGTAGTGCTTTGCTTTATTATACCAACGGATCTCACAAGTTTTTTTGTAAAGTTTTGTGTGGATGAAGTGTTCGAAGAACCAGGAGTTATCAATATGAGAAGAATAAGGAGAGGCAAGAGTTCAAGCTTGGGTATGCCCAAGGCACCCCAAGTAAATATTACAAGGATACTCAAGCATCTAATCTTGGGGATGCCCCGGTTGGCATCCCATCTTTATTCCTCAACAATTATCGGTATACCTCGGTTTTTGTTTTGTTCAAATGATATGTGTCTTTTGCTGTCTTTTTACTTTATGTACCAAGCTAGTATGAGATAGTCCTTCATTGATTTATAGAATGCTTCATGTGATTCACTTAAATATTTTGAGTATGGCTTTATAAAATGCTCTTTGTGCTTCACTTAAATCTTTTGAGTATGGATTTAAAGAATGCTTTGTGTGCTTCACTTATATATTTTGAGATTGGATGTTGGTAAATCTATATTATTTATAGAATGCTCCATGAACTTCACTTATATCTAAATTATGAATAAGACTATCATCGAAATTGGGCTTGGAAGAGTGTCATTAAAATATCATGCCTAGCTAAAAAGGCATTAAAGAAAAGCGCTTGTTGGGAGGCAACCCAATATTTACCCCTACTGTTTTTGTGTGTTCACATGATTAAGCTAATGTAGTAATCATGTTTTATAGCTTTCGTTTCAATAAAGTGCCAAGTAAGACCTTTGGGATGGCTTACGGTGATAGTTGATTTGATCTTGCTGAAAAACAGAAACTTTTGCGCTCATTGCCAAAATTTTAAAAAATCACAGAAGCGTGCTTTTGATCTGAAATTTTTACACAAGATTGATATACAATGTCGGTGTACAAAAGGAAGGGCACACTTTTGTACCCCTTTACCTGTGCACGGGCAGTCAGAGCCGCGCCCACGACCACACCAAGCAGAGCAAGGGAGGTGAGCCAAGGTAAGGCCGAAGCCCAAGACGATCAGAGCAACGCCAAGGCCAAGACCACAAAGAGCAGAGGGACGAAGTAGGTTCCCCCGGCAAGACCCTTGCCGGGGCAACCTCAGTGGCCCCGGCAAGATCCTTGCCGGGACAGCTCGCCCCACACCAACAGAGTGAGCCACCCTTGAGCCTATGGCCGCCAACACCGTCATCAACGTGGGTGTAACGGCCCGGTTTCGATGCGCCAGGTGTCCGTCAGTTATTCGCCGTCGTTGCCATGTCATTTGCTTGCGTGTTTCACTTTGCCATGTCATCATATGCATTTCATATCATGTCATCATGTGCATTTCATTTTGCATTCGTGTCCATCTCATGCATCCGAGCATTTTCCCCGTTGTCCGTTTTGCAATCCGGCACTCCTATGTCTCCTGGCGCCCCCTTTTACCTCTTTTCGTGTGTGGGTGTTTAACGGTCTCGGAATGGACCGAGGTTTGCCAAGCGGCCTTGGTATAGCACCGTGAACCGCTGTCAAGTTTGGTCATTTGGAGGTCGTTTGATACTCCAACGGTTAACCGGGTAACCGTAAAGCCTCCTTCTCTTTGCAGCCCAACACCCCTTTCAAAGTGGCCCAAAACCCAGCAAACTCCCCTCTATGCTCTCGGTCGTTCGATCACGATCATGTGGGCGAAAACCGCACTCCATTTGGAGTCTCCTAGCTCCCTCTACCTATAAATATGTGCCTCCCCCGAAAATTCCCGGTCCAAACCCTAATTTCTTCTCCCTCTCGCCACGGACGTGTCCGTCCGGCCGGACGAAACTCCCGCCGCCGCCCGCAGCGGTGGGCGCCCGCCACGTGGCACCGCGCCCTCCCGCCGCCCGCGGCCATGGAGCCCATCCGGGGCCCAGGAGCCCATCCGAGGCCAGCAGGCCCGCTCCGCGCCCGCCGCCGCCGGTTCGCGCGCCGCGCGCTGCTGCCCGCCGCGGCCCCCGCCGCCGCCCGCGCCTCGCCCGCCAGCGCCCGGCCTGGGCGCCGCCGCCTCGCCCTCGCCGCCTCGCCTCCCGTGCTCGGCCGCCCGGCCCGCGCGCCATGCGCCCCGCCGCCGCCGCCGCGCCGGCGCCGCGCTCCCCGCCGGCCGACCTCGTCGCCGCCTCCCTCCGCCCTCGTCGCCTCCGGCCGCCGCGCCGCTCGCCGGAACCGCCACCCCGTCGCCGGATCTGGGGAGTGGACGAGATCCACCACTCCCCCATCCAAACGCCGGCCCCGTCCAGATCCTCCCCGTCCGGGAACCACCTCATCCCGCGTTGACTTTCGCGGAGGTATAATTTCCTCTAAGTCCTTTTCTGTCACATTTTGGTGCCTAATTCATCATGTTGTATCTCTGCATCCGTAGCTCCGTTTCGTGCGTGTAATATGTCAAATTGTTCGTGTCGACGAGTACATCATTTCATTCCATTGCATCATGTTCATTTGAGTTCATATCGATGCCTGAATCTTCGTTGCAAGAGTGCTATATGATGTTAATCTGCTGAAACTGTTATAACTTGATGATTTGTCATTTTTGTTGCATTTGATGTGTGCATCCTATGAGGTTGATGTCTACATGTGTGTTGATCTATGTCATTCCATCTTTACAGTGGTGCCATCCATGTATTTTTGTGAGTTGTGTAGTGAGTGCATCAAGCTTGTTAAGTAGGGTACTTGCTGTTGCTGTTTTGCATGTCTGAATCTGCTATATCATGTTGCTATGTTAACCTGCTGCTACAAGTCATTCTATGCATAATCTGGAGATGTTCAGTAAGAATGTTTTGTTCTACATGTCAAGCTCTATCCATCCATGGGTGCCATCATATTTTCTGATCCTTTGTGGCTCATGGTCAGTAAGGGACTCTTGTTCTATGCATTTAGTAGTATCATGACATGCCTTTGTTTGCCATGATAAGTTCCTGTAGCATGTTGTTTGATAGCTCTAAACATTGCAACCTGATGTTATTTCCTGATAAGTCTGGAACTGTTATTATTCGCCATCTTGCCATGTGTGTTTGAGCATGTTCTAGTGATTTCCGGAGATAGCTCAGTGTTCATGTTTTGTCATGCTTTACCTGTACATCATGCCCATGCCTTTTGTTTTCACGTTGGCATGCTGTAGCATAGTGTTTTGATGCTTGCAATTTGCCTACTTGCTGTTATGGACAGATTGTTGTTATGACTTGTATAGAGTGTATGTGTTGATCCGTTGCTTCGTTTTGAGTGTGCTCTATATGAAACTTGCTTGATTTTGCATGTAGTTTCATATTATCATGTTGCATCCTTGTTTTGAGGTGTTTGCTTGATGTTTGGATGCATTTAGCATCAATGCCATGTTCAACTTGCTTTGCTCATATCATCTAGGCCGTAGCTCCGAATCTAATGAACTTTATATGTAACTTGACTAGAATTTTGTGTAGATCCTCTTGGTTCATCTTAACTTGCTGTTTAACAACTTGAACATAAAGTTATTCAGATCTGGACCAATTTCGAAATTTGCATATGAGGACTTACCGGAATTGTTATATGTCGTTTCCGGCCTGATTTAAACTTGCTTTGATGTGTTGCTCTTGTTTGCATCATATCTTGCCATGAGTAGCTTCATGTAGCCTTGTCATGCATCATGCTTGTTGTGCATCATGTCTTGTTCATGTGTGGTGTGTTTACCATGTTGTGTGCTTCTTCTTGTTAGTTCCTGTTTCGTTGCGATCGTGAGGATTCGTTCGTCTACGCTTGGTTCCTCTTTGTGGCTTCATCTTCTTCATGGACTCGTTCTTCTTCCTAGCGGGATTTCAGGCAAGATGACCGTCACCTTGGATCTCACTACTATCATTGCTATGCTAGTTGCTTCATTCTATCGCTATGCTGCCCTACCTATTACCTGTTTATCAAGCCATCCCAAATTGCCATGAACCTCTAACCATTGTCACCCTTCCTAGCAAACCGTTGTTTGGCTATGTTACCGCTTTGCTCAGCCCCTCTTATAGTGTTGCTAGTTGCAGGTGAAGTTGAAGATTGCTCCATGGTGGACAGGATTTTGGTTGGGATATCACAATATCTCTTATATTATTAATGCATCTATATACTTGGTAAAGGGTGGAAGGCTCGGCCTTATGCCTGGTGTTTTGTTCCACTCTTGCCGCCCTAGTTTCTGTCAAATCGGTATTATGTTCCCGGATTTTGCGTCCCTAACGTGGTCGGGTGATTTATGGGACCCCCTTGACAGTTCGCTTTGAATAAGACTCCTCCAGCAAGGCCCAACCTTGGTTTTACCATTTGCCTCCCACCACCTACTTTTTCCTTGGGAGTCGCTCTCTCGAGGGTCATCTTTATTCAGCCCCCCCGGGCCAATGCTTGTCTAAGTGTTGGTCCAAACTAGAGCCCTTTGCAGCGCCACCTTGGGGAAACTCGAGGGCTGGTTTTAGTTGTACGGAGTGCTCATCTGGTGTTGCCCTGAGAACGAGATATGTGCAGCTCCTATCGGGATTGTCGGCGCATCGGGCGGTCTTGCTGGTCTAGTTTTATTCCTGTCGAAGTGTCTTTTAGTCGGGATTCCGAGACTGATCGGGTCTTCCCGGGGAGAAGGAATATCCTTCGTTGATCGCGAGTGATTATCATGGGCTAAGTTGGGACACCCCTGCAGGGTATAAACTTTCGAGAGCCGTGCCTGCGGTTATGTGGCAGATGGGAATTTGTTAATATCCGGTTGTAGTAAACTTGAAGTAAACTCTTCTAAAATACACCAACCGTGTGCATAACCGTGAGTGTCTCTTTTCGGGGTTGATCGAGAGGAGAACACGGTTTATGGGTTATGTCTGACGTAAGTAGGAGTTCAGGATCACTTCTTGATCATTACTAGTTGACGACCGTTCCGCTTGCTCTCTTCTCGCTCTTATTTGCGTATGTTAGCCACCATATATGCTTAGTCGCTGCTGCAACCTCACCATTTTACCCCTTCCTTTCCCATTAAGCTTTGCTAGTCTTGATACCCATGGTAATGGGATTGCTGAGTCCTAGTGGCTCACAGATTACTACACCACCAGTTGCAGGTACAGGTTTGCGATGATCATGACGCGAGAGTGATGTTTGCTTATTTTGGAGTTCTTCTTCTGCTTCTTCGATCAGGGGATAGGTTCCAGGTCGGCATCCTGGGCTAGCAGGGTGGATATTGTTTGAGTTTCTGTTTATGTTTCATCCGTAGTCGGATGTTGATCTTGTATATGATGTTGTTGTATTCATGTGACATTGTATGTATTGGATGTATCCCCATCATTATGTAATGTTGATGTAATGATATCCACCTTGCAAAAGCGTCTTCAAGATGCGCTTCTATCCTTGGTGGGACCTTCGAGTTCCTTTAGGATAGGGTCGCATCTTGGGCGTGACAAGTTGGTATCAGAGCCTCGACCGACCCTAGGAGCCCCCTTGATTGATCGTGTAGTTTGGCCGCTGTTGAGTCTAGAATAAAACTGATTTCGGAGTCTAGTTATATCGGAGAGTAGGAATTCTTTTACTCCTCAGTCCCTTCGTCGCTCTGGTGAGGAATCTTGACGTAGGTGTTTTGAATTACTCCTCTTCCCGTTCAAATTTTTATTTAGGATCACGTGGTTAGTGTCGTGTGTTGTCCATCCTCTTTTGTGCGGTGCATTTCTCGTCAAGTCGACTCAACCATCTTCATCTTTGCCAAGTTCAATCCTCAGTTCTTCCTCCGACGTCGTTGTTTTTCCTTGTCCGAAGTTGTCCTTGTTTTTCCCACCCTCCCTCCCTTCTTCCTCTCGGAACCGGAGTCCGAAATCGAGTATCCATCCTATTCGTGCGAAGTCTTTTCTTTCTCTCCTCAATTATTTCAACCGGTGTTTTTCTCTTCAAGATATTCGTCGATTTCCCCTTCCAAGTTTCCTTTGTTTTCCCGCCCTCCCACCCTTTTTCTTCCCGGAGTTTGACTCTCTTTCGACCATCAATTTCATTCGTGCGGAGCCTCTTCAGTCTTTCCTCAATTATTTCAATCGGTGAATTCTCATCTCGTTCGTCATTCTTCATCCATTTCTTTTTACGGTGGATTCAATTCAAGTTTTTCGGTTGATCATATTCTTTTCCTCGGCTCAAATGTTTCCCCTTGCTCGTTCGCCTCTCGCCAGGTTATCCTTCCGGAGTATTCAAGACATCTCAGGAGATTCGTCTATGTTCCAATTAATTCGAGGCTTTCACCTCATTCAAATCTTTCAATTGTTCCGGTGCATCACCTATCTGTTCAACATCCCTTTCCAACGGTGTTATCTCTTAAGTGGGCCCTAACCCACAGGTCTTTCCCAGGATCTTACCTGACTCTTTTAATTTCCCCGGAGCTATTCCCAATTCTTTTCAAGTGTGACGTCAGAATGATTTTCATCAGTCGGATCTTTTCCAAGATCGCTTTGAAATTATTTTCATTGTTGCCTCAACCTCTTCGCTTTTCATTCTTCCGGAGTATCTCATTAATTTTGGTGGTGTTTCTCCTCATCATTTGAAGATTGAAGAGAAATTTTCCTCTAAATCTTGCACGTTCTCTCGAAGATTCGTGGTTCTAGCTTCATGCTATCCTCTCGAATTATTCCGTTTGTTAGAGATTCTATTCTTACCCATCCGGAGTATGTCAGGAGTTGTTTTTCCATTTCTTTTCACCGGAGGCCATCATTCCAGTTATCGTTCTCTATTTATCCCGGTGCTTCGTTCAAGTGTTCTTTAATCAGCTCATGATCTCTTTGTTCTTCTGCATCCAAATCCCCTCTAGCATATTGGCTCTTCTAATTATCCCCGGTGATTCATTCTCTTTCGTCAGTCTTTTTTCGAAGTCTTACGGTGGTTCGTTCAAGATACTTTTTCCTTTGATTATCATATTAATTCATTCGTTCTTTCCTATTCTACCGGTGGTTCATGAAGACCTTCTCAAGTTTGCGATATGTCACTTCTCAATCCTTTTCATCAAGAATAAGTAGTATGCAAATCCATTGTTTCTCATCAATTTAATTGGTGGAGGATAAGCATAACATAATTCTTATTCTCATTTCATCGTGGTCAAGTTGATTAATTCTTTCTTTGGAGATTGTTCATGATGAGTGATTTTCTCGGATCTAAGTTGTTCATCTTTTCTTTTCCGGAGTTCCAAGTCTTCTCGCTTGTCTCGTCGCGAAGCTCCATCCGATTCATCGCAAGGCTTTAATCTTATTTCCTTTCATCCTTCATTTCTATCTCATCATCCTTTTGTCACCGGAGTTTTTCATGGTGGTTCTTCAAGATTTAATTCATTCTTCAAGAGTTCATCAAGTATCATTCCATCCTCTGAAGTTCGTGTTCTATTCTGTCCTTGTTCAACCGGAGTGCTGCCTAAATCCTTTCAATCTTATTCGTTTCTTACCTCGTTCTAACCGGAGTGGTTTCATAGTCTATCTGAGTCAGTGAGCTTTCGATTCTCGTCATTCTCGTCGTTCCTCTCTTCTTCTCGAGTGCTCTCGATTCTTTGCTTCTTCTCTTGAGTTCTTGTTTCACATCGTCCTTTTTCCCTTCCATCTCGGTCCTAAGATCTCGGGACGAGATCTCTTGTTAGTGGAGGAGTGTTGTAACGCCCCGGTTTCGATGCGCCAGGTGTCCGTCAGTTATTCGCCGTCGTTGCCATGTCATTTGCTTGCGTGTTGCACTTTGCCATATCATCATATGCATTTTATATCATGTCATCATGTGCATTTCATTTTGCATTAGTGTCCGTCTCATGCATCCGAGCATTTTCCCCGTTGTCCATTTTGCAATCCGGCACTCCTATGTCTCCCGGCGCCCCCTTTTACCTCTTTTCGTGTGCGGGTGTTTAACTGTCTCGGAATGGACGAGGTTTATAGCGGCCTTGGTATAGCACCGTGAACCGCTGTCAAGTTTCGGGTCATTAGGAGGTCTTTTGATACTCCAACGGTTAACCGGGTAACCGTAAAGCCTCCTTCTCTTTGCAGCCCAACACCCCTTTCAAAGTGGCCCAAAACCCAACAAACTCCCCTCTATGCTCTCGGTCGTTCGATCACGATCGTGTGGGCGAAAACCGCACTCCATTTGGAGTCTCCTAGCTCCCTCTACCTATAAATATATGCCTCCCCCGAAAATTCCCGGTCCAAACCCTAATTTCTTCTCCCTCTCGCCCGCCGGACGTGTCCGGTCCGGCCAGACGAAACCCGCCGCCGCCCCGCAGCCAGTGGCCGCCCGCCACGTGGCACCACGCCCTCCCGCCCGCCGGGCCCTTGGAGCCATCCGGGGCCCAGCAGGCCCCGCTCGCGCCCGCGCCGCCGTTTAGCGCGCCGCCCAGCCCGCCCGCCCGCCCGCCTGCCCGCCGGCGACCCGCCGCCGCGCGCGCCTCGCCGCCAGCGCCCGGCCTGAGCGCGCCGCCGCCTCGCCCTCGCCGCCCTCGCCTCCCAGCGCTCGGCCGCCCGGCCCGCGCGCCAGCGCCGCCGCGCCGCCCGGCCGACCTCGTCGCCGCCTCCCCTCCGCCGTCGTCGCCTCCGGCCGCCGCGCCGCTCGCCGGAACCGCCACCCCGTCGCCGGATCTGGGGAGTGGACGAGATCCACCACTCCCCCATCCAAACGCGGCCCCGTCCCGATCCTCCCCGTCCGGGAACCACCTCATCCCGCGTTGACTTTCGCGGAGGTATAATTTCCTCCAAGTCCTTTTCTGTCACATTTTGGTGCCTCATTCATCATGCTGTATCTCTGCATCCGTAGCTCCGTTTCGTGCGTGTAATATGTAAAATTGTTCGCCTCAACGAGTACATCATTTCATTCCATTGCATCATGTTCATTTGAGTTCATATTGATGCCTGAATCTTCGTTGCAAGAGTGCTATATGATGTTAATCTGCTGAAACTGTTATAACTTGATGATTTGTCATTTTTGTTGCATTTGATGTGTGCATCCTATGAGGTTGATGTCTACATGTGTGTTGATCTATGTCATGCCATCTTTACAGTGGTGCCATCCATGTATTTTTGTGAGTTTTGTAGTGAGTGCATCAAGCTTGTTAAGTAGGGTACTTGCTGTTGCTGTTTTGCATGTCTAAATCTGCTATATCATGTTGCTATGTTAACCGCTGCTACAAGTCATTCTATGCATAATCTGGAGATGTTCACTAAGGATGTTTTGTTCTACATGTCATGCTCTATCCATCCATTCCCCTGGTTGCATTTATAGCTTGCTGTAGCTTGTTGTAATCTTGCTCTAAAATTGCTAAATAATATTTCTGTCATCCTGTTAACATTAAGTTCAATGTTGCCATGATTGTCGTTAGTGATCCAGGCACCCTATGAACTTGCTCTTGCCATTCTTAGCTTCATAAACATGTCTTCTTACTGTTGGTTGCCTTGCCATGCCATGTATTGCTCTGTAGTGAGTGGTTCAAGCTCACCAACATGCCTACTTATTGTTGTTCCTGCCATGTATGAATCTGTAATATAACTTGCCATGTTTACATGGGTGCCATCATATTTTCTGATCCTTTGTGGCTCATGGTCAGTAAGGAATCTTGTTCTATGCATTTATTAGTATCATGATATGCCTTTGTTTGCCATGATAAGTTCCTGTAGCATGTTGTTTGATAGCTCTAAACATTGCAACCTGATATTATTTCCTGATAAGTCTGGAACTGTTATTATTCGCCATCTTGCCATGTGTGTTTGAGCATGTTCTAGTGATTTCTGGAGATAGCTCAGTGTTCATGTTTTGTCATGCTTTACCTGTACATCATGTCCATGCCTTTTGTTTTCACGTTGGCATGCTGTAGCATAGTGTTTTGATGCTTGCAATATGCCTACTTGCTGTTATGGACAGATTGTTGTTATGACTTGTATAGTGTATGTGTTGATCCGTTGCTCCGTTTTGAGTGTGCTCTATATGAAACTTGCTTGATTTTGCATGTAGCTTCATATTATCATGTTGCATCCTTGTTTTGAGGTGTTTGCTTGATGTTTGGATGCATTTAGCATCAATGCCATGTTCAACTTGCTTTGCTCATATCTTCTAGGCCGTAGCTCCGAATCTAATGAACTTTATATGTAACTTGACTAGAATTTCGTGTAGATCCTCTTGGTGCATCTTAACTTGCTGTTTAACAACTTGAACATAAAGTTATTCAGATCTGGACCAATTTCGAAATTTGCATATGAGGACTTACCGGAATTGTTATATGTCGTTTCCGGCCTGATTTAAACTTTCTTTGATGTGTTGCTCTTGTTTGCATCATATCTTGCCATGAGTAGCTTCATGTAGCCTTGTCATGCATCATGCTTGTTGTGCATCATGTCTTGTTCATGTGTGGTGTGTTTACCATGTTGTGTGCTTCTTCTTGTTAGTTCCTGTTTCGTTGCGATCGTGAGGATTCGTTCGTCTACGCTTGGTTCGTCTTCGTGGCTTCATCTTCTTCATGGACACGTTCTTCTTCCTAGCGGGATTTCAGGCAAGATAACTGTCACCTTGGATCTCACTACTATCATTGCTATGCTAGTTGCTTCGTTCTATCGCCATGCTGCGCTACCTATTACCTGTTTATCAAGCCATCCCAAATTGCCATGAACCTCTAACCATTGTCACCCTTCCTAGCAAACCGTTGTTTGGCTATGTTACCGCTTTGCTCAGCCCCTCTTATAGCGTTGCTAGTTGCAGGTGAAGTTGAAGATTGCTCCATGGTGGACAGGATTTTGGTTGGGATATCACAATACCTGTTATATTATTAATGCATCTATATACTTGGTAAAGGGTGGAAGGCTCGGCCTTATGCCTGGTGTTTTGTTACACTCTTGCCGCCCTAGTTTCCGTCATATCGGTATTATGTTCCCGGATTTTGCGTCCCTAACGCGGTCGGGTGATTTATGGGACCCCCTTGACAGTTCGCTTTGAATAAGACTCCTCCAGCAAGGCCCAACCTTGGTTTTACCATTTGCCTCACCACCACCTACTTTTCCCTTGGGAGTCGCTCTCTCGAGGGTCATCTTTATTCAGCCCCCCCGGGCCAATGCTTGTCTAAGTGTTGGTCCAAACTAGAGTCCTTTGCAGCGCCACCTTGGGGAAACTCGAGGGCTGGTTTTAGTTGTATGGAGTGCTCATCTGGTGTTGCCCTGAGAACGAGATATGTGCAGCTCCTATCGGGATTGTCGGCGCATCGGGCGGTCTTGCTGGTCTAGTTTTATTGCTGTCGAAGTGTCTTGTAGCCGGGATTCCGAGACTGATCGGGTCTTCCCGGGGAGAAGGAATATCCTTCGTTGATCGCGAGAGCTTATCATGGGCTAAGTTGGGACACCCCTGCAGGGTATAAACTTTCGAGAGCCGTGCCGCGGTTATGTGGCAGATGGGAATTTGTTAATATCCGGTTGTAGTAAACTTGAAGTAAACTCTTCTAAAATACACCAACCGTGTATGCGTAACGTGAGTGTCTCTTTTCGGGTTGATCGAGAGGAGAACACGGTTTCGGGTTATGTCGGCGTAAGTAGGAGTTCAGGATCACTTCTTGATCATTACTAGTTGACGACCGTTCCGCTTGCTCTCTTCTCGCTCTTATTTGTGTATGTTAGCCACCATATATGCTTAGTCGCTGCTGCAACCTCACCATTTTACCCCTTCCTTTCCCATTAAGCTTTGCTAGTCTTGATACCCTTGGTAATGGGATTGCTGAGTCCTCGTGGCTCCTGATTACTACACCACCGATTGCAGGTACAGGTTTGTGATGATCATGGCGCGAGGCGATGTTTGCTTATTTTGGAGTTCTTCTTCTACTTCTTCGATCGGGGATAGGTTCGGTCGGCAGCTGGGCTAGCAGTGGTGGATATTGTTTGAGTTTCTGTTTATGTTTCATCCGTAGTCGGATGTTGATCTTGTATATGATGTTGTTGTATTCATGTGACATTGTATGTATTGGATGTATCCCCATCTATTATGTAATGTTGATGTAATGATATCCACCTTGCAAAAGCGTCTTCAAGATGCGCTTCTATCCTTGGTGGGACCTTCGAGTTCCTTTAGGATAGGGTCGCATCTTGGGCGTGACAGTGGGGCAAGGGCTCGGGAAGGCACCTCTGTGGTGGCATGTAGATCTTTGTGAAGACATATTCAAGATCAGATGAGGATTGGAAGACGACGATCCTCGGCAAGGTCCTTGGCGAGGAAGGCTACAAGACCCTCGGTAAGACCCTTGCTGGGGACGACAGCGCGCCACGGCAAGACCCTTGCCGGGCCACCCGACAAGGCCCTCACCAAAGACGCCGGTGGGACCATCGCCAGGCCCGCGATAACCAAGCTTCCACCGCCGTTCCCATACAGCTGCCAGCCCAACCAGCTGGGCGGGCACCTGCGTGGCAACATGCAGCTCCCAGGCCAACTCATCAAGCGCCTGCGTGGCGGCATGCAAATTTTCGTGAAGGCTCCACCACCGCGCCACCTCAGCTGCCTGCCTGCCTACATGGCACCGCACGCATCACTCGCCAGGGCATTTGTCGAAGCGAGGAGGAGCGGCGACGGACGGGACGGGCCTCGCCCCTGTCCCCGATAAAGCAAGGGGACACCTAAGCGATTCATTAAATGCATCTTGTCCTGTGTCGAGGATAACCTCGCAACATCAGACACCTTTCCACCTCCTGTGTGCCACTGTGGCAATCCCTTTTCCTATAAAAGGAGGCCCGAGGCGACCAGGAGAGGGATTCGGCTCTTTCGAACCACACGCTGACCACAGCTAGTTCGAGTGCTCAAGAACTCTCAGAAATAGACCCACCAAAGCAGGACTAGGGTTTTACACATCCTCGCGGCCCGAACCTGGGTAAACGATCCTTGTGCTGTCTACTAGCCCTGCTCTCCTCGCAACCCTGCGCCCCGGCAACCGTAGTAGGGATTCTTGTGATCCCATAGGTATCGTTCCACACCGACATCTTTGGCACGCCAGGTAGGGGGCGCGATTGTGAGAATCTGGTCTGGTAGTTAGCCTAGCAGCTCTTCGTCGCCATGGCCCCTAAGAAGAAGTCGGCCGCGGTGATCCGCTCGTTGTGAGCCGAACGGCCCATGCCGGTGCGGACGAGCAGCAGACCGGTCGCGGACAGGACCCGGGCCGTGGCCCGCGAGCACCGGCATCACCCAGGCAGTCAGAGCCTGGCGAGCGGCGTCGTTCGTGCACCCGACGACCGGCTACACGCCGCCGGATCCAAAGACGGAGCTGGGCCCCCCGCAGGCGGCGCGGGGCCCTCCGGGGGTGTTGTTGTGCCGACTCCGGGCGGCGCGGCGACCTCCGAGACGCATACACCGGCGACCACCGTGTGCTCTTCCCATGGTGTGCGCGCCAAGCAGCGTGACCACGTTGGTGACCCTGGGCACCGCCGTGGGAAGAGCCCCGTGCGTCGTCAGCAAGATGAAGGAGTTCAGCACGCTCGCCGAAGCGCTGGTGAAAATGGCACGCAATCGATGGGTCGTGACAGAGCTCCTTCCAACATAGTTAGAAGTCGAAGTGTGCCGCAATCCACGCAGTTGTCGCCGCCGCCCACGCCAGCGGAAGCTTTGGCGCACACACAGCTGCTCCTCGACTTCCCTCCTGCTGCGGAGAAGCTCGATGAGTGGAGGGCCACCATCCGGAGCCTCGTCGCCGTCGCAAACAAAGACGATCCACGACCGGCGGGGCCCTTGGGTCGGCGCTCCACCGAGCCACCACATGCTGGCGCTGGGAGCACCGGGGGATCTGCGGCCACGGTGCACTCTCCTCCTCCTCGCCAGCCGGCGTGGGCGTCGGCCCGTCGCGACGACACTTGTGATAACATCTCCATAGCGTCGTCCGACCCACGGACCCTCCGCGACCAGCGCCAGGTCCTTCGGGGGCGAGCTCACGAAGACGCTTGAACCACCGTCGAGTGGTGGCGCGAAACGCGCCGCCAATCGGACAAGCGGGCGGGACCCGCTATGGACCACCCGGCAAGGTGGGCTGCCCGGCTTTTACCTATGAGCTGAGGCAGTTCCAGTGCCCGTCCCACCGCATGTTCAAGCCCGACGTCGGCAAGAAGTAAACCGGCAAGACCCATCCGTCCTAATTCCTCAGCATCTACACCATCGCGATGCAGGCCGCTGGGGCTCACGATGATAAGGTGCTTGCCAACTATTTCCCGCTGGCGCTCAAGCCCAATGTGATGTCTTGGTTGATGCACTTGCCGGTGGACTCCATTTCTTCTTGATCAGATCTGTGCCACGAGTTCGTTGGCGCCTTCACAGGAGGCCACCATCCTCATGGCCATGCCAGTGATCTGCATATCATTCCCAGAAGGAAGGGAGACCCTACGCAAGTACATCCAGAGATCCAGCCGGGTGCAGTACAACATCCCCGACATTCATCCCGCCGCTGTGATTAGTGCGTTCCGTCAGAACGTCGCAATCGCAAGATGCGCGAGGAGCTGGCGATGACCAAGGTTAAGGATGTGGCCGAGCTCTACGTTCTGGCCGATAGGTGCGCCCGGGCTGAAGAGGGAAGGAAGTACCCCGGCGAAGAAGCCGGCGCGAAAACCGACTCTACCGATGAAGACGCCGCCACCCCGACGAAGAAGAGCTGGTGTCGCAACAGGAAACACAAAGGCAAGGCTGTGCTTGCCGTTGAGGGATCTGACGATACCGGTGCGGCAAGAAGGTCAAAGCGAGGCGCCCGGCAAAGAGATTGCGGGTGCGGCGCTTGCCGAACCACAGAGGCCAGCGACAAGCCGGAAGCTCCAGCAAGCAATCTTGCAAGATCCACCACACCAAGGGCCACGATCTCGAACTGCCGACAAGTCGAGCTGCTTCCGAGAAGCAAATGGCTGAGTCTGAAAAGCGGGACTAGGTGAAGGACCAGGGGCGGTCTTGGCGATCCGGCAAGAAGCGTGGCGGCCAAGGAGGCCACCCCGGCAAGGACAACCAGCAAGAGAGGCCCGCCCGGGGCCGCGACAAGAAACAAGAAGACAACGATCACGACGAGGACGACGAGTCTGGAGAGCAAGAGTTCCAGAAGGCTACGGAGGCCATGTGCATCGACGGCGGCGCCTCGCTACATACCTCTCACCGCTAGCTCAAGCAGTGGGCGCGTGAGATTACAACAGCAGAGCCGTAGTTCGACGCTCAGAAGCCGCTAAAGTGGTCCAGCACGCCCCTCATCTTTGACGCCGAGGACCACCCTGACTGCACTACCGCGGTCGGGTGTTTGCCATTGTTGGTCTCGCCAACAATACGCAACCTCAGGGTGAACAAGATGTTGGTTGACAGCGGGGCTGGCCTGAACCTGATCTCGCCTGTTGTGATCAAAAGGTTGCAAATCCATGATGGAGACCTCGAGGAAACGGGCACGTTTCAAGGGGTCAATCCGGGGAGGAGCCAGCCAAAGGGAAAGGTCACACTGCCCGTGACATTTGGAGGAGAGTTGATCTACAAGACAGAGAGGATCGTCTTCAACGTGGACGAGATCCTCTTTCCCTACAACGGGATCCTCGGCCGCCCGGCACTAGCCAAGTTCATGGCGGCGTCACACTACGCCTACAACATGCTAAAGATGCCCGGGCCATTGACCATCATCTCCGTCCCCTCCGGCAAGAAGGACGCGATGATCTCCACTGACCAACTGTATTGGGAAGCAGTTGCAGCAGCTGCCGTCAAGGCACCTGCTCCTGCCGCCGAAGGCCCGGGAGGGAAGAAGGAGCCCGGCAAGACCTCTCGCACCCACTCCAGCAAGCGCACCTCCTTGGAGTTTTGTGCTACCGTTGAGGACATGCCAGAGAGCTCTACCAACAAGAGCAAGAGATCCAGAGCCGAGCCGCCGCAGACCAAGAAGGTGCCCGTCACGGAGGATGGCACGGGAGGGGCCTTCATCATAGGCTGCACCCTCGACATCAAATAGGAAGGCGCGCTCGTCACCTTCCTGCGGGCAAATGTCGACGTGTTTGCACGGCAAGCGCCCGACATCCCCGGTGTTCCCAGGGAGGTGATTGAGCACCACCTAGCTGTCTGCCCCCATGCGCGGCCCGTCAAGCAGAAGGTCAGAAAGCAGGCTCTGGAAAGGCAGGAGTTCGTCAAAGAGGAGATCAGGAAGTTGGAAGCGGCAGGTTTGGTGAGAGGGGTGCTCCAACCGACGTGGTTGGCCAATCCGGTAGTGGTGCGCAAGGCGAATGGGAAGTGGAGGTTGTGTATTGATTACACAGATATCAATAAGGCTTGTCCTAAGGATCCCTTCCCGTTGCTGCGCATCAACCAGATTGTTGACTCCATGGCCGAGTGTGATGTGTTATCATTCCTCGACGCCTACTCAGGCTACCACCAAATCTTCATGACAAGAGAGGATGAAGAGAAGACAACATTCATCACCCCATGTGGTACATATTGCTTTTTACGGATGCCTTTCGGGTTGAAGAATGCTGGCTCAATGTTTGCAAGAGCAGTCAAATTGGTTTTGAACCTCAGCTCCATAGAAATATGGAGGCCTACATGGATGACATAGTGGTCAAAACCAAGGACGGGCCAACCCTTGTGCAAGATCTAGAAGAGACATTTGCTAACCTGCGCAAGATCAACCTCAAGCTGAACCCTGAGAAGTGCGTCTTCGGCGTTCCGTCCGGCAAGCTTCTCGGGTTCTTTGTGTCGCAGCGCAGGATCGAGGCAAACCCAGACAAGATCAAGGCTATTGAGCAAATCGAGGCACCCAAGAGGATCAAGGATGTGCGTCAGCTCACCGGCTGCGTTGCTGTCATGTGCCGATTCATCCCCAAATCCACCGAGTGCGCCCTTCCCTCTTCAAAATCATGAAGAAGGCAGGCCCAATAGAGTGGACCCGAGAAGCCGAGGCAGCACTTCAGGATCTGAAGAAATACCTTTCCTCCACACCAATACTAGTTGCGCCTAAACCACAAGAGCCGTTGCTGCTATATCTGGCGGCGACGAATCAAGTGGTCAGCGCCGCACTGGTGGCGTAGAGGGAGGTCGACGAGGAGGCAGCAATGGCGACAGAACCAGCGGATGGCAAGCCAAAGATTCCCCCGGCAGGGCCTGATGCCGACAAGGCGTGGCCCCTGGTAGAGTCTGGTGCCACCAAGGCAATGCCCGCGCAGTCGAGTGAAGTGGTGCCAAAGAAGAAGATGATGCAGCACCCGGTTTACTTTGTCAGCTCCGTCTTGCAGGGGGCTAGGTCGAGGTATTCCGGCGTGCAAAAGTTGCTCTTCGGCCTCCTTATGGCCTCGAGGAAGCTGTGTCACTACTTCCAGGCCCACAAGATCACCGTCGTCACCCGCCTCCCGTTGCAACGGATACTGCACAACCCGGACGCAACCGGAAGGATTGTGGAATGGGCCTTGGAGCTGTCAAGCTTCGGTTTAAAGTTTGAAAGTACCTCGACAATTCAGAGCTGAGTCTTGGCGGAGTTCATCGCAGAACGTCTGACGAAGAAATCAAGAGACCACTCTCCCTGACAAAGAAGCAGACCGCGACTGGATCATGTACTTTGATGGGGCCTTCTCGCTGCAAGGTGCCGGTGCCGGTGTGCTACTCGTCGCACACACCAGAGAACACCTCAAGTATGTGATCCAGATGCACTTCCCCAGAGAGATGTCCACCAACAACAACGCTGAGTACGAGGGATTGCTTGCCGGTCTCAGGATCGCGGCAGACCTTGGGGTTAAGAAGCTCATCGTTAGGGGTGACTCGCAGCTCATCGTCAGGCAGGTCAACAAGGATTATCAGAGCCCATTGATGGAAGCTTACGTAGATGAGGTGAGGAAGCTGGAGGAACGCTTTGACGGTATCTAGGCAGAGCACGTCCCCCGAGCGGAGAACGACATCGCTGATTACCTGTCAAAGCGCGCCGCATTCAAGCTACCTGTGGAACCAGGTACCTTTTTGCTCCGGTTAACTCAACCATCCGTCGAACATCAGCGGGGCAGAGCAAGAGGATAAAATCAGGTCCCGACAAGTACTTTCCTACCGAGCCCCACAGGGCTGCGGCAAAGTCTTTGTCGTGGGACGCCGAGCCTGCCAAAACAAGCGGCTCGGCAGGCGTCAAGCCGTGGCCGTGGAGACGGCCGCTCCCATGGCGGAAGAGATGCCTTTGGTCCTTGCCGTCGAGCCCCCGGCTCTGGCATGGGCACAACATACCGTCCAATTCCTCCAAACAGGGGAGCTTCCTGAGGAGCAGGAAGAAGCGGAGAAAGTAGCCCGTCGGTCCGCCTGCATGCAGTTCATCGATGACATCTGTGCGGAGAAGGCGAGCGGTGTGAAACTCAATCTGCATCATCCCGGGAGGAAGAATTTGGAGCTGTTGGCGGAGATACATGGAGGCATATGTGGCTTCCACATAGGGTCGAGGGCCCTTGCCGGGAAGGCGTTCCTGCAAGGTTTCTTCTGGCCCACCGCCCTCTAGGATGCGACGACACTAGTAACCAAGTGTGAAGCATGCCAGTTCCATTCAAAGAAGCTTCATCAACCAGCCCAAGCCCTTCAAACAATCCCTCTCTCCTGGCCATTCTCGGTCTGGGGGCTCGATATACTGGGCCCTTTCCGCCGCGCTGTCGGGGGCTTTGAGTACTTGTACATTGCAATCGACAAGTTCACAAAGTGGCCGGATGTGGAAGCAGTGAGGAAGGTGACTGCTCAGTCAGCCGTCAAGTTCTTCAAAGGACTGGTCTGCCGTTTTGGTGTGCCAAACGGAGTCATCACCGACAATGGCACGCAGTTCACAAGCCACACCTTCATGCAGTACATCCAAGACCTCGGCAGCAAGGTTTGTTTTGCTTCCATGGCACATCCACGGAGCAACGGCCAAGCGGAGAGGGCAAATGCTGAAGTGTTGCGAGGCCTGAGAACGAAGACCTTTGACAAGCTGCATAAGAGCGGAAGGCGCTGGGTTGATGAGTTGCCGGCGGTTCTTTGGTCGATCAGGACGACGCCAAATCGAGCCACCGGCCAGACACCTTTTGCCCTGGTATACGGGGCAGAAGCAGTTCTCCCCACGGAACTCATATACGGATCACCTCGAGTGCTCACTTATGAAGAGCTTGAGCAAGAGCCGTTGCGCCAAGATGACGCAACGCTCCTTGAGGAAGATCGTCTTCGGGCGGCTGTTAGAGCGGCACGCTACCAGCAAGCCTTGCGCCGCTACCATAGCTGCAAGGTTCATGCCCGGAGCTTTGAGGAAGGCGACCTTGTTCTTCGGCGCGTTCAGTCGGCCAAGAATTCCAACAAGTTGACGCCAAAGTGGGAAGGCCCTTATCGGGTAATACGAGTAAGAAGGCGTGGCGCAGTCCGCCTAGAGACTGAAGATGCCGCCCCAGTGAGCAACTCCAGTAACATCGAGCATCTTCCCAAGTTTTACCCATAAGACGCGGCTTGCCGGGCCTCCCGGCAAGCCACCTTTTGTACAAGCTTTTCCGGCAAGGCATGTGACCCTTTGTACAAAGCGGTAGAGACCACGAGCATAAATAAATGAAGCGCTGACGCCCTAAGTTATAGCATGCATGCTAGGTTGAGTCTCTTCCTTGGTTAGGGTTGATAGTGCTTAGCAGCGACTAACCCCTAGCCTAGAGGTCGAGTGCGCGTCTATCTGTTCCTTTCCTATCCTCCTTTGGTTCGCAGGGCACATGAGCATTTCTGCTGAGCTACTCGAAAAGAAGGAAACAGACCGGCGCCCCGACCCCGGCAACCAGAGTTGCCGGGGGATGCAAGCACAAGGATCCAACCACGACAAGATGAGATTGCCGGGGGCATCAAATCCAGATAAGTCTTTTATCCTCTATCATGCATTTCGGAACTGGACTGGGGTATGTGAAACCTTGTTTTTATCTCTAGGCTGCCGTGCTCCCCTTTTTCCTGGGTCCGGATTTGGTCGTAGCCGCGGGGGCAAGGAGGTGGGACGAGGAGCCTGGTGCCCACTTCATCCCTGCCTCCGCCAAGAGTGCGAGAACGGTCGAGTGGAGTGGTGGGACGGCAAGGCCTGTTGCCGGGCGAAAAACGTTTATCTTAAACAATAACAAGGATTTGCTCCTTGTCGCGGGATTTACCCGCGAACGAAAAACCCGCCAAGAATACCTTTTTCATTAAAAACATCCCATGCAGGTACAGTTCGTGCGAGATGAAAAACATGAGCAAGGGGATTACAAGTTTTAAACTTAACAAAGGCCCGCAGGATTACAAACTAAAAAAGAGATAAGATGCCCGTAATCCCTTTCTTGTCCCTCTCCTCAGGAGGTAGGTCAAGGAGGCGAAATGGAAAAAGGGGCGCCTAGGCGAGCTATGAGCAGCAGAAAGCACCAAGAGAACACCTCGGTGGCCGCCCACGGGCGGGCCGGTGATGACGGTGCCGGAAAAGGAGCTGGAAGACGAGGCGGCAGGACCGGCGATACGCGATGAAGGCGTCGGTGCCCGCGTACTCCGAGTTGACGGCCTTGCCACCCGCCCTCTTCCTCTTCCGCAGCCTCCCAACGCTAGCCGCCCAAGGAGACGGCCCCGAGAAGTTCAAGGAGCTGGCCCCGCCCCCAGCAAACCTCTGCCGGAGGAGCAGCCAGGTGCAGATGCTGCTGCTGCCGCACCCGCCCAGGCGCGGGGCGTCCGACGCCTAGTCGGACTCATCACCACTATCCGCCCCGTTGTCCTCCTCATCACTTTCGCTCGAGGAAGAGCTTCCATCGTCAAAATCTCCATCGGAGGAGCTCTCCACGCAGCACTTAAGGCGAGTCCCGAACTCTCCGAAGAACTTGACGGAGAGTAGGCCGTCCTCCATTAATTTGAAGTAGAGGACGAGCCCCGCCGTCAGGCTTTGGATGCGAGCGAACGTCTTCCACCCACGGCGGAGGTACATGACTCAAGGAGCTAGGAAGTCGAAGACAACCCACGTACCCCCGTTCCCGCAACCCCTCATGTGCAACCTGAGGGATTGGGGCCGGTCACGCTCCATCTCCCGAGCAAACGGGGCGGGAAGACGAAGAACTCGCGGGGCTGGTCTTCGACATGGCCTTCCATCGGGAAAGGCATCATTGGCAGGGGCGAAGCCGTGGCGGCGCCCTGTCCTCCTCTTCCCCAAGTGCTGCGACCTCTGCCCCGGCCTCGCCCACGGCCTCGCCCCTCGCTGCCACCGTCGAAGGACCAGGATTCCCTTTCTCCATGGCAAGTGGAAGGAAGAAGCAGATGCAAGAGAAGATGGATGACAGAAGAGTGCGGGATGCCATCCCCCCTTCCCCTCCTTATAAAGGAGCGGGGTCGGGGTTCGGCCACCCCGTTCGACCAATCCAGCCACCAGAGGCGCGCGAAATCAGGACCGACCCGCAGCCCCAACCAACGACGGCCCGATTTCCCGTCTCTGCCGCTTGCTACCCCAAGTGCATGGGGAACACGTGGCGGGCGTGCATAACCGATGGGACAGGCCAAGCGACCTCTCCCCACCCCGTGATCGTGGGGAGTGGACGCCTTGAAGACCGAGCGCCGGCCCCATTCAGTAAATAAGCCGCGCCTCCACGCCTCCCTCTTTACGGGGAAGGCGCGCGCTGCCTCTTTACTACGATGTGACGCATGCGTGTAGAAACCGCCCCACGCATGCCGCCCACGTCACGCATGCCCCTCCAGCCCGCGCCATGCACGCGGGTCGTGGGAAGCGGAGCGCGCGAAAAGTCTTACCGCGGTAAAAACCGCCTCGCCTGCCCGCGCACCGTTTTGGGCCTGACCCAACAACGTGTCGCGCTTATGTGTGGCCCAGGCCCGGGGGCTCCTGTCGGTGTACAAAAGGAAGGGCACGCTTTTGTACCCGTTTACCTGTGCACAGACAGTCAGAGCCGCGCCCACGACCACACCAAGCAGAGCAGGGAAGGTGAGCCAAGGTAAGGCCGAAGCCCAAGACGATCAGAGCAACGCCAAGGCCAAGACCACAAAGAGCAGAGGGACGAAGTAGGTTCCCCCGGCCCCGGCAAGATCCTTGCCAGGACAGCTCGCCCCACACCAATAGAGCGAGCCACCCTTGAGCCTACGGCCGCCAACACCGTCATCAACGTGGGGCCAGGGCTCGGGAAGGCACCTCTATGGTGGCATGCAGATCTTTGTGAAGACATATTCAAGATCAAATGACGATTAGAAGACGACGATCCCCGGCAAGATCCTTGCCTAGGAAGGCTACCAGACCCTTGCAAGACCCTTGCCGGGGACGACAGCGCGCCACGACAAGACCCATGCTGGGCCACCCGGCAAGGCCCTCACCAAATACGCCAAAGGGACCACCGCCAGGCCCGTGACAACCAAGCTTCCACCGCCGTTCCCATACAGTTGCCAGCCGAACCAGCTGGGTGGGCACATGCATGGCAACATGCAGCTCCGAGGCAAAGTCATCAAGTGCCTGCGTGGCAGCATGCAGATCTTCATGAAGGCTCCACCACCGCGCCACCTCAGCTGCCTGCCTGCCTACATGGCACCGCACGCATCACTGGCCGGGGCGCATGTCGAAGCGAGGAGGAGCGGCAACGGACAGGACGGGCCTCGCCCCCGTCCCCGATAAAGCAAGGGGTCAGCTAAGCGATGCATTAAATGCATCTTGTCCTGTAATACGAGGGATAACCTCACAACACTGTACACCTTTCCACCTCCTGTGCGCCACTGTGGCAACCCCTTTTCCTATAAAAGGAGGCCCGAGGCGACCAGGAGAGGGATTCGGATCTTTCAAACCACACGCTGACCATAGCTAGTTCGAGGGCTCAAGAACTCTCAGAAATACACCCACCAAAGCAGGACTAGGGTTTTACGCATCCTCGCGGCCCGAACCTGGGTAAACGATCCTTGTGCCGTCTACTAGCCCTGCTCTCCTCACAACCCTGCGCCCCGACAACCGTAGTAGGGATTCTTGTGATCCCATAGGTGTCGTTCCACACCGACATACAAATTTCCTAGGTTTTCCTAAGTTTTCAGAATTTTTGGAGTAGAAGAAGTATGGTTGTTGTTCAGATCATTACAGACTATTCTGTTTCTGGCAGATTCTGTTTTCAATGCATAGTTTGGTTGTTTTCTAGTTTCTATGGCTTATATTGCTCAATATAAATTGTAGAAACAATATGGTATAGTAGGCATTGTGTGAGAACAATTATGAATCTTGTCTTTTACAGTACCAAAGTGAATGATTTACTCTATCATACTAACCCATCTCACGAAGTTCCATTAAGTTTTGTGTGATTGGAGTTTTCAAGTTTTGGGTGAGATATCGATACGAGGAGAATAAGGAAGACTATGATTACGAGCCCCATTAATTATTTTCAAACTTGAGCAAATTAGTTGGAGTTGGACAAGGAAGACAACGTAATGAGTTATGTTTCGGTATATTTTCATAGAAGTTATATTGTTATGGATCCTCTAACACGTGGTGCTTTCTTAGGATCTTTTGCTAGCCAGAATTTTGTACTAAGTAGAGATACTACTTGTGCATTCAAAACCCTCAAACCCATTTTCATGCCATGAGTATCCACCATATGTACCTATGGATTGAATAAGATCCTTCAAGTAAGTTGTCATCAGTGCAAAAAGCAATAAAAATTGCTATGTATGATCTTTTATTGTAAGGGAAAATAAGCGTTGTACGAACTTGTGGTGGTAAAGAAAGAAAAGCGACGGACTGCATAATAAGGGTTGCTATCACAAAGGGCAATACGACATGGTGTTCCTTTGCATTAAGGGTTTGCACATCCAACATTTAAAAGCGCATGACAACATCTGCTTCCCTATGCGAAGGGCCTATCTTTTACTTTCATGTATTTACTTTTATGCAAGAGTCAATAGTATCCCTTCCTATTTAAACCTCAATTATTCTTTAGTTGGCAAGCATCATCTGGTGGGGAAAGATCCAAACATAATGGCCATTCAAATATATTTGATCATGAATTATTATTGTTGACAATTATCTATATGATAAATAAGTTGGGAGGCAAAACATTAAGCCCCTATCTTTCTCTGTGTTTGACGAATGCTATTTTTTCTAAAAATATGCTTTGAGTGTTAGCAATCATGGAAGACTATATGGTAGTTGAGTATGTGGAATTTGCTAAATCAAAGCTCTTACATAGGCCCTTCTTGAAAATAAGATGAATTGCAATTGTTTGATGACTAAGAACATGGTTTGTTAGTTTTCAAGAAACTTTATGGTCTATACTTTAACTTGTGAATAGCTTGGTACTTGATCATGAGAAGTTTTATGAGATGAGCTACTGTTTATGATATATAATGATGCTAGAAAAAGTGTTTGGAACTATCATTGATCAAACTTTTACACTATGCTCGCATTCACACTTCATAAATTATTTCTTTTATCATTTACCTACTCGAGGACGAGCAGGAATTAAGTGGGGATGCTGACACGTCTCCAACGTATCTATAATTTATGAAGTATTCATGCCATGTTTATAACAATTTTATATGATTTTGGTATGATTTTCTTAGAACTAACCCGGACTGACGTTGTTTTCAGCAGAACTACCGTGGTGTTGTTTTTTATGCAGAAATAAAAGTTCTCGGAATGGGCTGAAAATTTACGAAGAATATTTTTGGAAAATATAAAAAATACTGGAGCGAAAAGATACCAGAGAAGAATCCCGAGGTAACCACAAGGGTGGGGGCGCCCCCACCCCCTAGGGCGCACCCCCCTATATTGTCGTCGCCCCATGGGTCCCCTTGACTTGTCCCTGACACCAAACACTCCTATAAATTTAGGAAACTCTAGAACAAAACCTAGATCCGGAGTTCCTCCGCCGTAAGCCTCTGTAGCTACGAAAAACCCATCTAGGCCCTCTCTGGCACCCTGCCGGAGGGGGCCATCAACGCCATGGAGGCCAAGGACCAAAGGGAGAACCTCTCCCCATCTAGGGGGAGGCCATGGAGGAGGAAGCACAAGGGGGAGAACCTATCCCCCTCTCTCTTGGTGGCGCCGGAGTGCCATCGAGGGAACCATCACCGCAGTGGTCGTCTTGATCAACATCACCATCCACTCACCCGCACCCTGGTGTAATCCCCTACTTGAACATGGTGCTTTATGCCACATATTATGATCCAATGATGTGTTGCCATCCTATGCTGTTTTGAGTAGATTTCTTTTGTCCTTTGGGTTGATTGATGATCTAGATTGGTTTGAGTTGTATGTTTTATTTTGGTGTTGTCCTATGGTGCCTTCCGTGCCGCGCACACGTGAAGCATTCCCCTGTAGGATGTTGCAATACGTTCATGATTCGCTTATAGTGGGTTGCTAGAGTGACAGAAGCTTAGACCCGAGTAAGGGGGTTCTTGCCTATGGGATAAAGGGGACTTGATACTTTAATGCTATGGTTGGGTTTTACCTTAATGATCTTTAGTAGTTGCGGTGCTTGCTAGAGTTCCAATCATAAGTGCATATGATCCAAGGAGAGAAATTTTGTTAGCTTATGCCTCTCCCTCATATAAAATTGCAATGACAACTATCGATGTTGTTAACAATTGCCTAGGATAATTCCGCACACCAATCCATCATTATTCCACACTCGCTATTTATATTATATAACAATATATTCTAACTTTATGTTAACAACAACTATTTTTATATTTTAGTTCTCCGATATCATGCAAAGTTATCATCTTCATACTCACAACGTAATTTTATTTCTTGTTTCTAGTTTGAAGCAAAAGTTCGGTGTACGTAGAGTCGTATCAGTGGCAGATAGGACTTGAGAGAATATTGTTCTTACCTTTAGCTCATTGTGGGTTCGACACTCCGTACTTATCACTTCCACCTTTGGAAATTGCTACGATGATTCCTTGCACTTGGGGATTATCATTGGCTTAGTTGGTTTTTTAGGACGAGTAATGCTACACCTACGTAATCCCAGTTACATAATTAACGTGATGTGAAACGTGTGGGCTGTTGATTGGAGATGGGGGGAGGAAGGGGCCCACCACCATGAAAATTAGGGGGGGGGGGAGAGGCAATTTACGTTAACCCTGTCGTAGGTTCCCGTAGATGTAGAAAGATGTGAAATGCGTGAATGGTGTAGTGGACATACTATTGGAGTGCCTAAGATAAATTGTGTGTGTAGACCCTATGTGTTTATTTACTTCACATGTTAGCTTTGTCTCGGGTCAAATCTTCTAAGTTTATACACACAAAAACGAATCATCATTCCATATATTATCATACTCCTACAATATATATTACTATTATTGTGAAAGTTCATATACACCAGACGAGATTCATGCAAACACGGTAAATTTTCACTACATTTCAAACTTTTACACGACATGTTAGCTTGAAGCTACGTCGGTATTTCCCCAAAGAGGAAGGGATGATGCAGCACAACGGCGGTAGATATTTCCCTCAGATATGAAACCAAGGTTATACAACCAGTAGGAGAACCAAGCAACACAACGTAAACAACCCCTGCACACAAATAACAACACCTCGCAACCCGACGTGTTAAATGGGTTGACAATCCCTTTCGGGTAACGGCGCCAGAAATTGCGTGTTGATGGGAGAAAGTTATAATAGATTTAATAAATAGATCGCAAATAAAATAAAGTGCAGCAAAGTATTTTTGTATTTTTGGTTTAATAGATCTGAATAAAAAGTGCAAATAAAATAGATCGCAAAGAAAATATATGAGAAAGAAGACCCGGGGGCCGTAGATTTCACTAGTGGCTTCTCTCGAGAAAGATAGCAAATGGTGGGTAAACAAATTACTGTTGGGCAATTGATAGAACTTCAAATAATTATGACGATATCCAGGCAGTGATCATTACATAGGCATCACGTCCAATATTAGTAGACCGACTCATGTCTGCATCTACTACTATTACTCCACACATCGACCGCTATCCAGCATGCATCTAGTGTATTAAGTTCATGAAAAAACAGAGTAATGCAATAAGAACGATGACATGATGTAGACAAGATCCGTTTATCGGTAGATATAGATCCCATCTTTTTATCCTTAGTAGCAACAATACATACGTGTCGGTTCTCTTTCTATCACCGGGATCAAGAACCATAAGATCGAACCCACAACTCGGCACCTCTTCCCATTGCAAGATAAATAGATCAAGTTGGCCAAAAAAAACCAAATATTGGAGAAGAAATACGAGTCTATAAGAGATCAAAGAAACTCAAATAACTTTCATGGATATAAAAAGATATGACTGATCATAAACTCGAAATTCATCATATCCCACCAAACACACCGCAAAAGAGTTACATCATATGGATCTCCAAGAGACCATTGTATTGAGAATTCAGCGAGAGAGAGAAAGCCATCTAGCTACTAACTATGGACCCAAAGGTCTACAAAGAACTACTCACACTTCATCGGAGAGGCACCAATGGAAGTGTAGAACCCCTCCGTGATGGTGTCTAGATTGGATCTGGTGGTTCTAGACTCTGCGGCGGCTGGATGAATATTTCGTCGACTCTTCTAGGGTTTTGGGATTTTTGGGGTATTTATAGAGCAAAGAGGCAGTCTGGGGGGCACCCAAGGTCGGCACAACCCACTAGGGCACGCCCGGGCCTCCTAGCGCGCCCTGGTGGGTTGTCCCCTCCTCGGGACTCCCCCCAGGTGCAACCAGGGCCCAACTTCTTCCTTTTGGCCGATAAAAAATCATCGTGGAGTTTCGTGGCATTTGGACTTCGTCTGATATTGATTTCCTGCGATGTAAAAAACATGGAAAAAACAACAACTGGCACTTGGCACTATGTCAATAGGTTAGTACCAAAAATGATATAAAATGACTATAAAATGATTATAAAACATCCAAGATTGATAATAAAACAACATGGAACAATCAAAATTATAGATATGTTGGAGACGTATCAGCATCCCCAAGCTTAACTCCTACTCGTCCTCGAGTAGGTAAGTGATAAAAACAGAATTTTCGATGTGGGGTGTTGTTCATCATGTCATATCATATTCTTTTCTTTATAGCATGGACATTTCGACTTTTATGTGATTCAAACCAATAGTCTTGTTTTGACATAATAATTTAGATACTCAAGCACGATCATATTGCCTCCTAGTTGGTGCTTTTTATGAGAGGAGATGGAGACTCAAAATAAAAATAAAAATTGCATAAAGTAAAAGAAAGGCCCTTCGCTAAAGGAAGTAGGGATTTGTAGAGGTGCCAGAGCTCAAAGCGAAAAAATTAGAGATAAAAACATTTAGGGAGGTGTATCCATCCCACCAATGAAAATGATTCAGAGTTCCGAACACTTTCCATGCTAGATATGCCATAGGCGGTTCCCAAATCGAAAATAAAGTTTATTCCTTTTTCCACCATACTTTCACTTTCCATGGCTAGGCCTATCCACGGTTGCCCTCCACACCAACACTTTCCAAGGAATTTATTATTTGACAACATAAAGTAAATTCATTTTTTCATTTCGGGACTGGGCATCCCTAAAACCCCTCTCGTGCAATGACAAGTGAATAAACACTCGTCGTGAGAATAACACATCCAGCATGGAAAATATTAGCCACCCGTTACCGTTCCGCGAGCGAAACAAACACACAAAAGAGAAGTTTATTTTGAAAATTAGAGATTGCACATGCAAATTTTCTTAGAACGGCAAAAGAATACCGCATATAGGTAGATATAGTGGACTCATGTGGCAAAACTGGTTTAAAGGATTTTGGGTGCACAAGTAGAGGTCATACTTGGTGCAAAATGAAGGCTAGCAAAAGATTGAGAAGCGACCAACCAAGAAACGAATAATCTCATAAGCAAGCATTAAGCATAATTAACACTGAATAATGCACCATAAGTAGGATATAATTTCATTGCATGATTATTGACTTTCGTGCATGCATAGGGAATCACAAACCTTAACACCAATATTCTTACTAAAGCACAATTACTCATCAACATAACTCACATATCACATATCATATCTCAAACTATTACTAAGAATCAAGTTTATTTTGTCCAATGATCTTCCTGACATTTTTTCTTTATACTTCTTGGATATCTATCACTTTGGGACTAATTTTCATGTGTTGCTTTTCACAAGCTCAAACAAATAAGTGAAGATCATGAGCATAACAAATTTTCTTTCTCTCATAATAATTTAAGTGAAGCAAGAGAAAATTTCTTCAAAATTTTACTAACTCTCAAATAAATCTAATTGAAGCAAGAGAGAATTTCTTAAAAAATAACAAAGCACACCGTGCTCAAAAAGATATAAGTGAAGCACTAGAGCAAATCCTAGCTCATAAAAGATTTAAGTGAAGCATAGAGAGAAATTCTAACAAGTCATGAAATAATTTTGGCTCTCTCAAAAAAGTGTGTCTAGAAAGGATTGATGACTTAAAATACAAAATAAAACAAGAAAATACTCATATCATACAAGACGCTCCAAGTAAAACACATATCATGTGACGAATAAAAATATAGCCTTGAGTAAAATACCGATAGTTGTTGGAAGAAAGCGGGGATGCTACTCGGGGGCATCCCAAAGCTTAGTTGGTTTCTCATTCTTGGATAATAGCTTGGGATGCCGGGGCATCCCCAAGCTTAGGCTCTTACATCCTTCCTTCATCCATCGTAAGATAACCCAAAACTTGAAAACTTCAATCACACAAAACTCAACAAAACTTTTCGTGAGACCCGTTAGTGTAATAAAAATAAATCACTACTATAAGTGTTGTATCAAAACAATTCATATTTTTATTTTGTAATATATATACTGTATTCCAACTTTTAAATGGCAAAAACTCATCAAATAAAACCATAGAGCCATCAAAATAAGCACACAACACAAACAAAACAGAATCTGTCAAAACAGAACAGTCTGTAGTAATCTGACTTTTGCGAATACTTCTGGAACTCCAAAAATTCTACCAAATTAGGAAGACCAGGGTAATTTGTATATTTATCTTATGCAAAAAGAATCATAGAAAAAAGCTCTTTTCTGCAATTTATGAAAATTATTTTCGTGAGCATAAAGGTTTTGTCTTTTTCAGCAAGATCAAACAACTATCACCCAAGAAGATCCTAAAGGCTTTACTTGGCACAAACACTAATTAAAACACAAAAAACACAATCATACCAGTAGCATAATTGTGAAAACACACAAAAACAGAAAGAAAAAGGCAAAAATAAATTTTATTCATTCGGTTGCCTCCCAAGAAGCGCTATAGTTTTACGCCCTTAGCTAGGCGTAAGGCAAGGATCTAAGTTTTGTCATCTTTGTCCAACTCTTCAATCAAACACTTAGAATCCCTCAAAGATTTAGCATAAAGATTTACAATAACAACACTCCTAGGAATAAATTCAAAGATTTCATGCATGCAAAAAGGATCTGTTATCACTTCAACAAGATCAGGGTGGATACTAATCATCTTAAGATCTCCTTTATTGCTATCACTAGAAGTTCCACCCTTGTTCTTAGATCTCCCTCTCTTTATGGGAGTTTCCTAAATAATTTTAGTGGTAGTAAAAGCCGTGCTTAGATTACTAAATATTTCTTCCAGTTTATCAAACCGAGACGGACTTTCCTCTATTCTTTCATGGATTAAGGTACCCCTCTCTTTTAACAACTTAATGATGTCGCCCGCTTTTGACCCAAGATTAGTGGCAAAATTATGCATCATTTTATGTATAATTTCCATATGATCTTCGGTGAGCATTTTCTTTTCAATAGCATCTAGTCTTTCCATAACATGCTCAAGGGTCAAAATTGTTTCATTAACCATAAGAGGTGGTGAGCCCACTAAATTTCCCATAGCATTAAGAGCATCAAAAGGAGGACTCATTAAGAAATTTCCACCGGTAATCGTATCAATGACGAATCTATACCAAGTGGGGATGCCAACATAAAAACAACGTAGAAGCACAACGATATATTGCTTACGGATAGATCTATATGAGCATTACAAATTATATACCAAGCATCTTTTAAACTTTCTCCTCCCCTTTGCTTAAAGTTGAGAACCTCGTTCTAGAGAGTGCAAGCAATAGAGGAGGAATTATCCATTACGACAAACAAGATATCACACACAAAAACAGATCCGGCAAGAAAACGGCGAACGGGAAAGAGAGGCGAATAAAACGGCAAATTTTTGTGAAGTGGGGGAGAGGAAAACGAGAGGCAAATGTCAAATAATGTAAATTGCGAGGAGATGAGATTTGTGATTGGGAACCTGGTTATGTTGAAGATCCTCCCCGGCAACGGCGCCAGAAATTCCTTTTGATGTCGCTTGAAGCTACGTTGGTATTTCCCCAAAGAGGAAGGGATGATGTAGCACAACGGCGGTAGGTATTTCCCTTGGATATGAAACCAAGGTTATCGAACCAGTCGGATAACCAAGCAACACAACATAAACAGCCCCTGCACACAAATAACAACACCTCGCAACCCGACGTGTTAAAGGGGTAGTCAATCCCTTTCGGGTAACGGCGCCAGAAATTGCGTGTTGACGGGAGAAAGTTGTAATAGATTGAATAAATAGATCGCAAATAAAATAAAGTGCAGCAAAGTATTTTTGTATTTTTGGTATAATAGATCTGAATAAAAAGTGCAAATAAAATAGATCGCAAAGCAAATATATGAGAAAGATGACTTGGGGCCATAGATTTCACTAGTGGCTTCTCGAGAAAGATAGCAAACGGTGGGTAAACAAATTACTATTGGGCAATTGATAGAACTTCAAATAATTATGACGATATCCAGGCAATGATCATTACATAGGCATCACGTCCAAGATTAGTAGACCGACTCCTACCTGCATCTACTACTATTACTCCACACATCGACCGCTATCCAGCATGCATCTAGTGTATTAAGTTCATGGAAAAACGGAGTAATGCAATAAGAACAATGACATGATGTAGACAAGATCCGTTTATCAGTAGATATAGATCCCATATTTTCATCCTTAGTAGCAACGATACATACGTGTCGGTTCCCTTTCTGTCACTGGGATCAAGCACCGTAAGATCAAACCCACTACCGGGCACCTCTTCCCATTGGAAGATAAATAGATCAAGTTGGCCAAACAAAACCCAAATATCGAAGAAGAAATACGAGGTTATAAGAGATCATGCATATAAGAGATCAAAGAAACTCAAATAACTTTCAAGGATATAAAAAGATATGGCTGATCATAAACTCGAAGTTCATCAGATCCCAACAAACACACCACAAAAGAATTACATCATATGGATCTCCAAGAGACCATTGTATTGAGAATTCAGTGAGAGAGAGAAAGCCATCTAGCTACTAACGACGGACCCGAAGGTCTACAAAGAACTACTTCCACATCATCAGAGAGGCACCAATGGAAGTGGTGAACCCCTCTGTGATGGTGTCTAAATTGGATCTGGTGGTTCTGGACTCTGCGGCGGCTGGATGAATGTTTCGTCGACTCTTCTAGGGTTCTGGGATGGGGTATTTATAGAGCAAAGAGGCGGTCTGGGGGGCACCCGAGGTGGGCACAACCCACCAGGGCATGCCTGGGCCCAACTTCTTCCTTTTGGCCGATAAAAAATCATCATGGAGTTTCGTGGCATTTGGACTTCGTCTGATATTGATTTCCTGCGATGTAAAAAACATGGAGAAAACAACAATTGGCACTTGGCACTATGTCAATAGGTTAGTACCAAAAAATGATATAAAATGATTATAAAACATCCAAGATTAATAATAAAACAGCATGGAACAATCAAAATTTATAGATACGTTGGAGACGTATCAAGGTGCAATGCGAACGTGACAAGAGCGATGTGTAGTCAAAACCGATTGACTGGTCGTAACCGGACCCACTATTCACACCAGATCCTTCGTTGCTCGACCTATGCCAGCAACTTGTCGGCCAGTCACCACTCCAATACCACACCTCCTCTCTAGCCCAATCCCCCACCTTTCGATCCCCTACCCCGCATCAAGCATCCCCTAGTTTGCCGGAAAGCCATGGTGCACCGCAAGATCACATACTACAAGATGCTGATGCCGGATTGCCATGCAGAAATCACGGCGGCGGTCGGCGCCACAGACCTCCGTTCCCAAGCTCGCTTTGTGGCGGGCCAATCCCCAAGTTCTCTAGAGCCAAGCTCCAAGGAGGAAGAAGCCGATCCAATGTTGATGGCAGAGGTCGCGGTGCAGAAGGCCCCTGATGCGTATGAGATGATGGACGTCGACTTCATGCCGACGTCAGGGTCCTCCATGGTGCAAGTGGACCAGCGGTTCAACCTGGTGATCCTAAAGGAGGACCGGGAGGCGGAGGCTCAACTCGACATGGAGCGCACGGATGCCGCTGCCATCGAGGCCCTCCTGTAGGCGGAACCGGATTTCATGGATGTGAACCAGGCGGTGGAGGCTCAACTTGACGTGGAGCGCGTAGATGCCGCTGCCATCGAGGCCCTCCTGCAGGCAGAACCGGACGTCCTGGACTTGAACCGGGCGGCGGAGGCTCAACTCGACGCGGAATGCGCGGATATCGCTGCCATCAAGGTCCACCTGCAGGCGGAACCGGACGTCCTAGACTTGAACCGGGCGGTGCTCGCCTCCTTGCAGAGCGCCCGCATGCTTTGCGTGAACGAGTAGCTGGAGGTCGAGGACAACCACAGTGTGGAGACACACGTCGGCAGCTTCGGCTGGTTCGCGCCGGCAGCCAAAGACGATGAGGCCATCTCGTTCTACGAGCAGTGATAGTTTTTCTTTATGTTATTGTTTTTAGGGATCTTTTGCTGTGTAAAAACATACTAGCAAGATGCCCGTGCATTGCATGGGACATCAAGATGCATTTTTTTACATAACACCTATTGCGATTGACCCATGCAGGAGTAATCCCATGTGTAAAAACTAATGATATCTCGAGAATTATATCAAAAAAATGGTATCTCGAGAATTACATCAAAAAAATGATATCTCGAGAAAGATGAGAGATAAGGTGAGGAGGAGTGGGGCGTAGTGGCGACTGGTGGTCGTACTGGGCGGAGGCATGGGGATGGACGGCGCCGACAGCGGCCACCATGCGAGATTGTTCCAAAGACTTCCTTTTTTAATTGCTCAGCAATGAGGTTGTGGGAGATAAGGACGAACGAGCCAACACCTTATCTGTAGATGTGGAGAGAGGTGCGGGTATCTTATGTAAAATTGTCATAGTTTGCTTTCTATCAGTCATATATAGATCGGACGGTCTATTTTACAAGAGTAGAGATATTTATGCAAGTCGTCTGACTTTCATCATCTGGGTCAATCGACCATTTCAGGCGGTTGTATGAATATTCTACGCCTCCTAACCCTTCTTCTTCCTCACCTCTTCTTCCCCAACAGACCACCGCACGGGCCGTAAGGATCTTCCCCAACATGCAGTTAGATAAACATATTGTATGAACAAAAATTGTGTGTGAGCGGTAGGATGGCTGAGTTTGGTTTGATCACACATCGTAGCACGTGTCAGTGTGGGTGCATTCCCTTGGTTGGGTTTGCGGCGTGCAGGAGCGACTGTGTGAGGGTGCGGTGTGCAACTTCTTGAGCTTGTGTTGGTGTAACATCCCAAATTTTCAATTTGGAATGTTATAGATAGGTCATCATATGCATATCATATTTTATTTCCATTTTGGTTTTGATCCTAGAAATTCTAAGCAACTCAAGGACCCATGGAGAGAGTTCGGGATTTCATTTATTTTCATATTTGAATTTTTCTCAAATTTGAAAACAGGATTATTTTGGTTTTAATTATTTTCTCTCCAAAATATTTCCAATATTAAAAATAAAAGAGAGGAGATAAAATGACTTCTCCAAAATAAAAAGAAATATTGGAGGAAAATATTAAAATCAAATAAATAATTTATTTGGATTAGAAAATATGCATTTTTCAAAATTGCAAATTTAGGCGAAAAATGTTCATTTTGTTCTAAATATTTTATTTAGACGGTGAAAATGGTTTTGGCATTTTACAATTTTTTATTTATTTAGGATTTTTCCTTTCAGTGAATTTATTTTAAAAATAAAAGTTTCCCGGACCGCACTAGGCGAAGGCCCAGCGGCCTGGCTTGCCGCCGCCTTCCCGTCGTGCCGCGTCGGACACCGGCCGAGTCCGGCTCGAGCCGCGCCACGCGCCTCCCTTAAATACCGCCGCCTGCCGCCTCTCGTCCTCGTCCCAAGCCGCCGCATCTGCCGCCGCCCACGTAGCCGCCGCCCAGCGCTTCCTTGCCGCCCATTGCCGCCGCCCGCCCTGACCCGTGCAGGCTGCTGCCGCCGCCGGAATCCCGCTGCTGCCCTTGACTTCATCGCCGCTGTTTTTCCGGTTTTAGGTATAAACCGTTCGTTTTTTAAAAACACTAGATTGGTTTTTTTAGATCGGTTCGGTTTTCTCGGTTTAGATTATTTTACGAACGTTCGTCCGTTAGTTCGTTTTAACGAACGAATTCGTTCATTTGCCTCTGTTAACGAACGTTCGCGCCGTAGTCTTTTTCTTTTTATTTTATTTTCGGCTAGGGACCGCGATTACTTTTATCGCAGATTAGCCCCTCATCTTCAAACCCTCATACCTTTCTAACCGTTCGTCCAAATCCAGTAAAACCAACGCCAAAATCTTCGTCTCAAACCCCTCTTTCTGGTTAACCAACTTGAACATGGTTTTGACAATTTAAAATTTGGTTTAAAGCAGATTTGTTTTCGAAGTTCTTTTGATCGTAGTTTCAGTTCCGTAGCTCCGATTTGGTCGATTCTTTTTGCAAATTGTAGTTCTTCAGTTGGACTTTCATATTTGACTATCTCATCTGAGTTTTACCCGTGCATCTATGCTTGAGTGCTTATGTATGCTACAGTTTGTTTGCGATAGAATTCCCGGAGTGCGAAGCGTGCTACTACGAGTCTCTAGGGTTTGCAGATCGTCAGCAAGGCAAGTAACACATTGATCATACCCCTTTATTACCCAGTTTTTATGCATTAGTTACAATCCTCAAACACTGCATGATTAGGATGTGATTTAACTTGTGGGTATTGGGAAGTAGATGATGAGGTAGAACCTATTGCCCTTTTATTATCAAACCTTGGGAGTTACTTCTACGTTATGCTTATATTGCTATGCTATGCTCGTAGACATGGTTTGGTTTGAGTGATCCATGAGAGATGTGAGATTGTTAATTAATGGTTAACTTAAGGTGGCTACTTAAATACACATCTGGGTGGATTGGTTGCGGGCACCTGGGGATATACCAGTGTTGTCCTTTGGTTCGCCACCCAGGCTCAAAGGGATCATAAGATTATTCATGCTAGAAACTTCCGTGTGCAACCACAAGCTATTATGGTCTCTAGCATAGTTCAGTATGTTGCATGACCTTTTTCAGTGGTAGGCTAGCGGATGTAGGGGAAAGTAGGTGTAACTGTCTACCCAGAGTAAAGAGTTAATGTTTCTAAAATACCGTGTCTCGGTCATCCGTTTCTCAAACACCATGTAGTGCGAGAAATCCAACGGAGGAGATCGAGTCTTGTGGGGAAAAGTGCGCAAACCTCTGCAGAGTTTACAAACTAATCATGGTTAGCCGTGTCCCCGGTTATGGACATCTTGAGTATCTGGTTCTTGGATTATCCTGTTGATCTCATCACTCTAAATTAATTTGCTGGGTTGTTAATTACTGTTTAATTGGGATTGAGATGGGGTTACCACACTCAATGTTTATCAACTACCATGATAGTTAAACAAAATATATTCCTTTGATGTAGGAAAAAATTGGCTTTTCACAAAACATTATAACCATAGAGCCTCAACAGCCATATATGCATGTAGTGATAGCATTTACCTGTTCATTGCTCTACTGTGTTATATTGCCAGCATATTCCATGTGCTGACCTGTTTCGGGCTGCAACATATCATGTTGCATATTTTTCAGACGAAGAGTAAGGTGCGCTAGGTCGTTGTCGTGCACTCAGCTATGCCGTTGGAGTTGATGGACTCATTTACCTTTGATGCTTCCGCAGTTATCTTATTTAGAATGCCTTAAGCCATATTATTTTAATAAGTTCTCTTTGGAGAAATTCGATGTAATAAGTGTGTGATTGCACTCTGTTATAAATCCTTCAGGTACTGTGTGTGTCAGCATTACCGTCCAAGGATGACACTTATACACAGAGATTTGATTGTTTGAGGTCAGATCGCTACAGTTGGTTTTCCCTTGAAGAGGAAAGGGTGATGCAGCAAAGTAGAGATAAGTATTTCCCTCAGTTTGACAACAAAGGTATCAATCTAGTAGGAGACAACGCACAATCACGGAATACCTGCACAAACAATCAAACAACTTGCACCCAATGCGATAAAGGGGTGTTCAATCCCTTCACGGTTACTTGCAAAAGTGAGATCTGATAGAGATAGATGAAAGTAACAAACGATAAAGTATATATTTTTGGTATTTTTGGTTTATAGATCGGAAAGTAAAAGATTGCAAAATAGTAGATCAGAAACTTATATGATGGAAAATAGACCCTATGGATCGGAAAGTAAAAGATTGCTAAATAGTAGATCAGAAACTTATATGATGGAAAATAGACCCGGTCCATAGGTTTCACTAGAGGCTTCTCTCCAGATAGCAAATAATATGGTGGGTGAACAAATTACTGCTAAGCAATTGATATAAAAGCGCAAAGTTATGACGATATCTAAGGCAATGATCATGAATATAGGCATCACGTCCGTGTCAAGTAGACCGAAACGATTCTGCATCTACTACTATTGCTCCACACATCAACCGCTATCCAGCATGCATCTAGGGTATTAAGTTCATAAAGAACGGAGTAACGCATTAAGTTATATGACATGATGTAGAGGAATTAACTCAAGCAATATGATGAAAATCCCATCTTTTTATCCTCGATGGCAACAATGCAATACGTGCCTTGCTTCCCCTGCTGTCAC
The DNA here is from genome assembly GCA_021605205.1 of Aegilops longissima. Taxonomy (NCBI): domain Eukaryota; kingdom Viridiplantae; phylum Streptophyta; class Magnoliopsida; order Poales; family Poaceae; genus Aegilops; species Aegilops longissima. The sequence goes on along the minus strand of CM038682.1, from coordinate 364,547,375 downwards.
TGGGAAAGGACACCGCAAGATTGAATGCAAAGCTAAGTACTTCTCCCATTTCAAGAAAAACCAATCTAGTTGGCCAAACCAAACCGATAGTTTGAAGAGAATTAGAAAGATATCAAATCATGCATAAAAGAATCCAGAGAAGATTCAAATAATATTCATAGATAAGCTGATCATAATTCCACAATTCATCGGATCATGGCAAACACACCGCAAAAAAGTTTTACATCGAATATATCTCCAAGAATATCGAGGAGAACATGGTATTGAGAACCAAAGAGAGATAAGAAGCCATCTAGCTACTAGCTATGGACCCGTAGGTCTGTGGTAAACTACTCACGCTTTATCGGAAGGGCAATAGGGTTGATGTAGAAGCCTTCCATGATCTAATCCCCCTCCGGCAGGGTGCCGGAAAAGGTCCCTACATGGGATCTCACGGGTACAGAAGGTTGCGGTGGTGGAAAAGTGTTCTCGTGGACTCCTCTAGTGGTTTGGGGATATTTGGAAATATATAGGTGAAGGAATTAGGTGAGGAGAGTCACGGGGGGCCCACAAGGGTGGGGGCGCGCCCTCCATCCTTGTGGCCGCCTCGTGGCTCATCCGACTTAATCTCCAAGTCTCCTGGTTGTCTTTTGGTCCAACCAAAATCGTCTTGAAGGTTTCATTCCGTTTGGCATTCATTTTCTGTGAAACTCAAAAACAAGGAAAAAACAGGAATTTGCACTGGGCTCTAGGTTAATAAGTTAGTTACAAAAATAATATAAAATAGCATATTATGCATATAAAACATCCAAAATAGATAATATAATAGCATGGAACAATAAAAAATTATAGATACGTTGGAGGCGTATCAAGCATCCCCAAGCTTAATTCCTGCTCGTCCTCGAGTAGGTAAATGATAAAAACACAATTTTTGATGTGGAATGCTACCTAACATATTTATCCATGTAATTCTCTTTATTGTGGCATGAATGTTCAGGTCCATAAGATTCAAAATAAAAGTTTAATATTGACATAAAAACAATAATACTTCAAGCATACTAACAAGGAAATTATGTCTTCTCAAAATAACACGGCCAAAGAAAGCTTATCCCTACAAAATCATATAGTCTGGCTATGCTCTATCTTCATCACAAAAAATATTCAAATCATGCACAACCCCGATGACAAGCCAAGCAATTGTTTCATACTTTCTATGTTCTCAAACTTTTTCAACTTTCACGCAATACATGAGCATGAGCCATGGACACAGCACTATAGGTGGAATAGAATATGGTGGTTGTGGAGAAGACAAAAAGAGGGAGATAGTCTCACATCAACTAGGCGCATCAACGGGCTATGGAGATGCCCATAAATAGATATCAATGTGAGTGAGTAGGGATTGCCATGCAACGGATGCACTAGAGCTATAATGAATATCATCCGGGGTCTCATCCCGACTTGTGGGGGAATCATAGTCTCCATCATCCTTTCCTCACATGGGACAATGCTCTAATAATGAATATCATCACACTTTTATTTACTTACAACTCAAGAATTATAACTCGATACTAGAACAAAATATGAGTCTATATGAATGCCTCCGACAGTGTACTGGGATGTGCAATGAATCAAGAGTGACATGTATGAAAGAATTATGAACGGTGGCTTTGCCACAACTATGATGTCAACTACATGATCATGCAAAGCAATATGACAATGATGAAGCGTGTCATAATAAATGGAACGGTGAAAAGTTGCATGGCAATATATCTCGGAATGGCTATGGAAATGCCATAATAGGTAGGTATGGTGGCTGTTTTGAGGAAGGCATATGGTGGGTGTATGGTACCGGCGAAAGTTCCACGGTACTAGAGAGGCTAGCAATGGTGGAAGGCGAGAGTGTGTATAATCCATGGACTCAACATTAGTCATAAAGAACTCACATACTTGTTGCAAAAATTTATTAGTTATCGAAACAAAGTACTACGCGCATGCTCCTAGGGGCATAGATTGGTAGGAAAAGACCATCGCTCATCGCCGACCACCTCTCATAAGGAAGAAGATCAATAAATAAATCATGCTCTGACTTCATCACATAACGGTTCACCATACGTGTATGCTACGGGAATCACAAACCTTAACACAAGTATTTATCATATTCCCAACTACTCACTAGCATGACTCTAATATCACCATATTTATATCTCAAAACAATCATAAGGAATCAAACTTCTCATAGTATTCAATGCACTTTATATGAAAGTTTTTATTATATCCCTCTTGGATGCCTATCATATTAGGACTAAATTTATAATCAAAGCAAATTACCATGATGTTTAAAAACTCTAAAATAATATAAGTGAAGAATGAGAGTTCATTAATTTCTATAAAATAAAACCACCATCGTGCTCTAAAAAGATATAAGTGAAGCACTAGAGCAAAATTGCCTAGCTCAAAAGATATAAGTGAAGTACATAGAGTATTCTAATAAATCACGATTCATGCGTGTCCCTCTCAAATGGTGTGTACAGCAAGGATGATTATGGCAAAATAAAAAGTAAAGACTCAAATCATACAAGACTCTCCAAGCAAAACACATATCATGTGGTGAATAAAAATATAGCCTCAAGTAAAGTTACAGATAGACGAAGACGAAAGAGGGGATGCCTTCCGGGGCATCCCCAAGCTTAGGCTCCTGGTTGTCCTTGAATATTACCTTGGGGTGCCTTCGGCATCCCCAAGCTTAGGTTCTTCCCACTCCTTATTCCATAGTTCATCAAATCCTTACCCAAAACATGAAAACTTCACAACTCAAAACTAAAAAGAAAATCTCATAAGCTCTATTAGTATAAGAAAATAAATCACCACTTTTGGTACTGTTGTGAACTCATTATTTATTCATATTGGTGTAATATCTAATGTATCCCAAACCTTTCCATGGTTCATACCCCGCGATACTACCCATAGATTCATCAAAATAAGAAAACAACACATAGAAAACAGAATCTGTCAAAAACAGAATAGTCTGTAGTAATATGGATAGTTCGAATACTTCTGTAACTCCAAAAATTCTGAAACATTAGGGCAACAGAGGCAATTTATATATAAATCTTGTGTAAAAAAATCAGAATTTTATCACGCTTCTGTGATTTTTAAAAATTCTAGGACTGGGCGCAAAAGTTTCTGTTTTTCAGCAAGATCAAATCAACTATCACTGTAAGCTATCCCAAAGGTCTTACTTGGCACAAACACTAATTAAAACACAAAAAACACATCTGAACAGAGGCTAGATGAATTATTTATTGCAAAACAGAACCAAAAAGCAAAGAAAAAAATAAAATTGGGTTGCCTCCCAACAAGCGCTACTATTTAACGCCCTTAGCTAGGCATTGAAATTTCGATGATGCTCAGATGAAAGATAATAATTGAAACACAAAGAGAGCATCACTAAACATGTGACAAATAAATCTAAGTCTAACATGCTTCCTATGCATAGGAATTTTATAGGAAAACAAATTAGCAAGACAAGCAAGATCTAGCATATGCAAGGAAGAAGAAAGAGACAATAGCAATCTCAACATAACGAGAGGTAATTTAGTAACATGAAAATTTCTACAACCATATTTTCCTCTCTCATAATAATTCCATGTAGGATCATAATCAAATTCAACAATATAACTATCACACAAAATTTTCTCTTCATGATCCACATGCATGCAAAGTTGACACTCTTCCAAAATAGTGGGATTATCATCAAATAAAGTTGTGACCTCTCCAAACCCACTTTTATCAAAAAATTTCATGAGATTGATCATTCTCCAAAGTAGTGGGATCTTTATTTCCTAATGTTGACACTCTTACAAACCCACTTTCAATATTATTGCAAACAGTATTATCATGAGGCTAAAAAAAATTCAAGCTCATAAGAAGAATCACCCAATCATGATCATTGCAATAAGTAGTGGACATAGCAAAACTAGCATCCCCAAGCTTAGGGTTTTGCATATTTTTAGAAAAATAGACATCAATAGAATTTATAGTAAAATCATTGCAATCATGCTTTTTATTCAAGGAGCTATTGTGAATCACTTCATAAATTTCTTCATCACAATTTTCAGATTCATGAATTTCAAGCAAACTTCGTAAAGATAACCTAGTGCACAAAACTCACTAGCAATTGGTTCATCATAATTGGATCTCTTAAAAAGATTAGCAAGTGGATGGGGATCCATAAACTTAGATTTTTAGCAACCGAAGATGCAAGCAAATAGAGGGCACATGGTAACACAAACAAAGATAGCAAATGAGCAAAAAGGCAAACGAAAAAGATGAACGAAAGGAGGGCGAATCTTTTCGAAAATTGTTTTAGAAGTGGGGGAGAGGAAAACAAGAGGCGAATGGCGAATAATGTAATGCAACAGATGAGAGTTTATGATGGGTACTTGGTATGTCTTGACTTGGCGTAGATCTCCCTGGCAACGGCGCCAGGAATTGGCAAGTTGACGGGAGACGAGTCTTGATTTGGCGTAAATCTCACTGGCAACGGCGCAGAAATTCTTCCTGCTACTTCTTGAGCTTGCGTTGGTTTTTACCTTGAAGAGGAAAGGGTGATGCAGCAAAGTAGAGATAAGTATTTCCCTCAATTTGAGAACCAAGGTATCAATCCAGTAGGAGATAACGTGCAAATCACCGAATACCTGCACAAACAATCAAACAACTTGCACCCAACGCGATAAAGGGGTTGTCAATCCCTTCACGGTTACTTGCAAAAGTGAGATCTGATAGAGATAGATGAAAAGTAACAAATGATAAAGTAAATACTTTTGGTATTTTTGGTTTATAGATCGGAAAGGAAAAGATTGCAAAATAGTAGATCAGAATATATGATGGAAAATAGACCCGGGGGCCATATATTTCACTAGAGGCTTCTCTCAAGATAGCAAATAATACGGTGGATGAACAAATTACTATCGAGCAATTGATAGAAAAGCGCAAAGTTATGATGATATCTAAGGCAATGATCATGAATATAGGCATCACGTCCGTGTCAAGTAGACCGAAACGATTATGCATCTACTACTATTGCTCCACACATCGAACGCTATCCAACATGCATCTAGAGTATTAAGTTCATAAAGAATGGAGTAACGCATTAAGTGAGATGACATGATGTAGAGGAATTAACTCAAGCAATATTATGAAAACCCCATCTTTTTATCCTTGATGGCAACAATACAATACATGGCTTGCTGCCCCTGTTGTCACTGGGAAAGCACACCGCAAGATTTAACCCAAAGCTAAGCACTTCTCCCATTGCAAGAAAAACCAATCTAGTTGGCTAAACCAAACCGATAGTTTGAAGAGAATTACAAAGGTATCGAATCATGCATAAAAGAATTCAGAGAAGATTCAAATAATATTCATAGATAAGCTGATCATAAATCCACAATTCATCGAATCTCGGGAAACACACCGCAAAAATGTATTACGTCGAATAGATCTCTAAGAACATCGAGGAGAACATGGTATTGAGAATCAAAGAGAGAGAAGAGGCCATCTAGCTCATAGCTATGGACCCGTAGGTCTGTGGTAAACTACTCACGCTTCATCGGAAGGGCAATAGGGTTGATGTAGAAGCCCTCCATGATCGAATCCCCCTCCGGCAGGGTGCCGGAAAAGGTCCCTAGATGGGATCTCACGGGTACAGAAGGTTGCGGCGGTGGAGAAGTGTTTTCGTGGACTCCTCTGGTGGTTTGGGGATATTTGGGAATATGTAGGCGAAAGAATTAGGTGAGGAGAGTCACAGGGGGGCACAAGGGTGGGGGGCGCGCCCTACCCCCTGGGCACGCCCTTCATCCTTGTGGCCGCCTCGTGGCTCCTCCGACTTCATCTCCAAATCTCCTTGTTGTCTTCTGGTCCAAGAAAAATCATCGTGAAGGTTTCATTCCGTTTGGACTCCATTTGGTATTCCTTTTCCGCGAAACTTAAAAGCAAGGAAAAAATAGGAACTGGCACTAGGCCCTAAGTTAATAAGTTAGTCCCAAAAATAATATAAAATAGCATACTAATGCATATAAAACATCCAAAATAGATAATATAATAGCATAGAACAATAAAAAATTATAGATACGTTGGAGACGTATCACGGTGAGACCGCGACAGCCGTGCGCAAGTGTACCTCCTTTTTATTTTGAAAACTTTAGTCAAGTTTGGCAAAAATGTGTGGCGAAGTATGGCAATGCAAGGCCTAGACCCAAACAGGATACAAGTACGTACGTAGGAGTACTTCTTGTGTTAAAATAGAAAGGCGGGGTTTTCCTTCGCGGGATTGATCGATACAAATCCTTGTTTGGCGTGTCAATTAATGCGTATTTTTTTCTCCAACGCCCAAAGAGCTAACCATCTCACTCCTCACCGCTTGTTTAATGCAGTGCCATGCAAACCAACCTTCTCACTTCCACATGCATGCAAGGGTATATTAATGTCCTTGGTTGCTAGTATGAGGCAAACTCCATCAATTTTGCCTCGATTACTGTTAGTGGCCTTCGGCAAATTGTAATTTTGATATTGGCCTTGTGTACAAAAAAATGGAGGTAGTAACTATTTGACTTCCTTCCCCATTGCGGTGACGTCGATGATATCTCGAATGTTGTGGTTTGGCAAAGTGCGTTCGACGGAGAACACCATTGAGGGAGACCACAGTAAGTCATTCGCAAGTGCCGCATGCAAGATGAGACAGCCACCTTATTTGCATCCAGGAAGTCCGTTGAACCAAAGGACACATAAATGTACTAGTACTACACAATAGCGTTGCCCATCCAGCTTAGTGCGGTAAGGTGATTTCTCGAAGAATACAATGGAGAAGCAGGGTCAGCAAAGAGTGAAATGATGGTAGCTTCGTTCGTGCTTTGTGATTTTACGCCTCACTGCTTTGTGATTTGTGATAGAAGGGACATGGGAGTAGACTCTGTGCTCTATACTGTACATGCGTTCAAGCACGGGAGAAAGAGGAGAGAGGTTGCATTTTTCTATTCCTTCAATCAATCAATTAGGGATCTTTGGTTCCATCTTTTTGGCTTTGGCAGCACCGTCCACAATGGTTCCCATCGATGCCGAAAGCTATTTTCACATTTGGCTACACATTGTGGATGCCCTTAACCGTACCACTTGGTTTTTCTCCTGTGTTCTATCTATACAAATCTCGATTATATTGATCTAAAAAATTATAGTATCAAGATTAGTAAAAAGGAGGTGATTTTGCCGCGCGGATGGCGGGGGAGGTTTTTTATTTTTAGAGGACGTTGGCCTGGTAGTTTGCTAACATGCAGTCCCTGAAAGTGCTAGTTATCGACTAGAGGGGGGTGAATAGGCGACTTTTATGTAAGTCTTCAAAACGTGGAAGTTTCGAAGACAACCAATAGAAATGACCTAATTGATATGCAGCGGAAGATAAACTACAACAAGCAAACCATAGTCAAGTATGCAGTAAAGTGAAAGTACAAAGACTAATAGCAGCTTAGTAGTAAGGATCGGGATGGAAGATAGTATGAAGCCAACCAACTATAGTAGTCAAGCAATGAAGTCCAACAGGTAAGACAAATAGGCAATGACTTCACGAAGGCAAACACTAAGTAAGGGAAGGGAGAGGATAGAACCAGTCACTTGTTGAAGACACAAGATTTGTTGGACCAGTTCCAGTTGCTGTGACAACTGTACGTCTGGTTAGGGAGGCTGAGATTCAACTCAGAAGACCACATCTTCACCTTATTCCCCTTGATCTAAGGACACACAGTCCTCGCCCAATCACTCTGGTAAGTCTTCAAGGTAGACTTCCAAACCTTCACAGACTTCGTTCATCGGCGATCCACAATGACTCTTGGATGCACAGAACACGACGCCTAACCGGCTGGAGGATTCACAGTCCTCAAGTGTAATAAGTCTTCAGGTCACGCAGACAGAAGGACTTCAGTGATGCCTAAGACTCTTTGGCTCTGGGTGTTTGGGCTTTGTCCTCGCAGGGATTTCTCTCTCTCAAAGGCTTCGAGGTGGGTTGCTCTCAAACGACAAAAGCCATGCACTAACACTGAGCAGCCACAAATTTATGGTGTAGGGGGTGGGATATTTATAGCCACTAGGCAACCTGACCTGATATGTCCGAAATGACCCTGGGTCACTAAGGAACTGACACGTGTTCCAACGGTCAGATTTCAAACACACACGGCAACTTTACTTGGGCTACAAGCAAAGCTGACTCATCCAGCTCTGGATAAGATTTGCTCTCATTGTCTTTGCTCAAGACATAGGATTTGGGTTGAGCATCGTTCGGTCATTTCGACTTTGTTCACTTGGACCCCACTTAACAAAGACAAATGGTTCCTATGACTCAACAAAGAAGAAAAGGAAACAACGAAACAACACAGTCTTCGCGCTCCATAGTCTTCACTCAATGTCTTCTCATGTCATAGTCTTCAATATGAATATCTTCATATACCACCATTGTCGCCAATGTCTTCATACATTTTAGGGTCATCTCCGGTAGGTAAACCGAATCAATGAGGGACACTACCTGTGTTATCCTACAATTCTCACAAACACATTAGTCCCTCAACCAAATTTGTCGTCAATACTCCAAAACCAACTAGGGGTGCACTAGATGCACTTACGATCTCCCCCTTTTTGGTGATTGATGACAAACTGGTTGAAGTTTTCAACGGGGATAAAGTATGTGAAATTGTAAAGGATAGGGCATTGTCTTCATAAGTGGCAAGGGCTCCCCCTGAAGATGTGCATATAAGTAATTTGCTTTTGGAATGCAAATGCACATGGCAGGTTGTACTTGTGGAGATCCTCTTCAACTTATGACGACAATTCATCATGCATGAAATGATATAACTAAGAGAATGACATGCATAATGAAAAATGGACGTCTGCAGAATGATCTAAGTGCGGAAGTTATCATCGCACATGCGGAATTTATCATCGCATCACAGAAAAGCAAATAAGTAGCAGATGACCATCGAGTTTAAGTGTTACAACTCAAAGAACCAAATGTATCAAAAGCGAGAGTTGTAAACACTAGGCAAAATATAAAGCAACCGCCCATATGAACCCGCTTGAAGACTATCAAACTCATATGCTTCTCCCCTTTGTCAAGAAGGACCAAAAGGTTTGAAGACATAGAGCATCTACCGCTTTCATGAGGAGAAGATGAAGCAGCAGGGTTGTCGTTGTTGTTTGGCGGTGCGATTTAACTTGGTGCAAAGGTCGATGCGCGCGAAGTAGGGGTGGGGAAGTAGCATCGTCTTCATCATCGATCACTCTGGCATTCACAGTTGCCGTGGTGGAAGATTAGTCAGAGTCTTCAAGGGATGGAGTTCGACGTAGGACCGCATTCCGTGGAGGAGTGGAGTCAAACTTGAATCTTTCAGTCAAGCGATTGTCTTGAAGATCTGCTTCAACACTGAGCAGCGTTAAACTCTTCCATGATCGACGACAAGTCTCATGAGTGACAAAAGCATTCTTGGTGGCAAGATTTCAAATGCGATTGACTTCCACCAAGAGGCTTTGCATCTGTCGCTTGAGCCAATAATGATGCTTGTCTTGTTTCTGATGCAGGTCGAACCATTGAGATAGGTTCAACAACTAAGGGCTCTGTGGAAGCAGACCGATCCTTCTTGGTTTTGCGCTTCTTCTTGGAGGGAGCAGCATCAGAGGCTTCAGGATTTTTCCTTTTTCTGGCTTCAGCCTCGGCGGCCCTCGTCTTCTTCTGTTCAGAAGCGGTTGACCTGACCTTTGGCTTCGAGCCAGTCATGCTGCTTGGGAAGACTATGCGAGGTTCTTCTTGCCTTGAAGGTGCAGATTGGTCAGCTGATTGCCTCTTCTTCTTTGTAGCCATTCTGGGGTCAATGCCAGGACGACCAAGAGCCTTGCGCTTCTCAGCCTCATTGTAGGCTAGCACACACTTGTCAGCCAGACTCTTCATGCGCTCACGAGAGCCTTTAGCTTTGTCGCGCTTCTTGTGAAAGGCTTCTTTGAGCTCGTGCAGCATGGTCTTGAAGTTTTTGACATCTTGTACACTGAGCTTTGCCACATGCTTCTTGAACTGAGCTTTCTCATAGTCGATCTTGTGCTTCAGTTCAACAAGACGCTGAGCAAGAGCTAGCTCAGAAGCAATGGCGCCATTGAAGGAGACGCTGAGGCCAATGGCAAGTTGCAGATCTTCAAAGCTGAGATTTTGGTTGTCAAACCACTCATCAATGAAGTGATGGATGATTGCCACATCAAAGAGAGGCAAATCATTGAAGATCTCGCTTCTTCCTTGCTCTTGATCGCTTGCTCAAGAGCATCATCTCGCAAGATCTTCATCGCTGGATAGATCAATGTGCTCTTCTCGCAGAATGGCAGCAGGAGTCGATGCTCGATCGTAATGTTTGATGATTTTCTTTTCTTCTCCTTCTTCTTGGAGATGCGTGATTGATCTTCGACCGCACATTGCCTTTAGGAGGCGCGAAGGGCGCTGGCTTCGCACGTGAAGCTTTTGGAGGAGCAATCGATCTTGAAGCCTTAGCCTTCTTTTGCTTCGCGGCTTTGGAGTAGGAGCAGGGCTTCATCGATGCCGCTGTCATCATCGAATGATCCACTTTGGCACCTTGGACCGAGATGTGAGTGATTAGGCCATCAAGGTTGTAGAAAGGACCGATGACATTGGGTTCGTGATCACGGAGCCGTCAAGACGGGAGCAGAGGGACCAGGGTTGAAGTCTAATCCCAATGACTTCTTGTTTTCCTTGGCCGATGCCTTTGCATGCTGGAAGTTTCGCTTGAAGAGATTATCGTCACAACACCAGAGCAATGACGATGGGTCGGCATTTTCAGGCTGAGGTCCACGGACCATACAAGGATAGAAACCCTGTGCAATAGCTTCAGCTCTGTTCTTGGGTGGAAGGCCTCGAAAGAGAATATCACCCCAAGGACCTTTGATAACATTCTTTTCAGCATATTCCTGGGTCACGAACTTGTATTTGAACCATTGTTCAGCCCAATATCGTCGAATCCATTGGATTCGTGTCTTGCGCTGATTATAATTCTCTTCAGGATCTGTCTTGTAAAGCTCTGCGAGGTCATCATGCAAATCTTTTGATGTTCCCTCACGACGCTGTCTGCCACGCTTCCTTACTGATTTCTCTACAGCCATGAACTTCAAACTGAATGGCTTCAACACATTCAAAGGCTTCACAAGCTTTCGCTTGCTGGCAAACAGGAACTGGCGTTGGAGAGTTAATGTGATGCTGTAAGAATTCTACAAACGAATGCAGACTATGAAAACCAAGGGATTCCCCCACGGACATGTACCTGTGACAGCATTAGAGATGCGAGGGAAGGGGAAGAGGTCATATGCATTCTCAGAAGATTTTGAAGATAAATCAGTTTGAAGACATTGACCTCATGATGCGAAGACATTCACTTATACGTTGAGAGTTGGTTCCACATTTGTACGAATCCGTGAATAGGTACAAGTGAGGAATCTAACTAGATATGAAGCTTAAGTGAATATACTAGGCAGTATGAGATGCAGACAGAATAGATCTAACATTGTATAGGCAGAAACCAACTTTGGTAAACAAGATGAATCTTTGAGGATCAAAAAGATGGTAAAAATAGAGTTATATTTACCACTCGAAGAACTGCTAGACGGGATGAGTAGGAGACCGAGCAGTTCAATCCACCGTGCCCTAACTTGGCGACGGAGGACAGCTACGGCGGCGGCGGAGAGGACGATGTTCGCGGCCGGCGTGAGGACGGCGTCGGAGAAGTCGTGGCAGATAAGCGCTTCGTCGCCGGCGTCGTCGCGAGCTAGCGGTGGCGCTAGGGTTTTGACGAGGTGGAGAGGTGGAAGAAGGTTTTCTTTACCGCAGGGGACATGTATTTATAAGGAGGTGTGCGGCTCAGCACAATTACTCAGGTGCCCCTGGCGGTTCACATCTGAGGGGTACGTGGCACGCATGCAACATACTCAGATCTGTCCCATGTTCCCACGCCCTCCATGTTTGTCGGATGGTCGTTCCGGCTTCTCCGGATTTCAAACAATAAGGATGAATCATTTAAAACAGTCTTAATGTTTGTCTCTGTGTCTTCTGCTGACAAGGACGCAGAGAAGACATTCGACAGTTTCAATAGAATGCATATGATTTGGACAGATAGAGTTTGAGATAGAAAGCATAGAGAGATTAGGGTCCGATCACATTCACTTAGTTCAAAAGATTCAACTAGGAAGACATAGCTATAAGTGAATGCTGTAGAGGACAGAACACTAGTATGTATATATATCAGAAAGCAATCAAATCAGCATAGTGAAGAAAATCATGAAGATAAGTTGAACTTTGAAGACAAACCAAATGTGAAGACATAGCTAAAATAACACCATGAGTGAAACACTTCAAACAGAGAAATTTGGTGGTGGCGTTACCCATCAGATAGGAAGTATTAGACCTGCACACGGCGCACAATTATCGCGGCGCCCAAGTCAAATTCCACGTTAATGTATTCACACTTAGAATGTAAGTCTTCATTGATTGAAGATATACTTTACTTCGTGTGTTGCACATCTAAGTCATCAACATGCATAAGTGTTAGGATGTGTGCCTGATCACAGGACATTTGAGGATTCCAAGATATTTAGCTCACACCGTAACTTGCAAAACCTTTTCTCATCCAAGGGCTTTGTGAAGATATCTGCCGATTGCTCTTCAAAGTGTTGACGTGAATGATGTCAATATCCTTTTCATGACATGATCTATGAGAAAGTGATGACGAATTTCAATGTGCTTTGTCTTCGAGTGCTGGACTGGATTGTTGTCAATCTTGATGGCGCTTTCGTTGTCGCAGAAGAGAGGTACTTGTTTCAGATTGATGCCATAGTCCTTAAGAGTTTGCTTCATCCATAGAAGCCGAGCGCAGAAGATCCAGCAACAATGTATTCAGATTCAGCAATGAGAGTGATACAGTTACGCTTCTTTGAAGACCAATGACAAGTGATCATGCCGTAAAGTGACATGTGCCTCGATGTAGACTTGCGATCCACCTTGTCACCAAAGATAATCAGCATCCGAGAATCCAACCAGATCAAATTCGAGCCCTTTGGATACCATAATCCTAGTGTTGGGGTGTGAGCCAAATATCGAAGAATTCGCTTCACCGCTAAGTGATGCATTTCCTTTGGTGCCGCTTGGAATCGAGCACACATGCAAACACTAAGCATAATATCTGGCCTAGATGCACATAGGTAAAGTAAGGAACCAATCATGGAGCGGTATACCTTTTGATCAAATTCTTTACCATTGTTGTCGGGACCCAGATGGTGTTTGGCTGGCATTGGCGTCGTGTAACCTTTGCAATCTTGCATTCCAAACTTCTTCAGACAATCTTTGAGGTATTTTTCTTGAGATATGAAGATGCCATTCCTTTGCTGACGAATTTGAAGACCAAGGAAGAACTTCAGCTCACCCATCATGGACATCTGATATTGCTCTTGCATCATGTATCCAAACTCATCACTATACTTCTGGTTGGTGCAGCCGAAGATAATGTCATCCACATATATTTGGCACACAAACAGTTCACCATCATATGTCTTCGTGAAGAGTGTTGGATTGAGGGATCCAGGTTTGAAGCCTTTGCTCTTCAGGAAGTCTTTGATCGTATCGTACCAAGCGCGAGGAGCTTGTCTGAGGCCATACAGTGCTTTGTTTAGCTTGTACACCATATCAGGATGTTTTGGATCTTCAAAGCCAGGTGGTTGAGCGACGTATACTTCTTCTTCAATCTTGCCGTTGAGAAATGCACTCTTCACATCCATTTGATATAGCAAGATGTTGTGGTGGTTAGCGTAGGCTAGCAGTATGCGAATAGCTTCAAGCCTAGCCACAGGAGCAAATGTTTCATCAAAGTCAATTCCTTCAACTTGAGTATATCCTTGAGCCACAAGTCGTGCTTTGTTTCTGACGACTTGACCATGCTCATCTTGCTTGTTTCGATATATCCATTTTTTGCCGATAATGTTATGCTTGCGAGGGTCAGGACGCTTGACAAGTTCCCAAACATTGTTCAGCTTGAACTGTTGAAGTTCTTCTTGCATAGCTTGTATCCATTCAGGTTCCATAAAGGCTTCAGCTACTTTCTTGGGTTCTGATATTGACACAAAAGAAAAGTGTCCACAGAAATTTGCTAACTGTGTTGCTCTTGAGAGAGTAAGTGGACCAGGTGCATTGATGCTATCAATTATCTTCTCAATTTGTACTTCATTTGCGACTCGAGGATGAATTGGACGAAGACTTCGCTCTTGCTGATCATTGTCATCATTGGGAGGATTATCTTCAGACTGAGCATTGTCTTCAGGTTGATTAGGTGCAGAAATGATAAGTTCCTCTTCAGGCTGTGCTTCAGAAGGCATGATTTCTCCAGTTCCCATCAGCTTGATAGATTCGCTGGGCGGATCTTCGTCTAGTGTACTTGGCAGGAGCTCTCTTTGTGAACCATTGGTTTCATCAAATCGCACGTCCACAGTTTCGACGATTTTGTAGAGATAGAGGTCGAAGACTCTGTAAGAGTGCGAGTCCTTTCCGTAACCAAGCATGAAGCCTTCATGAGCTTTAGGTGCAAATTTTGACTTGTGATGGGGATCCTTGATCCAGCACCTAGCTCCAAATACTCTGAAGTAGCTGACATTTGGCTTCTTGCCAGTAAGGAGCTCATAGGATGTTTTGTTCAGAAGCTTATGGATGTAAACACGGTTGATGACGTGACATGTTGTATCAATAGCTTCAGGCCAGAACTTTCTTGGTTGCTTGTACTCGTCGAGCATTGTTCGAGCCATCTCAATGAGGGTTCTGTTCTTGCGTTCTACGATGCCATTTTACTGAGGTGTGTACGGAGCAGAGAACTCATGAGTGATTCCCATTTTATCCAGATAGAGATCAAGTCTGGTGTTCTTGAACTCAGTGCCGTTGTCACTTCTGATATGCTTGATCTTGACGCCATAATTGGTCATGGCTCGATTGGTGAAGCGTCTGAAGACATCTTGTACTTCAGTCTTGTAGAGAATTATGTGCACCCATGTATATCTTGAGTAGTCATCAACAATAACGAAGCCATTGATACAAGCAGTTGTTGTGAGGGTAGAGTAGTGAGTAGGGCCAAATAAGTCCAGTAACAGCTCGAACGGTTGAGATGTCGTCATGATTGTCTTCGATGTGTGCTTTGCCCTAGTCATCTTTCCAGCTTCGCAGGCACCACACAGATGATCCTTCTTGAACTTGACACCCTCGATGCCTATGACATGCTTCTTCTTGGCGAGTGTGTGTAAGTTCCTCATGCCAAGATGCCCTGACCTCCGATGCAGAGCCAAGATTCAAGCTTTTGCTAGAAGACATACGGCAAGATGTGGACCTGCTGAGAAATCTACCATGTATAGATCATATTTCCGATATCCTTCAAAGACTAGAGACTTGTCAGATTCCATTAGTACAAGGCAACGATATTTTCCGAATAGCACAATCATGTTCAAGTCACAAAGCATTGAGACAGACATTGTTGAAACCAAAGGATTCAACAAGCATCACTTTATCCATGTGTTGATCCTTTGAGATTGCAACTCTACCTAGACCCAATACCTTGCTTTTACCAAAGGTCAAGCCAAATATGATGTGACTCTTGTCCGATGGACGAATGTTGAGTCCATGAGAAGACTTCGATCACCAATCATATGATTAGTGCATCCGCTGTCCATAATCCATTCTGAAGCATGAGGTGTCATACCCTACAGTACAGTTAGGGTGATAGGCTTCACCAAGAGTATTGTGAAGCATAAACATTTGACGGGCAAGAGGATTATTGAAGCTCAGATCAAGACTAGGACTGATAGGATGAATGGCAAACAATTCAGGAACAAAATACATAGTGAGACCATTTGGGCATTTGATCTTGCGCCCTACAAGATGTTTTAGGTCCCCGGCAATATCATCAGATGCCTTTGATTTTCGGCTGGAGACCCTTCCCTGCAAAAGAAAGTTAATTCTTCTTAACCACCCACATCTTCAGGGGTGGCTTAGAAGCAATGAGTCTAAGTGCAGCATCTGAGAACTTCGGCTTTGGAGCCCTAGCAAATAGCCTTGCAGGAGATGAATGATACTCATATGAATAAGCAGAAAAGTTCTTTGTTCTATGAACATAGCGGTTTGAAGACACACGCTCATATTCATAAATTTGAGTACGGTTTCCCTGCAAAACATTGGCGTTAGGGTGACTCAGGTGAGTCCTCTGTCTGTTTGAAGCCTTTGGACCATATGACGCCTTAGGTCTGGTGTTTGTCTTCATCCCAGGTGGTGTCATGACCACATTCACTGGAAGATTCTCAAGACAACTTTTGGGAACCCAGATCTTCTTCATAGGTGGTCCATTCCTGCAGTTAGTACCAATATACCTGGCAAACACTTCACCATTCTGATTCTTGAACAGCTTATAGTTTGCATCAAGGTGATTCTTGAACAGCTTATAGTTTGCATCAAGGGATTCATCAATGATAATAGGATTAGTACAGGTAAAGCCAGATAAGGTGGATGGATCCACTGAAGGTCCCTTTGCAGCAACCCATGTGGTTTTGGGATACTGCTCAGGCTTCCAGTAGGAACCATCAACGTTCATTTTCCTTTCGAACCCAACACCCTCTTTCCTAGGGTTTCGGTTCAGAATCTGCTTTTTGAGGACATCGCAAAGTGTCTTATGTCCTTTCAGACTTTTATACATCCCTGTTTCAAGCAATGTCTTCAACCTAGCATTTTCATCAGCAATAGCAGTGGTATCCTCCGCAGAGGGGTTAGTTACCACATCAGTAGTTGAAGACAATGCAACAGTAGCAGCAGTTGAACATTCAGCAACAGAGGTAGCGATATCACGCTCAAGGCATTTTAGACATGGTGGTTCAAATCCATCCTGAGCGGGACTGATCTGTTGAGACACTCTCATTCTCTTTTTGAAGATCTTCATGAGCCGCTCTCAATTTCTCAAGCTCTTGCTTCCTTTGAAGATAATCATAGGAGAGCTTTTCATGAGTGGTTGAGAGCGATTCATGACGACTTCCAAGTTCTTGGTACTTAGCATGAAGATTTTTTATGTCTTCAACTAAGGGCTGTGAACGTGTCATTTCCGCGTCCAACAGGTCATCGCTTTTGTCTAACAGTTTTTGAGTATGTTCCATAGCTTTTTGTTGTTCAGTTGCAATTTTAGCAAGTGTTTCGTAGTTGGGCTTGGATTCACAATCAGAGTCATCTTCACTTGATGTCTGAAAGTAAGCATCACGTGATTTTACCTTGGCACCACGTGCCATGAAGCAGTAGGTGGGAGCAGGGTCGTCCTTGTCATCAGCATCAGCGGTGGTGTGGAAGTCATTGTCTTCATTGTTGAAGATGGACTTGGCAACATAGGCTGTGGCTAGAGCCAGACTTGCAACACCAGGATCGGACTCCTCTCTAGACTCCACCTCCGCCTCCTCAGAAGCAGACTCCTCCTCTGAATCCATTTCCTTGCCAGCAAAAGCACGAGCATTGCCAGATGAGCTCTTCTTATGAGATGAAGACTTTGATGGAGACTTGGAAGAAGACTTTGAAGATTTCTTCTTCTTCTTGTCATCAGAATCATATTCCTTGCTCTTCTTCTTCTTCTTCTCATTGTCCCACTGTGGACACTCAGATATATAGTGTCCAGGTTTCTTGCACTTGTGACATGTTCTCTTCTTGTGGTCATGAGTGGAAGCTTCATCATTTCTTGAGCTAGATCGTGAAGACTTTCTGAAGCCCTTCTTCTTGGTGAACTTCTGGAACTTCTTCACAAGCAAAGCAAGTTCCTTTCCAATGTCTTGGGATCATCGAACTGCAATGATTCTTCTTCGATGAGGAAACAACTTTTGCCTTCAAAGCGAGTTCGTCCATAGTTGGGACCATAGATATCTCTTTTCTCGTAAAGCTGGAACTCATGTGTGTTGAGCCTCTCAAGTATATCGACGGATCGAGTGTCTTGAAGTCGTATGCGTTCTTGTATCATGAGGGCAAGGGTGTCAAAGGAGCTGTCAAGTGATCTCAGTAGTGTCTTGACGATTTCATGCTTGGTAATCTCAGTGGCGCCGAGAGCACGAAGCTCATTTGTGATGTCGGTGAGACGATCAAACATGAGCTGGACATTTTCATTGTCGTTTCTCTTGAAGCGGTTGAAGAGGTTGCGAAGAACACTGATCCTTTGATCTCTCTGGGTTGAGACGCCTTCATTGACCTTGGATAGCCAGTCCCAGACTAGCTTCGACGTTTCCAGAGCACTCACACGGCCATACTGTCCTTTGGTCAGATGACCATAGATCATGTTCTTGGCAGTTGAGTCCAGTTGAATGAACTTCTTGACATCAGCAGGGGTGACACCTTCACCAGTTTTGGGAACGCCATTCTTGACGACATAGCAGAGGTCGACATCAATGGCTTCAAGATGCATGCGCATCTTATTCTTCTAGTAGGGATATTCAGTTCCATCGAACACGGGGAAGCAGCGGAGACTTTGATTATCCCTGCAGTCGACATAGCTAAAACTCCAGGTGGCTAAACCGAATCACACAGAACAAGGGAGTACCTCGCTCTAATACCAATTGAAAGTGCTAGTTATCGACTAGAGGGGGGTGAATAGGCGATTTTTATGAAAGTCTTCAAAACGTGGAAGTTTCGAAGACAACCAATAGAAATGACCTAATTGATATGCAGCGGAAAATAAACTACAACAAGCAAACCATGGTCAAGTATGCAGTAAAGTGAAAGTACAAAGACTAATAGCAGCTTAGTAGTAAGGATCGGGATGGAACATAGTATGAAGCCAACCAACTATAGTAATCAAGCAATGAAGTCAAACAGGTAAGACAAATAGGCAATGACTTCACGAAGACAAACACTAAGTAAGGGAAGGGAGAGGATAGAACCAGTCACTTGTTGAAGACACAAGATTTGTTGGACCAGTTCCAATTGCTGTGACAACTGTATGTCTGGTTAGGGAGGCTGAGATTCAACTCAGAAGACCGCGTCTTCACCTTATTCCCCTTGAGCTAAGGACACACAGTCCTCGCCCAATCACTCTGGTAAGTCTTCAAGGTAGACTTCCAAACCTTCACAGACTTCGTTCACCGGCGATCCACAATGACTCTTGGATGCACAGAACGTGACGCCTAACCGGCTGGAGGATTCACAGTCCTCAAGTGTAATAAGTCTTCAGGTCACGCAGACAGAAGGACTTCAGTGATACCTAACACTCTTCGGCTCTGGGTGTTTGGGCTTTGTCCTCGCAACGATTTCTCTCTCTCAAAGGCTTCGAGGTGGGTTGCTCTCAAACGACAAAAGCCGTGCACTAACTCTGAGCAGCCACCAATTTATGGTGTAGGGGGTGGGCTATTTATAGCCACTAGGCAACCCGACCTGATATGTCCGAAATGACCCTGGGTCACTAAGGAACTGACACGTGTTCCAACGGTCAGATTTCAAACACACACGGCAACTTTACTTGGGCTACAAGCAAAGCTGACTCATCCAGCTCTGGATAAGATTTGCTCTCATTGTCTTTGCTCGAAGACATAGGATTTAGGTTGAGCATCACTTCAGTCATTCTGACTTTGTTCACTTGGACCCCACTTAACAGTACGGTGGTTCCTATGACTCAACAAAGAAGAAAAGGAAATAACGAAACAACACAGTCTTTGCGCTCCATAGTCTTCACTCAATGTCTTCTCATGTCATAGTCTTCAATATGAATATCTTCATATACCACCATTGTCGTCAATGTCTTCATACATTTTTAGGGGTCATCTCCAGTAGGTAAACCGAATTAATGAGGGACACTACCTGTGTTATCCTGCAATTCTCACAAACACATTAGTCCCTCAACCAAATTTGTCGTCAATACTCCAAAACCAACTAGGGGTGGCACTAGATGCACTTACAATCCCACGTGTCAGTGCTTTACCAAGCCGATCTGCGTCCCACATGAGGCAGAACAACGGCAGAAGCAACACATGGTTAACTTGATGGAGATAAGGGAGAAGCGGATTCAGCAACGAGTGACATGATGGTTGCTTCATCCCTCCAACTTCTTTTTTTAGCATTATTACTTCGTCCCTCCAACTTAACCATGGGAAAGGTGCAGCTCTGTGATTTGACGCCTCATTGCTCATTACTATGCCGGCGCCATGACTGGGGTGCTTCACCCCTGCTACTATGCACTGTTATTTCGGTATGGCACATGGACCCGGTTGCTTGATGTCCCACATGTCGGCGAAAGGGACGAGAACATTTATGAAAGCGAGCGCTCCACTCTTACGACGAAGGAGTACACGACACGGCGGCCCAGTGAACTATTACTTGTACTGTAGTAGTACTATAGTTTTGTTGTTTCGCACAATCCATCGATACAAACCCGATTAAATAGGCAAGGGTAGGATTTTTCCCGCGCGGTAAATGATGCTAGCCATACATTTCAAATGAAATTTTGATGTATGCAAACTGAATAGTTAAGTACCAATATGAGATCTAGTAAAACTAAAAACACATATGATTTATTGTGTTAGAGTGTAGTAGTAGTGCTCTATTGCATAGTTGTTAGATGTAACATGCGACAACGTGTAGAGATGTACCTTTGGAGGGCCTACAGAGAGAAATTGGGCATAAAGTGGATTCAAATATTTGTATTCATCTTCATAGCATTTGTAACTCATATCTACAGTTTGTACAGTTGATGTGAATGCTTGTTCGCTCTTACGAAACCAGTACAACAATAATGGGGTGGCGTGCGCCAATTTAGGCACTGGCATGTTGGCCTACTCGGCTCCACAGATAGAGAGAGAGAGAGAAGAGATAAATATAGGGGTGGTCAGTGTATTTCAAGAGAAAAGCATAATATGGTAACCGGACTTCAAAATACGCCCATTACGATCACTATATACGTTTTGCGGTGATTTATACGGTCACTTGCTCATCGTTCAGCATCGGATTGCACTCTGTTGACTGGCCAAATAGTCTGCGTGGCACTATGTTGACTAGTTAAATTCACCATGTTCCTTGTGGGTCCCACCTGTCGGTTTGCATAGGAAAAAGGTCGATAAACACAAATTTATGCAAAGTGCGACAAGACTCCAACCCCGCGCTGGAACCACCTGGTTGTGTATGTGTCTGTCGGGCCTGATGTGTGCGCATGCACGTAGGTTGAGCACTTGAGCGTGAGAGTGTGTGTTGGTCGGTGTGTCGGATCAAGGGTTCCGCAGACCCGCAAGGTTCGAACTCGGGTGCGCGCTGGAGATCCAACCCTCCACCGCCTCGCACTCGCCGAATCGCAGGGATCTAAACTACTAACAAGAACAACACAAGAGACGCAAGATTTATACTAGTTCGCCACCGCTGTGGTGTAATACCCTACTCTAGTTTGTGGTGAGTGGATTGCCTCTGGGGCCGACGAAGAACGAAGAGGAGGAAGAATAGCCTCGCGAGGGCCTGTTCTTGGTGGGTGTGATGAACTGCTAAGTGGTGCCCTGCTGTTCTAGCTTGAGGAACAGGTTTCTCTCTCTCTCGATTCCGACCGCTGATCCGATCCTCCTCTCGAAAAGCGGCTTCCCTATTTATAAGCGAAGGCCCTGGGCCTCTTCCCCAAATATTGAGCGGAAGGGCGCCAACAATTGGCCATTTTGAAGGGGAACAGCGGGTACACTTATCCCGACTAAAGTTGGTCCTCGCCGCCAAAGGCTCGTGATGACGCTCGCTGGGCTCCACAATGATCGCATTCCAGCCGCTGGGGCTGGTCTTGGTCTTGTTGCAATCAAACGGATGCCTTTGCTCGATGCCCTTGCCTGCGCTTGCCCCTTCGCACCAAAGAGGAAAGGAGGACGCTGCTGGCTGGCGCCTCGACCGCACCCTTGGTCGTCATGGCTTACGCCACGGGCACCTCGCGAGGCACCCCGCCTTGAACTCTCCGCCTCCTCGTGAGCCAGCTCGACGAGGCCGTGCTCGAGGAAGCTCTTGGTCATCCGCCTCATGAGGCTGGGCCTCGCGAGGGTCTTGAGCTTGTGTTGGTGAGGATGGGCCGTCCTGGGCTTCCTTTGAGCCACGCCGCAGGCCGCAGGCAGGCAAGTCTGGGGACCCCCGTTCCCAGAATGCCGACAGTAGCCCCCGGGGCCACGACGCGCCCGGACTTGGCCGTGCGGAGAGGTGAAAGGGCAAGTGCGAAGCGTCGTGGGCCCTAACAGCCTGTGGCCTTGGGCGCTGCGTGGCGCTTGATTGGGCGTGGGTGCTTCTGCAACCGCACGGGTTGATAATAGAGCGGCATCTTTCTTGCCTCCTTTACTTTCTCCAGTTGCTGCTCAGATCCCCTTTCTTGCGCCTCTCCTTCCTGCTTCCAAGACCTTCAGATCCACTCCGCCTCCGCGTTCTAGCCAGCCATGGCTCGCCAAAACCCGCCGAGCTGGTACTCTCTTGCTTTGGACCCGCCGAACGTGTCATCGGCGAGCCTTGCCCTGATGCGCCATCTGGCGGAGGCGCAGGGCGTCAGCGGAACGGCGGTGTTCAAGGCCGGCTCTTCCGCCCCTGAAGGTCGAGGGAGTACCTTCTACCCGTTCTTCGCGGGCGGCATAATTGCTGGTCTGTCGCCTCCCTTCTCTGAATTCTTCTTCTCCGTCCTTCGCCATTACAACATTCACGCTTTGCACCTCCATCCCGACTCCGTCCTTCTCCTGGCAATCTTCGCCTACTACTGCGAGGCCCATGTTGGGGTGAAGCCCTCGGTGGCCTTGCTGCGCCACTACTTCTTCCTCCAATTCTCCCGTGGTCCCGTCTCCACAGGCGCGAAGCCGTCGCAGACGGGCGGAGCTATTGCCATTTCAAACACCGGAAGCGGATTGAGGGCTTCAGAGCAAGTGGGTCTTGGTGGATGCCAAAGGATCCACCTCGATCGATCCTCCCCACGGAGCCCGCCAAGAGCTCCAACGACGGGTCCCGGCGGCTTGGGATCCTGCGTGAAGCTAGTCTGCCGAGAGGATGGACGCGGATCTGAAGCAGACGATCGGGCGGCGGCGAGGTTGACCAAGGTCGTTGCCGAGGGAGTTCTGGAGCACCACTGCCTCCTCCGCCAAGATTGCTTCGATGTGGAGGCCTAACTGAGCCCGTGGCCCTGGCCAGCGAGGATCTGGTGACGGTCCTCCGATCCTTGGTAGAAGCGATGTGGCGAGACCGAGGCGCCCAGCCCTGTTTCTTCTGCGAGGATTGGGAGCAGGTTGTGGGGTCCATGCCCGCCTTCAATGGGGACGGGCTCGTGCCCGCGGAGGCTCCGGAGGACCTGGTGGACGTGCCCTCTTCCGACTCCAGCGAAGAGGCGAAGGAGAGGGAGCCGGGAGAGGGGGTTAATTCGGGGGCGGATTCAAGGGCTCCCTCCCTGCGGTGCAGGCCCCGCATTCTCCGCCTCCCCGAAAGTGACGACGACGAAGATGAAGATGAGCGGGGAGGCAAAAGCCTGCCTCCGATCCCGAAGAAGGACTGGACTGGGCTGGTCCCCCGCGGGTCCGCCCCGGCCCCGGGGCGATCCTCGGACGCGCCTGCTGCTCCTGGTCCCCTTGAAGCCAATCCCTGCAGCCGGCTCTCGGGCTTCAAGTATGGCCGGAGGCTGCTCGAGTCCACCAGAGACGACCTGTAAGTGCCCGTCTCCTGCCTTGATTATTGCTTTGTCGACGAGATCTGATGTCCATGCTCTTCGGTCAGGCTGGCGCCTGCGGCGAAGAAGCTAAAGGGGGCTCCTGAGGCCTCATCCGTGGTGGTGCCTTTGCCCGAAAAGGAAGACGACCCCGACGCCCAGGCCTCTCCTGTCCGGGCGTCCTCGCGAGGCCTGGCTGAGCCCGTTGGGGCGAGCTCAGCCCCCTCGTCCCAAGCGGCTCCTGAGGCGGCCTTGCTGGGCCCAGCCCCCGCCGTCGTCGTGGCGCTGCTGGTTCCGCCTCAGGGCGCAGTAGTTACGCCGCCGCCAACTCCTCCTACTCCACCTACTGTTGTCTCTCCGACTCCTCCCGCAGTCTGGACCCTTCTGCTGCTGAATCGACCGGCTGCGGCAGATCTTCTGGCGCCGACTCGCCAGTGGCAGGCGCCGAGCTGGCCTCTGGCTGGATTCGTGCCGACGCCGATTCGGCGGCGCTGGCCCAAGCCGACGGCTGTGACGAGGAGAAAGTGCTGTACGCGAGGCGAAGGTAGCCCGCGATGCTGCCCTGGGGGAGGCGACCAGCATCCGAGGCCGCTGGAGACGCTGGAGGGTGAGCTAAAGGGCTTGCAGAACCAGCTCGCCGAGGAGGCTCGCCTCCGCCAGGAGCAGGAGGAAGGCATGAAGGCTCGCGAGGCGGCCATCAAGGACCGGGAGGCCAAGCTGAAGAAGCGCCGCGACCGTCTTGACGCGTTGGGGCAGGAACTGGAGGCGAGGAAGGTTGAGCTGGACGCCAAGGCACGGGTTCTGGCTGAAGACCGCGTGGTCTTCATGGATATGGAGGTGAAGGCTCGCGTCCTGCTGAGGGAGCTTTATGACAGCGGCTTGGAGAGCCCACTGGTCGGCGCGGAGGACGGCCCTGCCAAGCCGCTTCCCTTCATGATCCGCGCTCTTGAAGATGTCTCCCTTGGTCTTGGCCCCACGGCTGAGGCCGAGGCGCGGGTCTTGTCTTCTGCGGCACTGACGCGGATCCTCACCCACATCTATCTTCGCGACCCCAGCGTCAACATGGACAGCCTGCTGGAGCCGGTGAGCGGCGAGCACGCAGCTGCCGCTGTCGAGGCTGTGAAGGGTCGCGCGGAGGCTCTGTTGGGGAAGTTCCATGTCACGCCCAATATGCGACCCTATCCAAAAGGAACTCGACGGTCCCACCAAGGATAGACCCGCATATTGAAACGCTTTTGCAAGGTGGATATCATTACATCGACATTACATAGTACATAGGGATACATACATAAGGCACAAAAGCCACAAGAATACATCAACAACATATACAAGATCAACATCCGACTACAGATGAAACATAAACAGAAACTCAAACGACATCCACCCTGGTAGCCCAGGCTGCCGACCTGGAACCTATCCCCTGATCGAAGAAGAAGCAGAAGAAGAACTCCAAATGAGCAAACACCGCTCTCACGTCATGATCATCGCAAACCTGTACCTGCAACTGGTGGTGTAGTAATCTGTGAGCCACGAGGACTCAGCAATCCCATTACCATGGGTATCAAGACTAGCAAAGCTTAGTGGGAACGGAAGGGGTAAAGTGGTGAGGTTGCAGCAGCGGCTAAGCATATATGGTGGCTACATACGCAAATGAGAGCGAGAAGAGAAACAAAGGAACGGTCGTCAACTAGTAATGATCAAGAAGTGATCCTGAACTCCTACCTACGTCAGACATAACCCAGAAACCGTGTTCTCCTCTCGATCAACCCCGAAAAGAGACACTCACGGTTACACACACGGTTGGTGTATTTTAATTGAGATCAACTTCGGGTTTTCTACAACCGGACATTAACAAATTCCCATCTACCACATAACCGCCAGGCACGGCTTTGAAAGTTTATACCTGCAGGGTGTCCCAACTTAGCCCATGATAAGCTCTCGCGATCAACGAAGGAATAGACCTTCTCCCCGGGAAGACCCGATCAGTCTCGGAATCCCGGCTACAAGACATTTCACAGCAATAAAACAAGTCCAGCAAAACCGCCCGAATGTGCCGACAAATCCTGATAGGAGCTGCACATATCTCGTTCTCAGGGCACACCGGATTGTCCAAACTTCCGGTAGGCGAACCCAGAGTTGCCCCTGGTGGCCACCGGCGGCTGACGGTTTGGACCAGCACTCACGACGAGCACTGGCCCGGGGGGGTAAAATAAGATGACCCTCGAGAGCGCGACTCCCAAGGGAAAAAGGGCTAGGTGAGGCAAATGTAAAACCAATGTTGGGCCTTGCTGGAAAAGTCTTATTCAAAGCGAACTGTCAAGGGGGTCCCATAAATCACCCGACTGCGTTAGGGACGCAAAATCCGGGAACATAATACCGATATGACGGAAACTAGGGCGGCAAGAGTGGAACAAAACACCAGGCATAAGGCCGAGCCTTCCACCCTTTACCAAGTATATAGATGCATTAATTAAATAAGATATATTGTGATATCCCAACAAGTAAACATGTTCCAACAAGGAACAACATCTCCATGTTCCAACAAGGAACAAACTTCATCTTCACCTGCAACTAACAACGCTATAAGAGGGCTGAGCAAAGCGGTAACATAGCCAAACAACGGTTTGCTAGGAAGGGTGCAAAAGGTTAGAGGCTGACATGGCAATTTGGGATGGCTTGAAAACAGGTAATAGGTAGCGCAACATAGCGATAGAACGAAGCAACTAGCATAGCAATGATAGTAGTGAGATCCAGGGTAGCGGTCATCTTGCCTGAAATCCGCAAGGAAGAAGAACGAGTCCATGAAGAAGACGAACGGAAGAAGCGAACCAAGCGTGACGAACGAATCCTCACGATCGCAGCGAAACAGAACTAACAAGAAGAAGCACACAACATAGTAAACACACTACACATGAACAAGACATGATGCACAACAAGCATGATGCATGACAAACTAGATGAAGCTACTCATGGCAAGAGATGATGCAAACAAGAGCAACACATCAAAGCAAGTTTAAATGAGGCGGAAACAACATATAACAATTCGGTAAGTCCTCATATGCAAATTTCGAAATTGGTCCAGATCTGAATAAACCTTATGTTCAAGTTGTTAAACAGCAAGTTAAGATGCACCACGATGATCTACATGAAATTCTAGTCAAGTTACATATAAAGTTCATTTAATTCGGAGCTACGGCCTAGAAGATATGAGCAAAACAAGATAAGCATGGCATTGATGCAAAATGCATACAAACATCAAGCAAACACCTCAAAACAAGGATGCAACATGATAATATGAAACTACATGCAAAATCAAGCAAGTTTCATATAGAGCACACTCAAAACGGAGCAACGGTTCAACACATACACCCAATACAAGTCATAGCAACAATCTGTCCAAAACAGCAACTAGACATATTGCAAGCATCAAAACAACATGCTACAGGGCCTCAACAAGAAAACAAAAGGCATGGGCATGATGTACAGGTAAAGCATTACAAAACATGAGTACTGAGCTATCTCCATAAATGACTAGAACATGCTCAAAAACACATGGCAAGATTGCAACTAATAACAGTTTCAGACTTTGCAGAAATTAACATCAGGTTGCAATGTTTAGAGCTATGAAACAACATGTTACAGGAACTTATAATAGCAAACAAGGCATGGCATGAATCTACTCAAGCATAGAACAAAAGTCCTTTAGTGACCATAAGCCAAAAAGGATCAGAAAATATAGTAACACCCATGTCAATATTGAAAGTTTCGTTAACAGATTCAGCAACATGGCATGTCAAAAACTGATAACAAGTAGGCATGTTTACAAGCTCAATGCACTCACTACAGAGCCTTATATGAAAAACTAAGCATACATACATCAAGAAGACATGGCATAGAAGACATACATGGCAAGAACAATAACATAGCATATACGGATCAGCCACAACAACCTTGGCAAAATTGAATAACATGTATACAATCTGCCAGGAAACATTTTGAAGCAAAAGTAGAGCTCGATTGACTCAAGCTATGGCACTCCATAATTGCAAACAAGGGCATGGATGGATAGATCAAGACATGTTTAACAAAACATCCTTACTGAAGTATCTCAAAATATGCATGAAACTGTCGGTAGCATCAAGTTAACATGGCATCAAAATATCAGCAAAACAGGGCTGAAATCAGCAACAACAAGACACCTAGTTTGCATGCTTGTGCTAGTCACCACATAGATCACAAAAATACATAGCAAGCACCACTGGAAAGAAGACATGGCATATTACAAAACACATGTAGGACTCAAGTTCATAGGATGCACACATCAATCATGGCAAAAATGATAAAAGTGCAAGTTCTGATAAAAATCAGAAACTAACATCACATAGCACTCTTACAACAGCATTTCGGTCATCAAGATGAGCTCAAATAAAAATGATGCAATGAGATTAAATGATCTACTCTTCGAGGCGAACATTTTGACATATTATACGTGCGAAACGGAGCTACGATGACAGAAATATGATGCAATGAAAATGGAACAAAATTACTGCAGATTTCGGGACTTAGTGGATTTTTACCCTCCGAGGAGTCAACGCGGGATGAGGAGGAGCGGGACGGAGGGATCCGAACGGGGCGGGGCGCGTTTGGTTGGATGAGCGGGTGGATCTCATCCACCCGCCCAGATCCGGCGACGAGGCCACCGGCGGCGACCGGAGGAGGGCGGCCGGGCGGCGGGGATGTCCATGGGCGGGCGACGAGGGGCGGCGGCCGGAAGAGGCCGGCAGATGGGCGGCGGGAGGCGATCGGGCGGCGCCCATGAGCGAAGCGGCGGCGCGAAGCTTCGCCGGCGGGGCTCGGCGCTTCGAGGCAGGAGGCACGAGGCGCTGGCCGGCCTTGACGGCGGTCGCCAGCCGCGGGTGCAAGGCAGCCAGCGGCGGGGCGACGAGGACGAGGCGGGACGGGCGGTGCCGGATGGGCTCAAGCGGGCCTGGCCGGCCGAAAGGGCCTTGGCGGCGGTGGACGCTGGGCGCCACGTGGCGGCGCGCCAGCAACGCACGGGCTCTGGCGGGTGGCGGAATGGACATGTCCGGCGGGTTCCGGACGTGTCCGGCCAAGGAAGGAGGACGAAGGCTAGGGTTAGGGTGGATTGGACCGCGAATTTGGAGGAAGGTGTTTATATTGGTAGAGGAGCTAGGAGAGTCCAAATGAGGTGCGGTTTTGCCACGCGATCGTGATCGAACGACCGAGAGCATGGAGGGAGTTTGGTGGGTTTTGGGCCAGTTTGGAAAGGGTGTTGGACTGCAATACAAAGAGGCTTTTGCGGTTACCGGTTAACCGTTGGAGTACCAAACGACCTCCAAATGATCCGAAACTTGACAAAGCGGTCTCACGGTGCTATACCAAGGCCGCAGCAGCAAAACTCGGTCCATTCCGAGACCGTTTAACACCCGCACATGAAAAGAGGTAAAAGGGGGCGCCGGGAGACATAGGAGTGCCGGATTGCAAAACGGACAACGGGGAAAATGCTCGGATGCATGAGACGAACATGTATGCAAAATGAAATGCACATGATGACATGATAAAAATGCAGATGATGACATGGCAAAGTGCAACACGCAAGCACATGACATGGAGACGACGGTGAATAACTGGCAGACACCTGGCGCAACGAATCCGGGGCGTTACAACACTCCTCCACTAACAAGAGATCTCGTCCCGAGATCTTAGGACCGAGACGGAAGGGAAAAAGGATGAGGTGAAACAAGAACTCAAGAGAAGAAGCAAAGAATCGAGAGCACTCGAGAAGAAGAGAGAAGCGACGAGAATGACAAGAATCGAAAGCTCACGGAATCAGATAGACTATGAAACGACTCGTTCTAACCGGAGTGGTTAGAATGAGAAAAGAAACGAATAAGACTGAAATGATTTATGCAGCACACCGGTTGAACAAGGAAAGAATGGAACATGAGCTTCAGAAGATGGAATGAGACTTGACGAGATAAACAACGCAATGCCTCCGGAAGAATTGAAAAAGTTGAATGAAAAGAACAGATAAGAATATGCCAACTTGTGCCACGAATGAAATAGAAAGCATCTTACAAGAAAGGATTGAACGGAGTTGTTGAGAAAATCAACAACGAAAGAATAAGCTTTATGTGGACTTATGGGTAACCTCTCAAAAATTATGAGGTGATAACCTACCACAAACGGAAAAGATTAAATAGTAGAGGAGAACGAAGAAATGCAAAACTCCACTTCAAAAGAATACGGAGATTTAATTGCACTTCGAGATGCAAGAAGAAAAGGTACTTGACTCCACCGACAAAATCTTGATGAGCTCTTGAAGAAATGAATTAAATCATGAAGAACCACCATGAAAAACTCCGGTAACAAAAGATGATGAGATAAAATTGAAGGATGAAAGAATAAGATGAGCATTGCGATGATTTAGATGGAGGTTCCGACGAAATGGCCGAGAAAATTGAACTCCGGAAAAGAAAAGATTAGAACACTTGGAACTAGAATTTATTCATTACGAACAAACTCCGAAGGAAGGGATTAAACGCTTGGATGAAATAAGAATAAGATTTATTGTATGCTTATCTTTCATCAAATTAAATTGATGACAAGCAACGGATTTGCATACTACTTATTCTTCTTGAAAAAGGATTAAGAAGTGACATAGCGCCAACTTGAGAAGGACTTCATGAACCACCAGTAGGATTGGAAAGAACGAATGAATTAATATGATAAACAAAGAAAAGAATCTTGAACGAACACCGTAAGAATTCGGAAATGATGATGAAAGAGAATGAATCACCGGAAAGAATTTAGAAACCATGAAGATACTTGAGGGAATTAAAATGCAAGAGAACAAAGATATCGCGAACTGTCAGAAGAAAACTTGAACGAAGCACCGGAAGAATATTGAGACGAACGAAGGGGCACGGATATAGAATAATTGGAGA
Source organism: Aegilops longissima (assembly GCA_021605205.1). NCBI lineage: Eukaryota > Viridiplantae > Streptophyta > Magnoliopsida > Poales > Poaceae > Aegilops > Aegilops longissima. Next base: position 364,516,684 of record CM038682.1, on the reverse strand, counting down.
ACGAATCTGAAAACATGGAACGAGCAATATTCCGAAAAGGTGACCTCCGGATGATTGAGACGGAAAGTAACTCCTGAAATGCTCCGGATGGATAAGAAAGAATATCTGACAAACGGAATAATTCGAGAGGATAACATGAACTAGAACCACGAATCTCCGGGAGAATGGACAAGATTTAGAAGGAACTCTTCTTCGGTCTTCAAAGACGACGATAAACACCACCAAAATTACTGAGATACTCCGGGAGAAAGAAAAACACAGAGGTTGAGCCAACAATGAAATGATTTGAAATTGATCTTGGAAAAGGCATGTGGCTGATGGAATCCATTCTTACGTCACACTTGAAAAGAATTGAGAATAGCTCCGGGGAAATAGAAGAGTCAGGTAAGATCCTGGGAAAAGACCTGTGGGTTAGGGCCCACTGAAGAGAAAAAACACCGTTGGAAAGGGATGTTGAACAGATAGATGATGCACCGGAACGATTGAAATATTTGACTGAGGTGACAACCTCGAATTAATTCGAACACAGACGAATCTCTGAGATGTCTTGAGCTCCGGAATGATTGAATGGAGAGAGGCGAACGACCAAAGAGAACACTTCAAAGGAAAAGAATATGATCAACACCGAAAAACTTGAATTGAATCCACCGGAAAAGAAAGGGATGAAGAATGACGAACTAGACGAGAAACCACCGGTTGAAATGATTGAGAAAAGACTGAAGATACTCCACACGAATGAAATTTATGGTCGGAAGAAACTCGAACTCCGGGAATAATAGGGTGGGAGGGCGGAAAAACAAAGGCAACTTGGAAGGGGAAACCGACGAATATCTTGAAGAGGGAACACCGGTTGAAATCATTGAGGAAAGAAAAAGAAAAACTTCACTCGAGTGGGATGGATACTCGATTACGGACTCCGGTTCCGACAAGAAAAAAGGGTGGGTGGGTGGGAAAAAACAAGGACACTTCGGACAAGGAAAAACAACGACGTCAGAGGAAGAACTGAGGATTGATCTCGCGAAAGACAAAGAGGTCCGAGTCGACTTGACGAGAGATGCACCGGATAAAAAGAGCTGAGGGCCAACGATCGGAAAAACCAACTGTGTGATCCTAAAGAAAATTTGAAGGGGAAGAGAAGTAATTCAAAACACCTACGTCAAGATTCCTCACCAGAGCGACGAAGGGGCTGAGGAGTAAAAAGAATTCCTACTCTCCGATATAACTAGACTCAGAAAACAGTTTTCTTCTAGACTCAACTTCGGCCAAACTACACGATCAATCAAGGGGGCTCCTAGGGTCGGTCGAGGCTCTGATACCAACTTGTCACGCCCAATATGCGACCCTATCCAAAAGGAACTCGACGGTCCCACCAAGGATAGACCCGCATATTGAAACGCTTTTGCAAGGTGGATATCATTACATCGACATTACATAGTACATAGGGATACATACATAAGGCACAAAAGCCACAAGAATACATCAACAACATATACAAGATCAACATCCGACTACAGATGAAACATAAACAGAAACTCAAACGACATCCACCCTGCTAGCCCAGGCTGCCGACACGAACCTATCCCCGATCAAGAAGAAGCGGAAGAAGAACTCCAAATGAGCAAACATCGCTCTCACGTCATGATCATCACAAACCTGTACCTGCAACTGTTGGTGTAGTAATCTGTGAGCCACGAGGACTCAGCAATCCCATTACCATGGGTAACAAGACTAGCAAAGCTTAACGAGAAAGGAAGGGGTAAAGTGGTGAGGTTGCAGCAGTGGCTAAGCATATATGGTGGCTACATACGCAAATGAGAGCGAGAAGAGAAACAAAGGAACGGTCGTCAACTAGTAATGATCAAGAAGTGATCCTGAACTCCTACCTACGTCAGACATAACCCAGAAACCGTGTTCTCCTCTCGATCAACCCCAAAAGAGACACTCACGGTTACACACACGGTTGGTGTATTTTAATTGAGATCAACGGGTTTTCTACAACGGACATTAACAAATTCCCATCTACCACATAACCGCGGGCACGGCTTTCGAAAGTTTATACCTGCAGGGTGTCCCAACAGCCCATGATAAGCTCTCGCGATCAACGAAGGAATAGACCTTCTCCCCGGGAAGACCCGATCAGTCTCGGAATCCCGGCTACAAGACATTTCACAGCAATAAAACAAGTCCAGCAAAACCGCCCGAATGTGCCGACAAATCCTGATAGGAGCTGCACATATCTCGTTCTCGGGCACACCGGATTGTCCAAACTTCGGTAAGGCGAACCCAGAGTTGCCCCTGGTACACCGGTGGTCGACGGTTTGGACCAGCACTTCTGACGAAGCACCGGCCGGGGGTAAAATAAGATGACCCTCGAGCGCGACTCCCAAGGGAAAAAGGGCTAGGTGAGGCAAATGTAAAACCAAGGTTGGGCCTTCTTTGGAAAAGTCTTATTCAAAGCGAACTGTCAAGGGGGTCCCATAAATCACCCGACCGCGTTAGGGACGCAAAAATCCGGGAACATAATACCGATATGACGGAAAACTAGGGCGACAAGAGTGGAACAAAACACCAGGCATAAGGCCGAGCCTTCCACCCTTTACCAAGTATATAGATGCATTAATTAAATAAGATATATTGTGATATCCCAACAAGTAAACATGTTCCAACAAGGAACAACAACTCCATGTTCCAACAAGGAACAAACTTCATCTTCACCTGCAACTAACAACGCTATAAGAGGGGCTGAGCAAAGCGGTAACATAGCCAAACAACGGTTTGCTAGGAAGGGTGCAAAAGGTTAGAGGCTGACATGGCAATTTGGGATGGCTTGAAAAACAGGTAATAGGTAGCGCAGCATAGCGATAGAATGAAGCAACTAGCATAGCAATGATAGTAGTGAGATCCAGGGTAGCGGTCATCTTGCCTGAAATCCCGCAAGGAAGAAGAACGAGTCCATGAAGAAGAAGAACGGAAGAAGCCGAACCAAGCGTGAGCGAGCGAATCCTCACGATCGCATAGCAACGAAACAGGAACTAACAAGAAGAAGCACACAACATAGTAAACACACTACACATGAACAAGACAGGATGCACAACAAGCATGATGCATGACACAACTAGATGAGGCTACTCATGGCAAGAGATGATGCAAACAAGAGCAACACAACAAAGCAAGTTTAAATGAGGCCGGAAACAACATATAACAATTCCGGTAAGTCCTCATATGCAAATTTCGAAATTGGTCCAGATCTGAATAAACCTTATGTTCAAGTTGTTAAACAGCAAGTTAAGATGCACCACGATGATCTACACGAAATTCTAGTCAAGTTACATATAAAGTTCATTTAATTCGGAGCTACGGCTTAGAAGATATGAGCAAAACAAGATAAGCATGGCATTGATGCAAAATGCATACAAACATCAAGCAAACACCTCAAAACAAGGATGCAACATGATAATATGAAACTAAATGCAAAATCAAGAAAGTTTCATATAGAGCACACTCAAAACGGAGCAACGGTTCAACACATACACCCAATACAAGTCATAGCAACAATCTGTCCAAAACAGCAACTAGACATATTGCAAGCATCCAAACAACATGCTACAGGGCCTCAACAAGAAAACAAAAGGCATGGGCATGATGTACAGGTAAAGCATTACAAAACATGAGCACTGAGCTATATCCATAAATGACTAGAACATGCTCAAAAACACATGGCAAGATTGCAACTAATAACAGTTTCAGACTTTGCAGAAATTAACATCAGGTTGCAATGTTTAGAGCTATGAAACAACATGTTACAGGAACTTATAATAGCAAGACAAGGCATGGCATGAATCTACTCCAAGCATAGAACAAAAGTCCTTTAGTGACCATAAGCCAAAAAGGATCAGAAAATATAGTAACACCCATGTCAATATTGAAAGTTTCGTTAACAGATTCAGCAACATGGCATGTCAAAAACTGATAACAAGTAGGCATGTTTACAAGCTCAATGCACTCACTACAGAGCCTTATATGAAAAACTAAGCATACATACATCAAGAAGACATGGCATAGAAGACATACATGGCAAGAACAATAACATAGCATATACGGATCAGCCACAACAACCTTGGCAAAATTGAATAACATGTATACAATCTGCCAGGAAACATTTTGAAGCAAAAGTAGAGCTCGATTGACACAAGCTATGACACTCCATAATTGCAAACAAGGGCATGGATGGATAGAACAAGACATGTTTAACAAAACATCCTTACTGAAGTATCTCAAAATATGCATGAAACTCTCGGTAGCATCAAGTTAACATGTCATCAAAATATTAGCAAAACAGGGCTGAAATCAGCAACAACAAGACACCTAGTTTGCATGCTTGTGCTAGTCACCACATAGATCACAAAAATACATAGCAAGCACCACTAGAAAGAAGACATGGCATATTACAAAACACATGTAGGACTCAAGTTCATAGGATGCACACATCAATCATGGCAAAAATGACAAAAGTGCAAGTTCTGATAAAAATCAGAAACTAACATCACATAGCACTCTTACAACAGCATTTAGGGCATCAATATGGGCTCAAATTAAAATGATGCAATGATATGAAATGATCTACTCTTCGAGACGAACATTTTGACATATTATACGCGCGAAACGGAGCTACGATGACAGAGATATTATGCAATGAAAATGGAACAAAATTACTGCAGATTTCGGGACTTAGTGGATTTTACCCTCCGAGGAGTCAACGGGATGAGGAGGAGCGGACGGAGGATCCGAAGCAGGCGAAGCGCGTTTGGTTGGATGGCGGGTGGATCTCATCCACCGCCCAGATCGGCGACGAGGCCACCGGCGGCGACGGGATGGCTGGGCCGGGCGACGAATGGCGGGCGGCCGGGAAGAGGCGGGCAGATGGGCTTGTGAGGCGGCCGGGGCGGCGCCTGGAGAGAGCGGCGGCGGCGCAGAAGCTTCGCCGGGCGGGGCTCGGGCTTCAGGGCAGGAGGCCTTGCACGAGGCGCTGCCTTGACGGGTCGCCCAGCGATCGCCGTGAAAGCGCCGGGCGGCCAGTGTGGCGGCGAGGGACGAGGCGGGGGCGGGCGGTGCCGGATGGGCTCAGCGGGAGCCTGCTCGGCAAGCCGAAAGCGGCAGCTTGGGCGGCGACGCTGGGCGCCACGCATGGCGCGCATCGGCGCTGGGCGGCGGCGGTGGCGGAATGGACATGTCCGGCGGGTTCGGACGTGTCGGCTTGGAGGAGGACGAAGGCTAGGGTTAGGGGTGGATTGGACCGCGAATTTCGGAGGGGAAGGTGTTTATATAGGTAGAGGGAGCTAGGAGAGTTCAAATGAGGTGCGGTTTTCGGCCACGCGGTCGTGATCGAACGACCGAGAGCATGGAGGGGAGTTTGGTGGGTTTTGGGCCAGTTTGGAAAGGGTGTTGGACTGCAATACAAAAGAGGCTTTTGCGGTTACCCGGTTAACCGTTGGAGTACCAAACGACCTCCAAATGATCCGAAACTTGACAGGCGGTCTACCGGTGCTATACCAAGGCCGCTTGGTAAGACTCGGTCCATTCCGAGACCGTTTAAAACCCGCACATGAAAAGAGGTAAAAGGGGGCGCCGGGAGACATAGGAGTGCCGGATTGCAAAACGGACAACGGGGAAAATGCTCGGATGCATGAGACGAACATGTATGCAAAATGAAATGCACATGATGACATGATAAAAATGCAGATGATGACATGGCAAAGTGCAACACGCAAGCACATGACATGGCAACGACGACGAATAATGGCGACACACAGCGGCGAGCGAATCCGAGGCGTTACATTCCAGGCCTTGAGACCAAGCCAAAGCGGCGCTGCCGCCCCGCTTGCTTCACGAGTAGCGCCCACTCCGGCGCTGCTCCACCGCCGACAAGTGACTCTGCTGCGGCTCCTGCCTTGCTTGTAACTCCTGCACATGTATCATGCCTCGGGAGGCGTTTAAACTGCGTTTGGTATGCTGCGATAACAAATGCGGACTGTAATATTTGCTTTTGAATTCCTTGAAATTTGTGCTTCCTACTTGCTTATGTTCTCGCCCGCAGAGCCCGGCCCGCGCTCCTCGGCCGCCGTTAGCCCGACCGAAACCAGGGCCAGGACCAACGGGTGAGGGGCTACGTGACAAGTTAGGCGCTGAGTCGCGATGCTTAGGAGTCCCCCTTGGCGCACGAACAGCAAGTAGGGAGGTGAGGCGCGGGCGGATCCACCGTTCTACGTCTGCAGGGCCCGGCTCCGCGCATACCCCAACCGTCGTTAGCCTTTCGCAACTAAGGGGTGAGGGGCTACGCGACTAGTTAGGCTCCTGAGTCGCAATGCTCAGGAGTCCCCCTTGACGCTCAAACGGCATGCGTACCTTGGCTCCGCTCGGGGAGTGGCGTGCGACGAACCAGGCCCGAGGGGCCTGGCTGGGTGGCGTGCATCTGGGCGTGACCCAGGCGCAGCCCCCGTGTCCAGCCCCCTCGCGCGGCACTCCCGAGAGGAGGCGTTGCGACGAGGCCAGACACTGAGCTCTGGGCTCCCTGAGGTTGACGCGACCCGGAGGCCACCCTCAGTTGTTTATCACCAGCGCGGAGCATAGCGCTTCCGCATGCGTACGGGCATAGCCGCTCCTCGGCAGTGTCGTCAGCCAGCGCGGAGCATGGTGCTTCCACTGGAACGTGGGAGGGGGCTCCCCTCCGGGAGGAGCCCCGGTCGTGTCGATACAGCCCCCACGACACACGTGGCTGGCACGGTAGGGCTAGACGAGGTGTATCTGGGCACCCGTGAGCCAGCGGGACTCACGAGGCCCTACCTCAAAGGCGGGTTGCGCTGGCTTTGGGCCTTATCTTGAGTGTGTTCTGCAAAAATGGCTAGATGCCGGGTGCTCACGTCTTGGTCGACGACTCGGGCTGGTCTCTACAGCAAGCCAAGTCGCGATGCCATGGACAAGACCAGAGGGTGAGGGCGGAGAGCCGGTAGGAGCCACGAGTCGCGATGCTCGGGCACCCCCTTTAACGCCAAGCAGGATTAGAGGACACAACTCTCGTCCTCGGGTCCGGCTCTCGGGCTGGTCTCTACCGTCGTTGGCAAGCCAGGTCGCGATGCCATGGACAAGACCAAAGGGTGAGGGGCGAGAGCCGGTAGGAGCCCCGAGTCGCGATGCTCGTGCACCCCCTTTAACGCATAAGCCGGGTGAAGGCAACAACTCTCGTCTTGGGTCCGGCTCTCGGGCTGGTCTCTACCGTCGTTGGCAAGCCAGGTCGCGATGCCATGGACAAGACCAGAGGGTGAGGGCGGAGAGCCGGTAGGAGCCCCGAGTCGCGATGCTCGTGCACCCCCTTTAACGCGTAAGCTGGATTGGATGACGAAACTCGTCCTCGGGTCCGGCTCTCGGGCTGGTCTCTACCGTCATTGGCAAGCCGGTCGCGATGCCATGGACAAGACCAGAGGGTGAGGGCCGAGAGCCGGTAGGAGCCACAGTCGCGATGCTCGTGCACCCCGCTTTAACGTGCAAGATTTTGCCGCCCGGAGAAGGCACTAAATAACAAGCATGGTGGAGCATAATCCTAAGGAAAACACATGAAGGATACATGCAGCTGGACTGGCCCGGCGGCTTGGGGATGATGCAGCCCGAGGGCCCCCAACAGGTAAGCTAAGGACATGAAATAAAGGGATACATGCAGCGGGACGGACCCACGCGGCTTGGGAATATCTGACCTCAAGGCGCCCCACCGGAAATAAAACTTAAAGATGTCACCGGTGATGTTGGGGATGAAGGGTTGTTGATGTAGCAGACTCGGTGGGCTGCGGAGCCGATCCTCACGAGCCCCAGTGCTCGGGGGCCTCGGGAGGCTCGAGGCGCTGGCGGCCCTCACGGGCCATCTCCATCTCCTCGGTGGCTGCGCGGCGTGCGACCTCTTGAGCCTCGGGATGGTCCTCATGAGGCGCTGGTGTGCAGCAGCCGCGTTTGGCAGGCCATAAGGCATGCGTGCGTGGCTGTGGGCGGGCCCTGCATGGCGTCCCACTTGCGAGGGCGAGCCACTCTTGAGATGCGGCTCGGTTGAGCCCTGGTGCGTCGATGCAGACGCAGCAGCCCACCATCCTCGCTGGATGGGGGGCCCAGCGGCAAGCGGCGGCTGCCCCTCATGACCCTTGACCTCTGTAGCTCTGAATGGCCTTGCTGATGAACTCTTGAGGGTTCTGTTCTCCCGGTCTTGCTCCCCGCTATGGAAGCGTGCTTGAAACATGCCTCCACGTGGTGCCCAAGCGCCTCCCTCGAGACCCTGGCGAGGTCGGTGGCCCTCCAGGGGAGAGCCCCCGAGCCCTGCCCGAGGAGGGCGCCGGGCGCGCCTTCCTATGCAATGGAAGGAGGCTCCCCCTGGCCCGGCGCGGGCCTTGAGGGGCCTGTCTCTTGATGAGCCGGGCCGGCCGATGTCTTCTTCTTCTTGGGTGCTGCCTCGGGAGGCGCCCCGCCGTGGTGCAGGTCTTCCAATGATGCGGCTCAAAAGCTCGCTCCAAGGAGCACACTGCATCTCTCTCTTCACAGGGCACCGTGATGACCCCGCCGCTTCCTGGCATCTTGAGGATGTTGTAGCCATGGTGGGTCACGGCCATGAACTTGGCCAGCGCTGGGTACCCGAGGATGGCGTTATCGGCGCAAAGCGAATGTGGGCGATGTCGAAGTCGATGAGCTCGGTGTGGTAGTTGTCGCGGGCCCCGAAGGTGACAGGAAGGCGGACCTGCCCGATCGGGACCGTGGAGCCGTCGGTGACTCCGGAGAAGGGCTTGGTTGGCTGAAGCTGGCTGTAGGGCACTTGAAGATTGTTGAAGGTCTCCACGGACAGGACGTTGAGCCCTGCTCCGCCATCGATGAGGGTCTTGGTGACCAGCACGTTGCTGATGATTGGGGAGCAAAGCATTGGGAGGACTCCGGCTGTGGCTGCGCACTTCAGCTGATCCGCTGAGCTAAACGTGATGGCGCACGCCGACCACCTGAGAGGGCGCGTGGACTTGAGCTTGGGGAGGTCTGCTTTCACTTCATGGGCGAACTGCTTGAAGATGCGGTGGGAGGCTGGGGCTTGGGCTCCGCCCAGGATGCAGGCGATCGCGCGCTCTCGGAAGCCCCAGCCCCTCGCCCCGATGGCGGTCTTGATTCTCCTTGGTGGCGGCGGCAGAGGAGGGAGGCCCGCGTTCCCTTGCGGACGATCCTCACGAGCCTGATCCCTCCAGCCCCCCTTGCGAGGTGGGTCTTGCCAGCGGTCCTCGCGAGGTTGGTCGCGCTACCCTTGGCGCGGACCGCGGTCTTCCTAGCGTCCTGCATTTCTTCCTCCTCCTCGGCCGTAGCCCCGGTCGCTGCGCTCAGGGCGTCTGTCGACCCTTCCTTCGCGCACGGCCCCGAGCTCTTGACATTCATTGGTGTTGTGGGTGTGGAGGTCGTGGTACACATGATGCGGCTGACCCAGAAGACTCGAGCTGATCTCTGCCCGCTTGGTATGCGGGTTCGCCGCGAGTACGGCAGCCCCCTTGCGCTTTACGTCCTTGGCCTTGGACTTCTTCTCTTCGGGATCCACGGCAGGCAGCTCGAGGAGGGAGAGGCGCCCCTCCTCAGCCCTGGCGCACTTGGTCGCCAAGTTGAACAGCTCCAGGGAGGTGCACAGATCTTCATACATCGCCAGCTCCTCCTTCATCTTGATGTCGCGCATGCCGTCGAAGAAGGCAGAGATGATGGCCTCCTCCGTCACCCTGGGGATCTTGAGGCGCGCGTTGTTGAAGCGCTGGATGTACTTTTGCAGGGTTTCCCCTGGCTGCTGCTTGATTCTGCGCATGTCGCTCACGGCGGTGGCGGTCGTAAGTACCTTGGAAGTTGGCGATGAAGCGGGTGCGCATCTCGCCCAGGAAGAGATCGTTCTCGGGCCGATTCAGAGCCAGTGCGGGCTCCGTCCTGAGCGCCATGGAAACCAGTTCGCCATGACCTTTTCATCTCCATTGGCAGCCTCGATGCCCAGCTCGTAGAGCTGGAGGAACTCTGTAGGGTCTGCCGTGCCGTCGTAGCGTGGGGGCAGGTCTGGCTTGAACTTAGCGGGCCACGCGACGCCCCGTAGCTCAGTGGTGAAGGCGCGGCAGCCCGCCGTGGCTGCGGGGGGCCTCGGACGGCAGAGAGCTTGGTCTTGCAGGCCTCCCTGCGCCGCGGCTATGGGCAGCGCAGGGTCTTGACGTGCTGGAGCGGGGAGCGCTCAGGCAACTTCTTGTGGGCGAGGAACTTCTTGGCAGCTCTGCTCTTGCCGCGCCGGCGCCTGGCGGAGCGGATTCCGCCCAGGGGCCGCGCGCCTTGGTACCAGGGCGCCGTCTTGAGGAGGAGGCGGCTGAGGCGCCCCGGGAGCTTCATCGCCCGTGCGGGGCGGGGTGCGGTGCAGTGAAACGGATGGCGCGGGGTTGCCTCCCGCAGCGCGGACGAGCTCGGCGACGCGGTCGAGCCATTCTTCGTAGACGTCGTCGACGAGGCGGTAGCGCAGGAGTTCGTTAGCGCGATGAGTGCAGCTCAGGCCTCATGCAGCGCGCGCGCGCGTGGCGAAGAACCAGCGGGTGAGTGAAAGCGTGGCGGTGCGGCCGTCCGCCTCATGGACGGGTGCTGGGGCGGCGCTTGCTGCTCGTTCCCCGCCGGGCAGGTGGTGGCGTTGACAGCCGGTGACAGGGAACGACGAGGGCGTCCCGGCGGCGGAGCTGTCTGGCGGCGACGGAAGCGAGGGCGGCTCGGCGCTCGGCGAAACCCGGCAGGCGTCGACATGGTTTGCGATGGTCGGGAAGAACGAGGCGACGAAAGGCAGATTCTGGCGCACCCCTACCTGGCGCACCAAATGTCGGATCATGGGTTCCGGCAGACCCTTAAGGTTCGAACTATGCCGGCGCCATGACTGGGGTGCTTCACCCTTGCTACTATGCACTGTTATTTCGGTATGGCACATGGACCCGGTTGCTTGATGTCCCACATGTCGGAGAAAGGGACGAGAACATTTATGAAGGCGAGCGCTCCACTCTTACGACGGAGGAGTACACGACACGGCGGCCCAGTGAACTATTATTTGTACTGTAGTAGTACTATAGTTTTGTTGTTTCGCACAATCCATCGATACAAACCCGATTAAACAGGCAAGGGTAGGATTTTCCCGCGCGGTAAATGATTCTAGCCATACATTTCAAAGGCAATTTTGATGTATGCAAACTGAATAGTTAAGTACCAATATGAGATCTAGTAAAACTAAAAACACATATGATTTATTGTGTTAGAGTGTAGTAGTAGTGTTGTATTGCATAGTTGTTAGATGTAACATGCGACAACGTGTAGAGATGTACCTTTGGAGGGCCTACAGAGAGAAATTGGGCATGAAGTGGATTCAAATATTTGTATTCATCTTCATAGCATTTGTAACTCATATCTACAGTTTATACAGTTGATGTGAATGCTTGTTCGCTCTTACGAAACCAGTACAACAATAATGGGGTGGCGTGCGCCAATTTAGGCACTGGCATGTTGGCCTACTCGGCTCCACAGAGAGAGCGAGAGAGGAGATAAATATAGGGGTGGTCAGTGTATTTCAAGAGAAAAGCGTAATATGGTAACCGGACTTCAAAATACGCCCATTACGATCACTATATACGTTTTGCGGTGATTTATGCGGTTCAGCATCGGATTGCACTCTGTTGACTGGCCAAATAGTCTGCGTGGCACTATGTTGACTAGTTAAATTGACCATGTTCCTTGTGGGTCCCACCTGTCAGTTTGCATAGGAAAAAGGTCAGATAAACACAAATTTACGCAGGTGCGACAAGACTCCAACCCGTGCGCGGGAACCACCTGGTTGTGTATGTGTCTGTCGGGGCCTGATGTGTGCACATGCACGTGTAGGTTGAGCACTTGAGCGTGAGAGTGTGTGTTGGTCGTGTGTGTCGGATCAAGGGTTCCGGCAGACCCTTAAGGTTCGAACTCTGGGGTGCGCGCGGAGATCCAACCCTCCACCGTCTCGTACCTCGCCGAATCGCAGGGATCTAAACTACTAACAAGAACAACACAAGAGACGCAAGATTTATACTAGTTCGGGCCACCGTTGTGGTGTAATACCCTACTCTAGTTTGTGGTGAGTGGATTGCCTCTGGGGCCGACGAAGAACAGTATAGGGAAGAACAACCTCGCGAGGGCCTGTTCTTGGTGGGTGTGATGAACTGCTAAGTGGTGCCCCGTTGCTCTAGCTTGAGGAACGGGTTTCTCTCTCTCTCTGGATTCCGACTGCTTGATCCGATCCTCCTCTGAGTGCGGCTTCCCCTATTTATAAGCGAAGGCCCTGGGCCTCTTCCCCAAATATTGAGCGGGAAGGGCGCCAACAATTGGCCATTTTGAAGGGGAACAGCGGGTACACTTATCCTGACTAAAGTTGGTCCTCGCCTGCCAAAGGCTCTGGTGATGGCGCTTTGCTTGGGCTCCACGATGACACATTCCAGCCGTTGGGGCTGGTCTTGGTCTTGTTGCACCAAGCGGATGCCTTTGCGATGCCCTTGCTGCACTTGCCCCTTTGCACCAAAGAGGAAAGGAGGACGCTGCTGTGGCTGGCGCCCGTGGCGCCCTTGGTCGTCATGGCTTACGTCACGGGCACCTCGCGAGGCACCCCGCCTTGAACTCTCCGCCTCCTCGTGAGCCAGCCTGACGAGGCCGTGCCTGAGGAAGCTCTTGGTCGTCCGCCCTGCGAGGCTTGGCCCCTCGCAAGGGTCTTGAGCTTGTGTTGGTGAGGATGGGCCGTCCTAGGCTTCCTTTGAGCCACGCCGTAGGCCGCAGGCAGGCAAGTCTGGGGACCCCCGTTCCCAGAACGCCGACAGTGTGGTGTGTGCATGCATGCGTGCGTGTGTGCGTGTGAGTGTTGCGTGTGTGCGTGGATGTGTGTGTACGTGTGAGTGGTGCGTGCGTGCGTGGTTGCGTGTGTTCGTGTGAGTGTTGCGTGCATGCAGTTCGTGTGCATGCGTGCGTGTGTGTATAATCACCACACCAGCTCCTGTGTGTTAAAACAGAAGGCTCAGCATACCAATACAAGGCCACCTTGTCCGCTGTGCCCACGGTCATGACTTCGAACCACCGTCCAATATTTTTTTATCGTTTGTTTTCCTTCTTATACACGCCGACAAGTGGGCCCAATGGTAGTGAGATAATGTGATGCAACACTAGAGGTGCCACGTGGAGCGTTTAACTGGTCAACTAGTTGTGTCTTGAGCAAATACAGAGCTGTACGGTGAGCCCGCGACTGTATAATAACCACAAAACATAAAGGGTTTTTATCACTTTTACCACTAGTTGTGCCACACTACTCACTTTTGCCACTAAAAGATTTCACTACTAAAAAATGCCACTGTTCCATTAGAAACACACTCAAAAATGTCATTTTCTCATGTTACCGTCAGTCAAAGGGTCGTTGGCAACGCGATATGACCGAAATGCCCCTGGTTCCATTACATGTGGGCTCATTTGTAGCGACGAGGAAAAGAAAAGAAAAGCAAGGAGAGGGAGTGGGGATCGAACCTCGTACCTTCAACCAGACCAGCTAATACATGCGCGCGTCAAAACCATGTTGGAGAACGCATCTATCTGTTAATTATGAAGATCTACATCTTATAGTGTACTTGTGTTGACCTGACTAACCTGACCGATTATACCTAATCCTATCCCAAAACTACTCGTACCTTTCCCTATCCACTAGCAGCCGCAGCCACAAACCGCCGCCGCCCGCCTTATTCCTCCATTCGGGTACGGCCGGTCACCGGCGCGGCCTGCGCAGCTCCAGTGCGCCTCCACTCGCCGCAGCTCCGACGCCTCCCATCCCACACCTCACTGTCCGCAGATCCAACGCCTCCCATCCCGCACATCCCTCCCCGCAGCTCCGACGCCTCCCGCCCCGCGCGGCGCTCAAGAGAGGTTGTTGTCTACCTAATGCCATCCCTTCGATCAGATTGTAATGGCAGTAGCCCCGGTTTCACGGGTTTCGATACCCCAGCAATGTGCAAGAACATCCTCGACCCTCCACTCGCCGCAGGTCCGACCTCTCTCTCGACCAGCATCGCCACATGACTCCCATCTGACTCCTCAGTTCTGCCTCCGTCGGTGATTGCTTGAAGAGAGGTTGTTCCACGGCAATGGCGACGGACAACAGGGCCGAATCAGAGGCTTGCCTCGGCCACCAGATGGCGCTAAGTGTACATCTCGCAACCTCTGATATTCTATCAGGGTGAGTATGCTAATTATTAGATGATGCCTGTGTGTTCATAGTAGCATGTAGCGGTCGAATTTGTTTTGTATAATTCATAGTGACTAACTACACACAATTTGGTTATGTGTTCATGATGACTTAGGATGGATGAGGAAACTGCTTGTATGCTGTCCGTTAGGATGGAAACAAGTCGTCTTAGTAGCGATGGCCGCAAGCGATATGTTGGCGGCTTTGATTATCCTCTGTTTGTCGAATCCAATATCACATACAAAACATTGTTGTGCAAGTTGTGTGATACCTATCCTTGGGGGTGTCGTGATTCTGTGGAGTTGAAGTACTACGAGAGGGAACATAATATATGGGTTGATGTTGCATGTGATGATGATGCAGCTTTGATGTTTGGAAAGCATCAAGATTCAAAGAAAATATCTATGTTAATTGAGGTTCTTCAGAAATCCCCAACTCCCAATACACTGAACCGCAACCACCTACACAACCTTCTTATATTGAGAGTCAACATACAGGGAGTCAGGCAATTGATGTTGATATAGTCAACATACAGGGAGTCAAGCAGTCTACTAGTATTGATGATCCTAACAGAGACATAACCGATGATGCTATTCCTGATGATGCTATACTCTCAGATAATGATGATGAGAGGGAGTATCCTGACTTAGTCAAGAAGTCTACGATAGAAGATGATTCAACAGGTATAGAAGAGGAAGATGATCCTCCAGCATATGAATCCACTGACACTGAAGAGGAAGAAGAGAATAAAGACATGGGTTTAGTTGATGAGGAGGAAGAGGAGGAGGAGGAGGACAGACCTATTCTAGTGTATAATAAGGAGGATCCATCATTTGTATAAGGATCGGCATTCCCATCTATGTTGAGAATTTGGACCTTTTACTTCAAACTAGCAAGTGGATGTTACTCGACCTTAATCTATGTTTGTGAACCTGAGACATTTGTGTGCTGAAAATCCAGGAAATGAACATTATGTTTGCTTGTGTGCCGAATGTTTTCAACCTTATGTACATGTGTCATGCTAATTTTTTTAGAGAAATTTAGAGAACCATTTGTTGCTGCTGTTGCGTGTACAACTCGAGTTTACTTGATTTGTTAATAGCTATGCCTAGATGTCACGTAAGGATATGTAGTGTATCTCCATCGATTAGTCAACTAGTGACCTTGGGTGTAGTGGCTAGCGCGTGCGAGCGCCTCCTAGGAGGTCTGGGGTTCAAACCCCTCTATTGCCTATTTTTACATCCTAAAAATTATTTCCCAGCCCCTGACATGTCAGGCCCACAGTTCGGGAAGTAATGGAACCAGGGGTATTTCGGTCATATCGCGCGGTCAACGACCCTTTGACTGACGGTAACGTGAGAAAATGGCATTTTTGAGTGTGTTTCTAATGGAACAGTGGCATTTTTGAGTAGTGAAAACTTTTAGTGGCAAAAGTGAGTAGTGTGGCACAACTAGTGGCAAAGGTGATAAAAACCCAAACATAAATGGTGATCGTAATGAGTGGATTCTGAATTCCAATGTACGTATCGTACTTTCACTTCAAATACAATGATCGTCACTGTATATATGGCGAGAGAAAGATGAAACATGCGTGAATGTGCTGGAGGCATAGTTTTAGAGGATAGGGCGATAGTTTGTGTGCGTACATGAAAGGGGCGTAGAGGGGGTGTATGCGATGGAGAGAGAGATGCTCTTCGTTTCTCTTTATTATGACTAACTATATATATAGTATAAAAATATAAAAATTCACAGTGCGGAATAAATATCATTGGGGGCACCATGCAATGCAAATTAATGTTCATACTCCTCCAGAGAAATTTGTAATCTTGTATATATGTAGAAAATCTAAAATATTTTTTTGGCCACACTTTGTGTGGTTTTATTCAAAAGGAATGTTCTATGTGAAATAAATGTGAAGAGAGGGCTTTTTAGATCAATGGGGTATGTGATGTAACATGTGTGAATGCGTAGTCGATGTATTTGGCAGGGCCTAGAGAGTTATGTGTATGTATTACATATTCGAGAGAGGCATGGATAGAGAGGCAAGGGGGGGCGGGAGAGATAGCACGAGAAATGAGAGAGGTCTAGAGAGAGACGCATATGATGTTACAGTGAAAGATGCCCTTGAGTGTGTATATGCAAGGGGGGAGGGGATAAAGGCACGGGGAGAAAATATTTTGTGTGGTGTCTGTGTTGGTATGTGTGGGTGTGAGAAGATAACGAGACCTGGGGGCAGAGGGTGTGTCACCGTGTGAGGTCCGGTGGGCCGACGTGAGGCCCTTGGTTCGGTTCCATCCTGCACCACATTGGTCGGCCCGTGACGCATTTAGGGAGACCCATGGAGGGCTAGTCGTACAAGACAAAGAGAGTAGAGTCGTGAAGGACTCTGTGTCCATTGACAAAGCCAGCTAGGATTTGTAATCCTAGGTCCTCAGACTAAGGTAACCCTCTACCTCAGATATTACTATTCATCCAACCTAACTTTAAGGGGCATCCTATAGAATGCTCTACTAGAATCATACTCGTCAATTAGGAAGAGAGGTGGAGATAATGCATGAGAGACAGGCCTAAAGATAATGTGCGTGCGGGACACATGTAGGCAGGTCTATGTATTTAGAACGGGTCGATGTGGATTGTGCGTGTGTATGCTTGTGAGAGGAAGAGTGCTTGTTATAAAGGTTAGTGAAAACAATCGTAAATGGTTACAAGAGGGAGGGAGGGTTATATTGAGAGCATGTCTACGAGAAAGACACCTCGGGAGAGAGTGTGTGAGCATGTGTGAGAGACCACCGACGGATATTCACCATGTGCACATATGTATGAGAGAGAAAGTCAGCGCGTGTGTGTGAGGAGGGACCTATGGAGAGTGAAACTACACGTAAAAGACTGATGTACACATTGATTAAAAATATAAATTGTATCCAAATATTAGGATGGGATCATGATATTTGCAATTCGCGTAAGGAACGGTCATTGATCTATCAGACATCTATATTCTACCAAATTTGAGCATGTCTATGTTATTATTCGACATAATTGATCCACAGAGTTAGTATTTTGAACTCCAGACAATGCATCGCTTTAGCAATCGAATTTAAACATGAGTATAGTTCATGTTGTGTGTGTAAAGCACATTATACATACAAAAGTTACACAATGAACATTATAAATAGCTAGCTATGAAATAGCATACATTTGAATTCAACTTAAGGTGGTTTGAAAAATTCGAATTCAACATGAAGTCCATTCAATTATTTGAATTCGATATCATGGCATTTGTAAATCATACCTAAATTATGGGGGCACCAATCTTTGCTCTACTTTTGTATATAATAGCATATATACTCATGTACAAATAGATTCAAATTTACCTCATCCATTCAAAAATAATCGTAGTTATAGGATTTTCAAGTGTCAAAATTTCAAAAAGAAGTGTGTAATTTAATGAGGTTTTCAAGCATACAAGGTCAATTTTAACATTGTCTATTTAGGTCAATCCTCAAAGTTCAAGAGTACTCTAAAGGTGAATGCTTCTGTTTCAAAATTTCAAACGAAGCACCAAAAGAGCCTCTACTTTCCCGAAACCGCGTGAGACCAATGTTTTGTAGAAGGAAATTACTTTTCTAACTCCGACCCATGAAACCTACCGGCCCGACGTCCAAAGGTCTAAATCGGGGTAGGTTTGTAGCTTCATCTAGACGCCACGGAACCGCCTCCAAAAAACATTCATACACCATGGCCGCCTAAGCACATATGCGCTCGGCCGAAATCGCTCCCGCCCACTATTTGGGACACCTGGGATTACCATCCTACCCTCGACCCGCAGTAGGTCTAAAATTTAAGAGGGGGGCGAAGTTTGTACTTTCCCCAAATTTCAAAAACAAGTGCGTCCGATCTGTTCAAAAAAAAAAACCAAAAACAAGCGCGTCCCAGACCAAAACATGGTTCCCCCTTAGCTCCCCCCATCCCGCCGGTCCGATTCCCCATTCGTACCGCATGGGAATTAAAACTACCTCTCCATCAGCCGCGAAACCCCGACGTCCTCTGTCTTCCACCCCATCCCACCCATCAACCACCGCCCTCCTCCATCACGCTGGAGTCGATACCCCGACGCCATCATCCTCCACAACCGCAACCGCAACGCCCTCCACAGCTAGTAGTTGAAGCCGATGTCAGGCTGCCTCCAGGATGCCGACATGCGCCGTACCCGAGCCAGTTCAACCACACCGTCCTGCGCGGCAGCGCTACCGCTCCAATGTCTCCACCGTCCACTGCACTGGAGTTGTTCCCGCTACACTGTCCTTCGCCGCCATAGATCTGCTTCCCCTCCGCCAACAGACGGCCACCGCAACACAGTCAACAATTTGGCCATGGGTTCGTCCAAGGCTCCACCCTCCTCCAAAACATCGATTCCCCCGGTAAACAGAATAAAATCGCCGCGACATCAGGAGGACACATCACTGGCAACTGGCAATGGTACTCCTCTTCCCTTATTCGTGCAAATCTTACGTGTATGCTTGCACGATATTCATCCCACAGAAGACACTAGTTGACCGCTTTTTCCTGATACTAGATTTCCCTAGTAACTCACGATGCACAAGGTTTCTCCTCATATACTATTTCACCTTAGCTAGAGGTCCGTCGCCCCCTGGATTTCAATTCCTCGTCAGTTGATTCCCAATTAAAGGAAGCATTCCCCGGCATAACAGGCGTTAGTCCACCTATTACGCCGGGGAAGCAGCGCCTCGGTGTTTATCTTAGGGGTGTGTGGGGCCTAGGAGCTGCTGGTGCCCGATCTGTAGGTCGGACAGGCTTAAAGGGATGCCCGAGGGCACTGCCAAGCACGACGGTGGTGTGAGGTCGAGGGTGGGGCGGGGTGGCAGAGGCAGGGGTCTGGGCCGGTGGCCGTTAGCGGTTCGAGAAAGATCGTCAACAGTGACTGGCGGGAGGTAGACGAAGGTCATATGCCCGTTCCTTGTAGATCGGACAATTCATAAAAAAATCGACTGACCTATTTATTTTCAGTCGACTATTATTTTGATAGGACCACATGTGGTGGTGTGCTGGAGGAGTACCTGCATTTCCCAGCCATCCCTATGCTCATATATTACAAAATCATACGGAGTATAATCTAATTTTGTTTGCCATGCAATGCTGTAGGTCTATCATATGTCTCTTGTCATTTATTTTTCAGCCACCTGCTATCTGCTACTTTTACATTGCACTAGTTCTGCACACACTTCACCCATACTCCCACTATTGTGTTTTTATGCATGGGTATTTCAGACTCTGCCTTGACAGAAACACGAAATAAAAGAGAGAAGTCGCTCCTGCTTTCTCTGCGGGCAGGCTAGACACATCTCGGCACTTTAAAGGTTGCATGCTCAACAGATGGAGACGGTAAATGTAGCTCTGGAGTTGATGATCTCGCTCGCCATGAACCACCATCCTAAGTGCTTGCTTTAACTTTGCGGTGTCATGTATGGTTGCATGTTGCATATGGTGTCTAGCTTGTATTCGAAAGGCCAAAGTCGGTCTTTATTAAGATGAGGAAAGATATTTTTTACATGAACCACCATCCCGGGAGCACCAGAAGACAAATAGCTAGTCAGGGCACTGGCCGAGCCAGTGACAAGCCCAACACGGACAGGCATCACCTGGAAGCCAACTAAAAATCCATGATGGTGGCGAAGCAGCCTGCCTCCCACCAGGCTGTAAGGTCCTCAATGATCATGCTCATCACTCCAGCAGGATGTCTAGATTGTATTGCTTCCAATTTGGTTAAATTGCATCTTCTTAGCTTACACATTATACCTTTGAATATGCCACGCCTTCCTGTTTTTGGTACATACTAGTATATCTGTCTATTAACCATGTTTTTACATCAAACTAATGCTCTTGTGTATCCCTCATCAATCACTTATGATGAGACAGTTACGCCAGTGGGTTACTGTGAGAAAATATGCTCTTTTAAAAAATGCAGTGTCAACCTCCCCACATGATTCTCAAGAAACAGCAAGGCTAGATGAAGATAGTGAACGTAGCTCTGTAGTTGATGACCGCATTTTCCCTACACCAGCATCGCAGGTGCTTGCTCTAACTTGGCAGCGTGATATGTGGTTGCATGTTGCATATGGTGTCTAGATTGTAATTCTTCCAATCTGGTTAAATTGCATGTGCTATTCTGCTTAGTTTGTACATTATACCTATTAATGTGACACACCTTCATGTTTTTAGTACATAGTACATCTGTCTATTAAGCATGTCCTTACATAAAACTATAGTTTTTCTGTATCCCGCATCAATCATTATGACGAGACACCTTTAGTATATGCAGTGTGATATTGGTTGCATCTTTCATATGATTTATAGCATGCACTACTTCTAATTTGTTGAAACACCATTTATGATGGGACGCTTTTAACTTGGCAGAGTCATATTGGTTGCATCTTTCATGTGGTGTCTAGCTTGCATTGCTTCTTATTTGTTGAAATGGATTCTGCTTAGTTTACACAAATAGTTGTGAATATGCCATGCCGTCCTGTTTTTTGTACATATTCCATCCTGGTATCATGTGTTTTCCTTACACCAAAGTAGTGATTGTCAGTATCATGCACGAATGAGTTCTGAAGAGTGAATTTTATTGCTTTTTCTTGTCGGTTTTACTTGACAATTAAAAATCAATAAAGCGGAAGGAAATTAGCAAGGCCATGGATAAAGGTGCTCCTTCCAAATGGAGGGCCTCTACAGATTCTACTCCGCCACCCCCCAAGAAGATTTGCAAGACAACACATGCATAGACACTCAACGTAGTTGTGTTGATGATGAGCACGTCTCCCCTAGTGCACCATCACAGGTGCTCCCTCTAACTTGGCACTGTTATATGTGGTTGCATGTTATGTATGATGTCTAGCTCGTATTGCTTCTAATTTTGTTGAATTCCATCTGGTTACTTTACACATTATACTTGTGAATAAGACACGCGTTCCTGTTTCTAGAACATACAATATCTGTCTATCACACCATGTTCTTACATCAAAGTACTACTGTTGTGTAACCTGCAACAATCACTTATCATAAGACACGTTTGACATGGGAGTGTGATATAGGTTACATCTCGCATTCTTTTCTAGCTTGTACTACTTCTAATTTGTTGAAATGGCACTTATGACGAGACAGTTTTAACTTGGTAGAGTGATATTTGTTGCATCTTTCATATGGTGTCTAGCTTTCATTGCTTGTAATTTGTTGAAATGCCTTCTGCTTAGTTTACACGTCATAGTTGTGAATATGCAATGTTCTCCTTTTTTCTTACACATTCATTCGTCCTATCATGAGGCTGCCTTACATTAAAGTAGTGCTCGTCAGCATCCTGCATCAATGAGTTCTGAAAAGTAAATTTTTATTCATTTTTCTTGTGGGTTTGACTTGACAAGGCAATACAATTAAGAAATAGGAAGGAAAAAAACAAGGCAGGGACTGATGGTGGTCTTCTGGCGAAACCGGCATCCCAGGTGCTTTCTCTAGCTTGGCAGTGTGATATTGTCTTGCATGTTGCATATAGTGTCTCACTTGTATTGCTTGTAATTTGATTAAGTTACTTCTGCTTAGTTTACACAAATAGTTGTGAATATGCATGCCGTCCTGTTTTTCATACATATTCCATCCTTGTATCTTGTGTTTGCCTTACATCAAGGTAGTGATTGTCAGTATCATGCATGAATGAGTTCTGAAGAGTGAATTTTATTGCTTTTTCTTGTCGGTTTTACTTGACAATGCAAAATCAATAAAGCAGAAGGAAATTAGCAAGGCAATGGATAAAGGTGCTTCTTCCAAACGGAGGGACTCTACATATTCTACTCGGCCATCCCCCCAACAAGATTTGGAAGACAACACATGCATAGACACTCAAAGTAGCTGTGTTGATAATGAGCATGTCCCCCCTTGTCCACCATCATAGGTGCTCCCTCTAACATGGCACTAATATATGCGGTTGCATGCTATGTATGATGTCTAGCTTATATTGCTTCTAATTTTGTTGAATTCCATCTGCTTACTTTACACATTATACTTGTGAATAAGACACGTGTTCCTATTTATAGAACATACAATATCTATCTATCACACCATATTCTTACATCAAAGTACTACTGTTGTGTAACCTGCAATAATCACTTTTCACAAGACACATATAACTTGGGAGTCTGATATAGTTTACATCTCACATTATTTTCTTGCTTGTACTACTAACTTGTTGAAATGGCACTAATGACGATAGAATTTTAACTTGGTAGAGTGATATTCTTTGCGTCTTACATATGGTGTCTAGCTTTCATTGCGTCTAATTTGTTGAAATGCCTTCTGCTTAGTTTACACATCATAAGCTGTGAATATGCAATGCTATGAATATGCAATGACACTAATGACGAGAGACCTTTAACTTGGTAGTGTGATGTTATTTGCATCTTGCATATGATTTATTTCTTGTACAGCTTCACGTTTGTTTAAACGCTAGTTATGACGAGACACTGTTAACTTGGCAGAGTGATATTTGTAGCATCTCTCATATGGTGTCTACCTTCCATTGCATTGCTTATAATTTATTGAAATGCCTTCTTCTTATTTTACACATCATAGTTCTGATTATCTAATGTCGTCCTGTTTTTCGTACGTATTACATCCTCCTATCATGTGGTTGTCTAACATCAAAGTTCAGTTCGTCTGTATCACGCATCAACTTGTTCTGAAGAACTAAATTTTTATTCCTTTTTCTTGTCGGCTTGACTTAACATGGCATAGATAAATAGGAAGGAACACAAAATGAAAGGGGATGGTATTAGTACTAAGGACACATGGAAACGGAAGCGGGAGAATTATGCAGATTCTGCTGGTACTGATGGTGCAATAGAAGGTCAAAGTCCAGCGGAAAATTGTATAAATGCGGTATCCCGTGCTACGCCAGCTGCAAAACAAGCCAAACAGAAACTAATTGTTGCCACCAAACAAGCAACGATAGCCCTAGTTGTTGCAACACCTTCCATAGTACCACCAGCTGCATGAGTTACTCGTTAGTCAACTCAGTTAGCAGCACGTTCCCATGCTCCATTGCCACCTGACACTACTTCCGAAGCACTCTTGACAAAAGAAGAGTTGGCAAGATCAGATGAACCTTGTGATCTTCAACAACAAGAAGGTAGTTGCTGGAGTCAAGTTACAGTTGCATGCTTCTTTATATGTAGTCTCATAGTTTGATGTACACTAACACTTCCTATGTTCGTTGTTGGACTAGCACCTAGGTGCAAGAGGAAACAAACACCAGGGATAATGCTCGATAGGTTAACTAAATCTAGAGGAGGAAGAATGGAGATCTGTTTTGAGGCAGGTTTAAAAAGGCCACGTGATGCTACAGAGTCAGCTAAGTTAGTATCAGAAGCAGTGGTTGCCGTTAGGTGTCATGAACGTATCCTCCCAACATGGATTCAGCATAGGAATGACAAAGATGAAACCCAGTTCAACACCTTCCTCGACCATTTATCTATAAGTATGGTTATGCATGGAAACTAGTAATATCGTCTTGCTCTGTCCCATACTTTCTAGGTTGCTGATAATGAGACTCCCATAATTTTCAACAGATGAGGTTCAAGTTGGATAGCCAAGATGATGCAAACTGACAAGCTTGCACCCATGTTTTCAAGTCTGCTCTGTGTGATGATCAAGATAACTTGAGGAAAACTCACTTTGAAGGCAAGGCTAACAGTGAACTTGCCCAAACATCTCCAGTGGAAAATATATCGGATTAAGCCTGGAGAGGCCTCGTTGAACACTAGTCTGATCCAACATATCAAGTACGTTATACATATGTGATCAGATCACATGTTGAACTCCTATTTGCGCATGTGCCTCACAAATCTATCTTCTTGTAGGTGAACTATTCAAAGAACAAGGCCAACCGTACGAAAGTGAAATTCCAACAGACGACAGGTTCGCGTAGCTATATTGCACACTGCGAGGCTCTTGTAATTAGCTACTGTTTCACTCTTTTCATTGTGCCATATTATCAAATCTATATTGACTTGTTCCAAATGCAGAGGAAAGCCCGCAAGGACCAAAAAGTACCTAAAGCAAATGCTGTGGAAATCTTCAAGGGTTTTCACACCAGCAAGACAAAGGGCATGACTACACCAGTCAAAGCCACTGTTGTAAGTCCTTAATCCTCATGCCTTTTAACAACTACTTACTCTGACTTGTGCATTGAACTGCACCGTTTGCAGTCAATGTATATTACTCTTTTCAATTTTATACACAATTGTCTTAGCGTATCATTGCACTTTACAAGGTTTAAAAGAGAGGAGTGATGTTCCTTCGATCTTGATCTGTAATCTAGTTCAGTGTTGGCCTTGCCCACACAATGTTACAATTGCATGTTTGTCTGTTCTTAGTTGTTTTGTGATATGAATGATGTCATACTATGCTTACCGTATTATAAACTTTGTCTCTTTATCCTTAGCTGTCAATACAATGTGAAGAAATAGACAATACATTAGCCATGGTACATGGTCATATGTTTGGAACCTGGTTTTATTATGTACTTTGCAGTAAAATACAACTAATATTTTACACGGGTTCACCAGAATAAGTTCTGTATATAGACCAAAGCAATTTTGTTTGGTTTTGCTGCCTCCTTAATATCTTCTGTTCTGGTACTACTAATGTAAAAAACTCAACTTTTTAGCAAGCTATGGAAAAAATGGTGGAACCGCCACCTTCTGAAGGTGACGAGGCAACTATAACCACAATGTCACCTCTTGCTGCAGTGGGCCAGTACCTGTCCACTAATAGTGCCAAAAGAACGTTCCTGCGTAATAGTGGGTTGGTTGTTAAGGCAATCTCGTCAAAACTGCCTCATGATCAAGATATGCAAGCTCAAAACAATGTTATATCTGAGCTCCAGACGCAAGTCCCTTCCCTAACAGAGACCCTTTGTGAAACAAGGACAACCATTGTTCGATGTCGTCAAGATATGCATGGTTTTGAAACCAGACAATCAGACATTTGCTATGTTGTTTAGGAGCCTAGGAGAAATGAAGGTGAAGGTTATGGTGCTCCATCGGACAATACAACATGAAAACGTAACGGTCAGGTCAAATGAACTGAGCTTCTGAACTTCTGGTGGTACATTTATCTGCCAGACTGTTAACTTTTATGCCAACTTTCCTTTTTTTATGGTTGTAATTTGTTTTGTTGCGACACAAAATTTGTTCTTAACGTGAAGCCACCGGCTGAAGAAAACAGCAAGCCATTTTTGTATAGTGTAGGGTGTTCCCTATATTTGCACTGGTGGCGAAGTTTGATGCCCAGTGGATGTAATCTATGGAACCACCTTAATAGCCTAGCGTTAGTTTCTAGCTTATTTATTTCCTAGTCTTCTTTTTCCCTGGTTTACTAGTGGCCGCAACAACCATCGGTCATATACGGACCATGGTAACCTTGAGCCTGCTACAGGCCGTAGGATCCATGGGCCTCCTACGGGCCGTCGGATAAATGGGCCTCCAACGGGTCGTAGAATCGGTGGGCCTCGGGCCATCGGATAAATGGGTCCACATGGGTCGTAAACAAGCGTAATTGGTATCGGGCCAGCACGTTAACGGGCCGTTAACAGGCCAGAAGACAGCAAAGGCTTAATTCTGTCACAGGCATAATGGGTCGTTAATGAGCTAGAATATAGGATGGGCTGGAAACGGTGCAACGGGTTAACAGGCCACAAAAAGGCCGATTCTAACCACGGGCCAAATTTTGCCCATTAGGGGAACAAGCCAGTAACACGTCGGGAGTAATGAAGGGTCGGAAAGGAGCCCAAGAACATATGGGCCATCACTAGGCCGAAAGCTAAGCGGGCTGGAAACGGCCCATGTGAATTATGGGCCGTTAATGGGTACACAGAAATTGACTATTCATTATGGGCCAAGTCACCGTGGGCCACTAAGGGGCCTAATGATACGAAAGGCCTCATATGGGCCGAAAGATGTCATGGGCCGAAAGTGAAATGGGCTGCTGTTATTTCGACGGCCCACATGACGCTGTTGGGCCGACTTCGGGAAGGCCCTAACGGGTCGTGTGTTACCGAGCCGTAAAATGGGCCATATGCCAATAGACCGTTAACAGGCTTTTGACCAAGTCAGACGGGCCGGCCTTTGTATGCTAAATGGGCCAATGTTGGGCCGTCGCACGTGTCGACATATCATAGGCGCCTATCTGACCCAATGACGAGCTGACATGTTTTTTCTTCGGCCAATGAGAATTTTACACGTGGAAAATCCCCATTGGTCCGGGCTGTTAAGGGGTTATCGGATCCAAAACCGGACCCTATGGCTTAACGGCGACCCGTTACGGTGGATGCCACATGTCGGTTACCCTTGATGAAAGCACTTCCATGACACGTCATTTATCGTCATGGAGGTGAACACTTATGTGATGATAATTTTGGTATTGTAATGGAACACTTCTACGACAACACAAGTATGACTATCATGATTCTGTCATAAAATTGTCATGGATGTACATACATGACAGAAAACGTGATCTACTGTGACATACACGTATCATCACGGAAGTGTATTTTTTTTGTAGTGCATGTGGCGGCTCTCGAGTCTGATGAGCCCGCCCTCGACCTCTCCGATGGGTTACTCGATGATTCCTCCGAGGAGTCTGAGTGCGAGAGCGTCGAGTCGACCGCCGAAGTTCTCATGGCAGACAACTCCAAGCATCGCGCACCCCCGGGGGTACGTGGAGCCCAGGGATGGTCGTGCGGGCACTTCATGCAGGAACACCAATGGTGGAGGCGAGGATAATCAGTCCCCCGCTCATGAGCCGTACGTCCGACAAGCTATCACTCGGGAGCAGCGCGTGGAGCTCCGCCCTAGGAATGAGCAGTTCCTGAAAACCCCCATCACTGGGACGACTCCTGAGGCCCTGGCCATGGAGTCAACGCGCCTGGCCACCCTGGCCGAGCATGATCATCTCAAGCGGTTTCAGAAAGAGCTGGATGACCGTGCGTGCCGCCAGCCCAGCTCTAGTCGGCACAAGCGCTGGCTTTTCCCGAGTGACCAACCTCAGAAGTATCAGGTCCTCAGCACTCTATTGCAAAATCTGGCGGCTGCTACTCAGATAGCTGATTCCATACAACCCTCTGGCTCCACTGCTGGAGAAGGGATTCGACAGATCCAAGTGCTCCTGGAGACGGTGCTGTCGCAAAATGCGGTGGTGTTCCAGTCCAGGGATCACATCCACAGCGCATCTGTGCGGGCGGAGACCGTTCAGTCGGCTCACGGTCCACTGTGCTCCAGAAGACGCCAAGCCTCATCCTCCTCGAGAGATCATTACAAAGATCGAAGGCGTGATCAGGTAGCATCGCCTCGGTGACACGATGATTACGATCATGCTCTGATACCTCCACCATGAGACGACGCATACGATCTCCAGCCCTACAACGACATGCAGAAGCTTGGTGCCGATCGAAGGCCGAGTCCTCCTTGTCATACGAGGGACACCCGAGACCCGCAGTTCAATGCGAGATCCGTTCTCGCTCAGAACCTGGTCAATAGGGGCCGGGCTTTGAGAGAAGGCCTGGATGCCAACACACCGAATGATTCCGCACCCTCAGGGTGTAACGCCCCGGATTCGTTGCGCCAGTTGTCTACCAGTTATTCGCCGTCGTTGCCATGTCATTTGCTTGCGTGTTGTTTTTTGCCATGTCATCATTCGCATTGTGTCATCATGTGCATTGCATTGCATCGCATTCGTGTTCGTTTCTTTCATCCGAGCCTTTTCCCCGTTGTCCGTTTTGCAATCCGGCGCTCCTATGCCCTCTGGCGTTCCCCTTTTCTCTCCTGTTGTGAGCGGGTGTTAAAATTTCTAGGAATGGCCCGAGGTTTGTCAAGCGACCTTGGTATAGCACCGGTAGACCGCCTGTCAAGTTTCGTGCCATTTGGAGGTCGTTTGATACTCCAACGGTTAACCGGGTAACCGTAAAAGCCTCTTTTGTGTGCATCCCAACACCCATTTCAAAGTGGCCCAAAACCCATCCAAACCCTTCCATGCTCTCGGTCGTTCGATCACGATCGTGTGGGTGAAAACCGCTCCTCATTTGGAGCTTCCTAGCTCCTTATACTTATAAAAACACCCCCTCCCCCGAAATCTCGGATCATTTCCTACCCTAACCCTAGCCATCTTCCTCCTTCCGCAGCCGGACATGTCCGTTCCGCCGCCGGACGTGTCCACCGCCTCCAGCCACCTCACCCCAGCCAATCAAATACCTCCACGTCAGCGCCGCCGCCTCCGTATTAACGGAGCGCGCCGCGACGGTGCCGCCAACCCAGCGCCGCCAGCCGCCCGAGCCCGTGGCTGGCCCCGCGCCGCCCGGCCGCCTCGCCTGATCGCTCGTCGCCCGCCGGCTGTTGTCGTGCCGCCGTCCGCCGCGCCGCCATCCGCCGCCGCCGCCCGGCAGCGCCGCCGCCCTCGGCCTCCGCCGCGCCGCCCGACCCGCTCCGCCGACCGCGCCCGCCCGCCGCCGGGATCTGCCGCCCTCGCTGCGCCTTGCCTCCCCGCCTGAAGCGCATCCCGCGCCCTGCCGGCGACCAACTCCGGCAAGGCCAGGCCAGCTCCATCGCGGCCCTCCTTCCCGCGCCCTCGCCGTCCCTTGCCGGGATCCGGCCGGATCTGTCCTCTCCCGGCCTCCCCGACTTCTCCCTCGACTCCGGCCACCGTCTCCTTCGTCTCCGGCGTCATTCCGGCGAGATCCACGCCGCCGTTGATTTTTCTGAGAGGGTAATATTTTGCTAAGTCCCGAAATATTTCGCATTCTGGAGCCCTGTTCATCGCATCATATCTCTATGCATACTGCTCCGTTTTGTCCGTGTAATATGTCAAATTGTTCATCTAAACGAGTACTTCATTTTATTCCATTGCATCATGTTCTTTTGAGTTCAACTTGATGCCTGAATCATCGTTGCAAGAGTGCTATATGATGTTAACCTGCTGAAACTGTTATAACTTGGTGATTTGTCATTTTTGTTGCATTTGATGTGTGCATCCTATGAGCATGAGCTCTACATGTGTTTTGTGCTATGTCATGCCATCTTTACAGGGGTGCTATCCATGTATTTTTGTGAGTCTTGTACTGAGTGCATGAAGCTTTTAAGTAGGGTACTTGCTGTTGCGGTTTTGCATGTCTGAATCTGCTACATCATGATGCTATGTTAATCTGCTTCTACAAGTCATTCTATGCATAATCTGGAGATGTTCACTAAGGATGTTTTGTTATACATGTCATGCCCTATCCATTCATGCCCCTGGTTGCATTTATAGCCTCCTGTAACTTGTTGTAATCTTGCTCTCAAAGTTGCTAAATAATGTTGCTGTCAGCCTGTTTACATTAAGTTCAATGTTGCCATGACTGTTGTTAGTGATCCATGCACTCTATGAACTTGCTCTTGCCATGCTTAGCTTCATAAACATGTATTTTTACTGTTGGTTGCCTTACCATGCCATGTATTGCTCTGTGGTGAGTGGTTCAAGCTCACCAACATGCCTACATATCGTTGTTCCTGCCATGTTTGAATCTGTCATATAACTTGCCATGTTTACATGTGTGCCATCATATCTTCTGATACTGTTTGGCTCATGGTCATTAAAGGACTTTTGTTCTATGCATTTAGTAGTATCATTCCATGCCTTTGTTTGCCATGTTAAGTTCCTGTAACATGTTGTTTGATAGCTCTAAACATTGCAACCTGATGTTATTTTCTGCAAAGTCTGAACTGTTATTATATGCCATCTTGCCATGTGTGTTTGAGCATGTTCTAGTGATTTCTGGAGATAGCTCACTGTTCATGTTTTGTTATGCTTTACCTGTACATCATGCCCATTCCTTTTATTCTCACGTTGAGATGCTGTAGCATAGTGTTTTGATGCTTGCAATATGCCTAGTTGCTGTTTTGGACAGATTGTTGTTATAACTTGTTTCATGTGTATGTGTTGAACCGTTGCTCCGTTTTGAGTGTGCTCTATATGAAACTTGCTTAGATTTGCATGTAGTTTCATATTATCATGTTGCATCCTTGTTTTGAGGTGTTTGTTTGATGTTTGAATGCATTTGGCATCAATGCCATGTTTAACTTGTTTTGCTCATATCTTCTAGGCCGTAGCTCCGAATCTAATGAACTTTATATGTAACTTGACTAGAATTTCGTGTAGATCATCGTGGTGCATCTTAACTTGCTGTGTAACAACTTGAACATAATGTTATTCAGATCTGGACCAATTTTGAAATTTGCATATGAGGACTTACCGGAGTTGTTCTACGTTGTTTCCGGCCTCATTTAAACTTGCTTTGATGTGTTGCTCTTGTTTGCATCATCTCTTGCCATGAGTAGCTTCATGTAGTCTTGTCATGCATCATGCTTGTTTGTGCATCATGCCTTGTTCATGTGTGGTGTGTTTACTATGTTGTGTGCTTCTTCTCGATAGTTCCCGTTTCGTTGCGATCGTGAGGATTCGTTCGTCTATGCTTGGTTCGTCTTCGTGGCTTCATCTTCTTCATGGACTCGTTCTTCTTCCTAGCGGGATTTCAGGCAAGATGACCGTCACCTTGGATCTCATTACTATCATTGCTATGCTAGTTGCTTCGTTCTATCGCTATGCTGCGTTACCTACCACTTGCTGCTCAAGCATCCCAAATTTCCATGAACCTCTAACCTGTTGTCACCCTTCCTAGCAAACCGTTGTTTGGCTATGTTACCGCTTTTGCTCAGCCCCTCTTATAGCGTTGCTAGTTGCAGGTGAAGATGAAGATTGCTCCATGTTGGATTATGTTTATGTTGGGATATCACAATATCTCTTATATTATTAATGCATCTATATACTCGGTAAAGGGTGGAAGGCCCGGCCTTATGCCTGGTGTTTTGTTCCACTCTTGCCGCCCTAGTTTTCCGTCATATCGGTATTATGTTCCCGGATTTTGCGTCCCTAACGCGGTTGGGTGATTTATGGGACCCCCTTGACAGTTCGCTTTGAATAAGACTCCTCCAAAGAAGGCCCAACATTGGTTTTACCATTTGCCTCACCTATGCCCTTTTATTTCCCTTGGGTTTCGGAGCCGAGGGTCATCTTTATTTTAGCCCCCGGCCAGTTCTCCTTCGAAAGTGCTGGTCCAAACCGAAGCGATGTCCGGCGCCCCCTGGGCAATCAGGGTCTATGCCAACCCGACGTCTGGCTCATCCGGTGTGCCCTGAGCACGAGATATGTGCAACTCCTATCGGGATTTGTCGGCACATCCGGGCGGCTTTGCTGGTCTTGTTTTATTACTGTCAAAATGTCTTGTAGCCGGGATTCTGAGACTGATCGGGTCTTCCCGGGGAGAAGGAATATCCTTCATTGATCGCGAGAGCTTATCATGGGCTAAGTTGGGACACCTCTGCAGGGTATAAACTTTCGAAAGCCGTGCCCGCGGTTATGTGGCAGATGGGAATTTGTTAATATCCGGTTGTAGTAAACTTGAAGTAAACTCTTCTAAAATACACCAACCGTGTGCGTAACCGTGAGTGTCTCTTTTCGGGGTTGATCGAGAGGAGAACACGGTTTTTGGGTTATGTCTGACGTAAGTAGGAGCTCAGGATCACTTCTTGATCATTACTAGTTGACGACCGTTCCTTTGTTTCTCTTCTCGCTCTCATTTGCGTATGTTAGCCACCATATATGCTTAGCCGCTGCTGCAACCTCACCACTTTACCCCTTCCTTTCCCTTTAAGCTTTGCTAGTCTTGTTACCCATGGTAATGGGATTGCCGAGTCCTCGTGGCTCACAGATTACTACACCAACAGTTGCAGGTACAGGTTTGCGATGATCATGACGCGAGAGCGATGTTGCTTGTTTTGGAGTTCTTCTTCTGCTTCTTCTTCGATCAGGGGATAGGTTCCAGGTCGGCAGCCTGGGCGAGCAGGGTGGATGTCGTTTGAGTTTCTGTTTATGTTTCATCCGTAGTCGGATGTTGATCTTGTTTATGATGTATTGTTGTATTCTTGTGACTTTGTATGTATTGGATGTATCCCCACTATTATGTAATGTTGATGTAATGATATCCACCTTGCAAAAGCGTTTCAATATGCGGGTCTATCCTTGGTGGGACCTTCGAGTTCCTTTTGGATAGGGTCGCATATTGGGCGTGACAAGTTGGTATCAGAGCCTCGACCGACCCTAGGAGCCCCCTTGATTGATCGTGTAGTTTTGGCCGATGTCGAGTCTAGAAGAAAACTTTTTCGGAGTCTAGTTATATCGGAGACTCGGATTTCTTTTTACTCCTTAGCCCCTTCGTCGCTCTGGTGGGGAATCTTGACGTAGGTGTTTTGAATTACTCCTCTTCCCGTTCAATTTTTTTATTTAGGATCACGTGGTTAGTTTCGTGAGTTGTCCATCCTCTTTTGTCCGGTGCATTTCTCGTCAAGATGACTTGAGCCTCTTCATCTTTGCCAAGTTCAATCCTCAGTTTGCTCTCAACGGTTATTCCTCTATCCTCGCTTGTTTTCTTTTCCCACCCGCCCACCCTTCTTCTTCTCGGAACCGAGTCCGTAATCGAGTATCCATCCTACTCGTGTGAAGTTTTGCTCTCTCTCCTCAATTATTTCAACCGGTGTTTCCTCTTGAAGTCATTCGTCGGTTCCCCTTCCAAGTTGCCTTTGTTTTTCCGCCTCCCACCCTCTTCTTCCCGAACTCGAGTCTATTTCGAGCATCAATTTCATTCGTGTGGAGTCTTCCCTCAATTGTTTCAACCGGTGAATTTTCGTCTCGTTTGACATTCATCACCTCTTTTTCTTCCCCAGTGGATTCAATTCAAGTTTTTCGTTGTCGATCGTATTCTTTTCCTCGGCTCAAATGTTTTCCCCTTGCTCATTCGCCTCTCGCCAGTTTATCCTTCAGGAGTGTTCAAGACATCTCAGAAGATTCGTCTGTGTTCCAATTAATTCGAGGTTGTCACCTCATTCATATATTTCAATTGTTCCGGCGCATCATCTATCTGTTCAACAACCCTTTCCAACGATGTTTTTCTTCTTTTAGTGGGCCCTAACCCACAGGTCTTTTCCCAGGTTCTTACCTGACTTTTCTAATTCCCCGGAGTTATTCTCAATTCTTTTCAAGTGTGACGTAAGAATGGATCCCATCAGTCACTTTCCTTCTCCAAGATCTCTTTCAAATCATTTTCATTGTTGGCTCAACCTCTCTGCTTTTCATTCTCCCTGAGTACTTCAGTAATTTTAGTGGTGTTTCTCGTCGTCATTTGAAGACCGAATAAGAGTTTCTCTAAATCTTGCCCGTTCTCTCGAAGTTTTGTGGTTCTAGCTTCATGTTATCCTCTCGAATTATTCCATTTGTCAGATATTCCTTTTTCCTACCCATCTGGAGTATGTCAGGAGTTGTTTTCCCATTTTCTTTTCACTGGAGGCCATCATTCCAGAAGAATTCTTCGTCCTCACATTTCAGCTACCGTTATCCAATTATCCCGGTGCTTCGTTCAAGTGTTCTTTATTCAGCTCATGATCTCTTTGTTCTTTTGCATCTAAATCCCCTCGAGCATATTGGTTCTTCTAATTCTGCCCGGTGATTCATTCTCTTTCATCAGTCATTTTTCGAATTCTTACGGTGGTTCATTCAAGATTCTTTTCCTTGATTATGATTTTAATTCATTCGTTCTTTCCAATCCTACCGGTGGTTCATGAAGACCTTCTCAAGTTTGCGTTATGTCACTTCTCAATCCTTTTTCAAGAAGAATAAGTAGTATGCAAAAATCCATTGCGTGTCATCAATTTGATTTGATGAAGGATAAGCATTCAATAAATCTTATTCTTGTTTCATCGTCGTCAAGTAATCCCTTCCTTCAGAGTTTGTTCTTGATGGATAAATTCTAGTTCCAAGTGTTCTCATCTTTTCTTTTCCGGAGTTCAAATTTCCTCGGCCATTTCGTCGGAACCCCCATCTAAATCACCGCAAGGCTCATCTTATTCTTTCATCCTTCATTCTATCTCATCATCCTTTTTATCACCGGAGTTCTTCACGGTGGATCGTCAGTATTCAATTCATTCCTCAAGAGTTCATCAAGATTTTGTTGGTGGAGTTCAAGTATCTTTTCTTCTCGCATCTCGGAGTGCAATTAATTCTCCGTATTATTTTGAATTGGAGTTTTGCATGTCTTCGTTCTTCTCAGATATTCAAGCATTTGGTTGTGGCATAATTTCACCTCAAGTTTTGAGATGTTTTTGATAAGTCCACATCAAGCTTATTCTTTCGCTGCTGAATTCCTCAACAACTCCGTTCAATCCTTCCTTCTAAGTTCTTTCCATTCCATTCTTTTAATTCTTCCGATGGAATTGAGCTGTTTATCTCATCAAGTGTCATCCCGTCTTGAGAAGTTCTTGTTCTATTCTTTCCATTTTCAGTCGGAGTGCTGCCTAAATCCTTTCAGTATTATTCGTTTCTTATCTCGTTTTAACCGGAGTGCTTTCATAGTCTATCTGATTTCGTGAGCTTTCGATTCTCGTCATTCTCGTCGTTCCTCTCTTCTTCTCGAGTGCTCTCGATTCTTTGCTTCTTCTCTTGAGTTCTTGTTTCACCTCTTCCCTTTTTCCTTCCATCTCGGTCCTAAGATCTCGGGACGAGATCTCTTGTTAGTGGAGGAGTGTTGTAACGCCCCGGATTCGTTGCGCCAGGTGTCTGCCAGTTATTCGCCGTCGTTGCCATGTCATTTGCTTGCGTGTTGTTTTTTGCCATGTCATCATTCGCATTGTGTCATCACGTGCATTGCATTGCATCGCATTCGTGTTCGTTTCTTGCATCCGAGCCTTTTCCCCGTTGTCCGTTTTGCAATCCGGCGCTCCTATGCCCTCCGGCGTTCCCCTTTTCTCTCCTGTTGTGAGCGGGTGTTAAAATTTCTCGGAATGGCCCGAGGTTTGTCAAGCGGCCTTGGTATAGCACCGGTAGACCGCCTGTCAAGTTTCGTGCCATTTGGAGGTCGTTTGATACTCCAACGGTTAACCGGTAACCGTAAAGCCTCTTTGTGTGCATCCCAACACACATTTCAAAGTATTTAAAACCCATCCAAACACCTTCCATGCTCTCGATCGTTCGATCACGATCGTGGGCTAAACCGCTCCTCATTTGGAGCTTCCTAGCTCCTTCTACTTATAAAAACACCCCCTCCCCCGAAATCCCGGATCATTTCCTACCCTAACCCTAGCCATCTTCCTCCTTCCGCAGCCGGACATGTCCGTTCCGCCGCCGGACGTGTCCACCGCCTCCAGCCACCTCACCCCAGCCAATCAAATGCCTCCACGCTGCTGCCGCCGCCTCCGTGGCTAACGGAGCGCCACGCCGGTGCCGCCGGCTCCCAGCGCCGCCCGCCGCCCGTGCTTCAGAGCTGGCCCCAGCGGCCGGATCGCGCCGCCGGGCCGCCTCGCCCGTCGCCCGTCCGCCCGCCGGCCGGTCGTGCCGCCGTCCGCCCGCGCCGCCATCCGCCCGCCGCGCCCCGCAGCGCCACCGCCCTCGGCCTCCGCCGCGCCCGGCCGACCCGCTCCGCCTATCGCGCCCACCCCCGCGCGGGAGCTGCCGCCCTCCGCCGCCGCCGCCTTGCCTCCCGCCGCTGAAGCGCATCCCGCGCTTCGCCGGCGACCAACTCCGCGAGGCCAGGCTAGCTCCATCGCGCCCTCCTCCGCGCCCTCGCCGTCGCTTGCCGGGATCCGGCCGGATCCGGCGAGATCCGCCCGATCCGTCCTCTCCGGCCTCCCGACTTCTCCTCGACTCGCCACCGCCTCTTCGTCTCGGCATCATTCCGGCGAGATCCACGCCGCCGTTGATTTTTCTGAGAGGGTAATATTTTGCTATGTCCCGAAATATTTTGCATTCTGGAGCCCTGTTCATCGCATCATATCTCTATGCATACTGCTCCGTTTTGTGCGTGTAATATGTCCAATTGTTCGGCTAAACGAGTAATTCATTTCTTTCCATTGCATCATGTTCTTTTGAGTTCATATTGATGCCTGAATCATCGTTGAGTGCTATATGATGTTAACCTGCTGAAACTGTTATAACTTGGTGATTTGTCATTTTTTTTGCATTTGATGTGTGCATCCTATGAGCATGAGCTCTACATGTGTTTTGTGCTATGTCATGCCATCTTTACAGGGGTGCTATCCATGTATTTTTGTGAGTCTTGTACTGAGTGCGTGAAGCTTGTTAAGTAGGGTACTTGCTGTTGCGGTTTTGCATGTCTGAATCTGCTATATCATGATGCTATGTTAATCTGCTTCTACAAGTAATTCTATGCATAATCTGGAGATGTTCACTAAGGATGTTTTGTTATACATGTCATGCCCTATCCATTCATGCCCCTGGTTGCATTTATAGCCTGCTGTAACTTGTTGTAATCTTGCTCTCAAAGTTACTAAATAATGTTGCTGTCAGCCTGTTTACATTAAGTTCAATGTTGCCATGATTGTTGTTAGTGATCCATGCACTCTATGAATTTTCTCTTACCATGCTTAGCTTCATAAACATGTCTTCTTAATTTTGGTTGCCTTACCATGACATGTATTGCTCTGTGATGAGTGGTTCAAGCTCACCAATATGCCTACATATCGTTGTTCCTGCCATGTTTGAATCTGTCATATAACTTGCCATGTTTACATGGGTGCCATCATATCTTCTAATCCTTTTTGGCTCATGGTCATTAAAGGACTTTTGTTCTACGCATTTAGTAGTATCATTACATGCCTTTGTTTGCCATGTTAAGTTCCTGTAACATGTTGTTTGATAGCTCTAAACATTGCAACCTGATGTTATTTTCTGCAAAGTCTGAACTGTTATTATATGCCATCTTGCCATGTGTGTTTGAGCATGTTCTAGTGATTTCTGGAGATAGCTCAGTGTTCATGTTTTGTTATTATTTACCTGTACATCATGCCCATTCCTTTTGTTTTCACGTTGAGATGCTGTAGCATAGTGTTTTGATGCTTGTAATATTCCTAGTTGCTGTTTTGGACAGATTGTTGCTATAACTTGTTTCATGTGTATGTGTTGAACCGTTGCTCCGTTTTGAGTGTGCTCTATATGAAACTTGCTTAGATTTGCATGTAGTTTCATATTATCATGTTGCATCCTTGTTTTGAGGTGTTTGTTTGATGTTTGAATGCATTTGGCATCAATGCCATGTTTAACTTGTTTTGCTCATATCTTCTAGGCCGTAGCTCCGAATCTAATGAACTTTATATGTAACTTGACTTGAATTTCGTGTAGATCATCGTGGTGCATATTAGCTAGCTGTTTAACAACTTGAAAATAAAGTTATTCAGATCTGGACCAATTTCGAAATTTGCATATGAGGACTTACCGGAGTTGTTCTATGTTGTTTCCGGCCTCATTTAAACTTGCTTTGATGTGTTGCTCTTGTTTGCATCATCTCTTGCCATGAGTAGCTTCATGTAGTCTTGTCATGCATCATGCTTGTTTGTGCATCATGCCTTGTTCATGTGTGGTGTGTTTACTATGTTGTGTGCTTCTTCTCGATAGTTCCCGTTTCGTTGCGATCGTGAGGATTCGTTCGTATACGCTTGGTTCGTCTTCGTGGCTTCATCTTCTTCATGGACTCGTTCTTCTTCCTAGCGGGATTTCAGGAAAGATGACCGTCGCCTTGGATCTCATTACTATCATTGCTATGCTAGTTGCTTCGTTCTATCGCTATGCTGCATTACCTACCACTTGCTGCTCAAGCATCCCAAATTGCCATGAACCTCTAACCTGTTGTCACCCTTCCCAGCAAACCGTTGTTTGGCTATGTTACCGCTTTTGCTCAGCCCCTCTTATATCGTTGCTAGTTGCAGGTGAAGATGAAGATTGCTCCATGTTGGATTATGTTTATGTTGGGATATCACAATATCTCTTATATTATTAATGCATCTATATACTCGGTAAAGGGTGGAAGGCTCGGCCTTATGCCTGGTGTTTTGTTCCACTCTTGCCGCCCTAGTTTTCCGTCATATCGGTATTATGTTCCCGGATTTTGCGTCCCTAACGTGGTTGGGTGATTTATGGGACCCTCTTGACAGTTCGCTTTGAATAAGACTCCTCCAGCAAGGCCCAACATTGGTTTTACCATTTGCCTCACCTATGCCCTTTTATTTCCCTTGGGTTTCCAGAGCCCGAGGGTCATCTTTATTTTAGCCCCCCCGGGCCAGTTCTCCTTCGAGTGCTGG
Source organism: Aegilops longissima (assembly GCA_021605205.1). Lineage (NCBI taxonomy): Eukaryota > Viridiplantae > Streptophyta > Magnoliopsida > Poales > Poaceae > Aegilops > Aegilops longissima. The sequence continues at coordinate 364,478,095 of CM038682.1, read as the reverse complement.
TCCAAACCGAGCGATGTCCGCGCCTCGGGCAATCAGGGTCTATGCCAACCCGACGTCTGGCTCATCCGGTGTGCCCCGAGAACGAGATATGTGCAGCTCCTATCGGGATTTGTCGGCACATCCGGCGGCTTTGCTGGTCTTGTTTTATTCTTGTCGAAATGTCTTGTAGCCGGATTCCAGACTGATCGGGTCTTCCGGGAGAAGGAATATCCTTCGTTGATCGCGAGAGCTTATCATGGGCTAAGTTGGGACACCCTGCAGGTATAAACTTTCGAAAGTCGTGCCCGCGGTTATGTGGCGATGGGAATTTGTTAATATCCGGTTGTAGTAAACTTGAAGCAAACTCTTCTAAAATACACCAACCGTGTGCGTAACTGTGAGAGTGTCTTTTCGGGGTTGATCGAGAGGAGAACACGGTTTCGGGTTATGTCGACGATGTAGGAGCTCAGATCACTTCTTGATCATTACTAGTTGAAGACCGTTCCTTTGTTTCTCTTCTCGCTCTCATTTGCGTATGTTAGCCACCATATATGCTTAGCCGTTGCTGCAACCTCACCACTTTACCCCTTCCTTTCTCGTTAAGCTTTGCTAGTCTTGTTACCCATGGTAATGGGATTGCTGAGTCCTCGTGGCTCACAGATTACTACACCAACAGTTGCAGGTACAGGTTTGCGATGATCATGACGCGAGAGCGATGTTTCTTGTTTTGGAGTTCTTCTTCTGCTTCTTCTTCGATCAGGGGATAGGTTCCAGGTCGGCAGCCTGGGCTAGCAGGGTGGATGTCGTTTGAGTTTCTGTTTATGTTTCGTCCGTAGTCGGATGTTGATCTTGTTTATGATGTATTGTTGTATTCTTGTGACTTTGTATGTATTGGATGTATCCCCACTATTATGTAATGTTGATGTAATGATATCCACCTTGCAAAAGCGTTTCAATATGCGGGTCTATCCTTGGTGGGACCTTCGAGTTCCTTTTGGATAGGGTCGCATATTGGGCGTGACACAGGGCCCGACTGTTTTAGTCGGTACATTCGGGCTGCAGAGATTCCCAATAACTTCAGATTGACCACGGGGATCAGAAGCTCACCGGTGAGTCTAAGCCGGAAATCTGGATGGAAGATTACCAAGTGGCCATTCAGATAAGCGACGGTAATGACAACATGGCTATGAAGCATCTACCGTTGATACTTGAAGGCTCTGCTCGGGCATGGCTCAGTCAGCTCCGACAAGGTAGCATATTCTGCCGGGATGATCTAGCGCGAGTGTTTGTCAGGACCTTTGAGGGCACGTATAAGCGGCCGGGTGGTTTGTCCGAGTTGCAACATTACATGTAGAGGCAAAACGAGACTCTCCGAGAGTACATTCAGCGGTGGACCAACCTGCACAATACGGTGTATAACGTCACCGAGCACCACGCGATCTACACTTTCAAGACCGGAGCCAGATACCGAGAGCTGAACCTAAAGTACGGCTGAACTGAGATCCCGTCTCTCAGTTGGGCTATGGAGATAGCCAATCAGTACGCCAACAACGAGGAAGATGACCAACTGAGAAGCGGAAAGAGCCGAGCGGGCAATGCTAATCAGTTGAGTAACAATAAGGACAAGAAGCACAAGCAGAAAATTGAAGCGGCGGGAAATCCTAAGGTCGCCGCTCTGGCCGGCCAAGGCCAAGGCTCACAGAAGCGGAAGAAGGATTGGAAAGGTAAGAAGCAAGTCGCACATAAGAGTGACATCCTCGATCAGCCCTGCCAAATCCACACGAAGAAAGATGAGGATGGCAATTTTATTTTGCCCAAGCATACCACTCGGGAGTGCCAACTCCTTAAGCAAAAGATGCGGCAAGATCCCTCGGGGGACAAGGACGAGAACGATGACGACGGTGGAGGCAAGGATACTTCTGGGTACCCCAACATCGAAAAAGTCTTGATCATTTTCGCTGACATCGAAAGGAAGAGCCGCCCCAAGGTCATAAAACAAGAGGTCAACATGGCAGTTCCGACTGTCACCAAATACCTCGACTGGGCTAAAACGCCCGTAACGTTCGACCAGTCAGATCACCCGTCCCACATACCGACCCCTGGGCGGCAAGCTTTGGTGGTTGATCCGGCTGCCGGAGCGGTCCGACTGCGTAAGGTCCTCATGGACGGCGGCAACAGGCTTAATATCATTTACGCCGACACTCTAGAGGCAACGGGCATTTCGATGTCCCAACTCAACAACAGCAATATGCAGTTCCATGGGGTAATCCCCGGGAAGAAGGCAAAGTCACTCGGGCAAATTGACCTTGACGCCGTATTCGGCAAAGAGCGGAACTTCAGGAAGGAACGACTAACTTTCGAAGTGGTGGACTTCCGGAGTGCTTACCACGCCATCTTGGGTAGGCTAACCTACACACGTTTCATGGCCCGTCCATGTTACGTGTATCTTAAACTTAAGATGCCAAGGCCGAGTGGTGTGATCCATGTGACAGGCAATCAAAAGTTAGCCGAGGAGTGTTTCCAGAAGGGCTCCCAGATCGCTGATGAACAAATGGCCATGGCCGAGTTGGATGAGTACAAGAAAGCGATGGATTTGAGTGATCTGGTGAAGTCCAAGAAGCCAACTGTGCAATCCGCTTTCCAGTCGGCCGGAGAGATGAAGCCAGTGCATGTTGACCCCGAAGATCTGAATGCCACCCAAACCAATATCTCCACCACCCTTGACAGTAAATAGGAAGGCGGGATCATCCAGTTCCTCCGTGAGAACTGGGACATTTTTGCATGGAAGCCTGCTAACATGCCGGGTGTGCCCAGCGGACCGGCTGAGCATAGACTCTTTGTCGACCCGAAGATGAAGCCTATCAAAGAGCACCTTCGATGATCTTCCACCGAGAAGCACAAGGTGATCGGCGAGGAAATCGCAGGGCTCTTAGCCGCCGAGTGGCTCGTCAATGTCGTCATGGTGCCGAAGAAGAATAACTCTCTCCGGATGTGCATCAACTTCAAACACATCAATTGGGCCTGCCCGAAGGATCATTTCCCTCTCCCGCGCATAGATCAGATAGTAGATTGTACTGTCGGGTGTGAGCGGCTATCGTTTCTGGATGCGTACTCCGGGTACCACCAGATCTGAATGTATGGTCCCGACAAAAAAAAACAACGTTCATCACCCTGTCAGCGTTCTGGGAACGGGGGTCCCCAGACTTGCCTGCCTGCGGCCCACGGCGTGGCTATGCTAGCGGGCTTGTATGTCCCATCTTCATCAACAAAGCATTCAAGACCCTCGCGAGGGGCCAAGCCTCGCGAGGCGGATGGCGCGAGACCTCCTCGGGAGCGGCCTCACTAGGCTGCCTCGCGCGGAGCGGAGATATCAAGGCGGAGCAAACCTCACGAGGCTCACGTGACGTGAGCCATGACGATCGGCACCAGGCGGGTGCCAAGCGGGTGCCAGCGTGCGCAACGTCCTTGTTTCCTCTTTGGTGCTAAGGAAGCAGGCGCAGGCGCGGAGTACCGAGGCATCAGGCAAAGGTTTGCATATCGGTGCAACAAGACCAAGACCAGCAGGACGGCAAGACGGAGGTCACCGTGGAGTCCAAGACGACGTCACCACCAGAGCCTTTTGCAGGCGAAGACCGCTTTTGTCAGGATAGCTTGTACTAGTTGTCCCCTTCCAAATTCGCCCGCCGTTGTTGGCTCCCTTCCCGCTCAATATTTGGGGAGAGGACTAGGGCCTATATAAGTAGATCTAGCCACCACAGTAGAGGGAGGTTGAACTGATCGAGTTCTCATCCACAAGTCCACAGAGCACAAGAACACCTCAACCTCAGGAGGTTGTTCTTCCCCTTGTACTGGTCTTCATCAGCCCAAGAGGCAATCCACCACCACACACTGGAGTAGGGTATTACAACACAACGGTGGCCCGAACCAGTATAAATCTCGTGTCTTTCTGTGTTGCGAGTGCGTCGAGTTCGTCCGTGAGATCTTAGCGAGCTAGGGCCTGGATCGGTAGGAGGGAAAGAACTTCGCGCGCAACCCAGAGTCCGAACCTTAATGGTTTTGCCGGAACCCCACATCCGACATTTGGTGTGCCAGGTAGGGGTGCGCCGTAGCTTCTCTCCATCGGCCTACGCCCCGCGCCGCCGCACTTCGCCCCAATGGCGGGTGCCCCGCCATCCGCTCCTATGGCCGGTGTTGACGACGAGGCCAGGGGGCTCCGAGCCCTGGCCCTCGCTCTACGACAGGTGCGATGGCCACCCAAGTTCAGGCCGGAGATGCCGCCGCGCTACGACGGCGCGGCGGACCCGTTGCCGTTCCTACTGGCGTACGAGGAGGCCGTCCTCGAGGCCGGGAGCAACGACAAGGTCACGGCCAACTGGTTCCCCATGGCCCTCGCCGGCGATCCACGCGCCTGGCTGCTCAACCTCCCTGGATCCACGGTGGCGTCCTGGGGGGGAACTCCGCGACCTCTTCACTGCTCCTTACGCGGTGCTGGCACACCACGCAGTCGCAGCCCTGCTGGGCGACTCTCAAGCACCGCCTTTAGATCGCCACGTCAAGCCGTTCCTCCGTCAGATTAGGGCCGCTTCCAAGCGCCCGGGGGCTCCGCCAGGTTGGGCTGCAGCAGAGGCCGACCTCACCTTCAGCTCAGAAGACCATCCCGACTCCACCGTCGCCTCAGGCATGCTCCCAATGCTCTGCACGCCCACCATCTGCAACGTGGCTGTTACCAAGACCCTCATCGACGGCGATGTCGGCCTCAACTTGCTCTCCGTGGAGGCCTTTAGCCTTCTTCATGTGCCGCTCGAGCGGCTCAGTCCCAGCAAGCCCTTCTCAGGAGTTGGTGGCGGCACTGCCCACTCTCTGGGACAGATCCGTCTCCCAGTCACCTTCGGCACGCGCGACAACTACCGCACCGAGCTGGTCGACTTCGACATCGCCTGCATTGGCCTCCCATACAACGCCATCCTTGGGTACCCAGCTCTCGCCCAGTTCATGGCGGCGACACACCCGGCCTACAATCTCATGAAGATGCCTGGGAGCAAGGGTGTCCTCACCATCAAGGGGGACACCAAGGAGGCCGTAACGGCACTCAAGCTTGCCTTCAAGACTGCAGCGGTGGCGCAGCCCGCCGGCGCCGTTACCCCCGAAGCCAAGGAGGCCGCGCCTACCAAGAAGAAGCAGTTGTTCACCCAAGACAAGGTAGAAACCAAGCAGGTGCCACTCAATGAGGACGGACCCTCAGGAGCCACCTTCACCATAGGTGCCGGCCTCGATTCCGTCCAAGAAGAGGCGCTGGTGAGGTTCTTGCGTGCAAACAAGGACATATTCGCATGGGAGCCCAATCAGCTGGTGGGGGTTCCAAGAGAGGTGATTCAGCATCACTTAAGGGTGTGCCCCAACATGCGCCCTATCAAGCAACGAGCGAGGCGGCAATCCACGGAGAAGCAAGCCTTCATCGTCCAGGAGACCCGCAAGCTGGAGGTGGCGGGTGCCATCCGCGAGGTTCGGTATCCCACGTGGCTGGCAAACCCCGTCGTAGTGCCGAAGAAAGGCGGGAAGGAACGGATGTGCGTCGATTTCACCAACCTTAATAAGGCCTTCCCCCAAGATCCGTTCCCGCTCCCCCGCATCGATCAGATCATCGACTCCACCGCCGAGTGCGACCTGTTGTGCTTCCTGGACGCATTCTTAGGGTATCACCAGATCAAGATGGCGGTGGAAGACATAGAGAAGACATCCTTCCTGACCCCGTTTGGGGTGTACTGCTACACCTGCATGCCCTTCAAGCTGTGCAACGCGGGCGCAACCTTTCAAAGGCTGATGCACATCGCCTTTGGGCGGCAGCTCGGGAGAAACACAGAGGCCTATGTCGACGACATAGTGGTGAAGTCTCGGGAGGCGAGAACCTTGATTCAGGACTTGGGGGAGACCTTTGAGAGCTTGCGCTAGGTGAACTTGCGGCTTAACCCGGAGAAGTGTGTGTTCGGTGTCCCTTCCGGCAAGCTGCTGGGATTTTTTGTATCCCACAGAGGGATCGAGGCGAACCCGAAGAAGATAAAGGCCATCTAGGACATGAGCCCTCCGCAGACCCTCAGAGAGATGTAGAAGCTGGCAGGATGAGTGACCGCGTTAGGGCGTTTCATCTCCAAGTTGGGAGAGCGCGGCTTACCCATCTTCAAGCTCATGAAGAAGGGCCCGTTCGAGTGGACACCGGAGGTCGACGGAGCCTTCCAAGACCTCAAGAAATACCTGACCAGCCCTCCGGTGATGGTGGCACCACGACCTCTCGAGCCCTTAGTGCTCTACCTTGCCGCCACCTCGTACTCTGCCAGCGCAGTGCTGGTGGCGGTTCGGGAGGAGCACCAAGACAAGGGCGCACCGCGCCAAGCTATAGCTGAAGTAATGCAGGGTCAGGAAGGCGCCGCAAAAGCCTCAACACAAGAAGACCAAGCTCGGCAAGACAACGTCGCCGAAATTCCCGAAAGCAGTCAGGCCTCAGGAGCTCCTCCAACTCAGGAGATGCCCCAATCTCCGCAAGACCCGAGCCTCGCACCCGCGCCAGCCCTTGTCGTGCACCCGGTGTATTTTGTCAGACGGTGTTGCAGGACGCAAGGGCACGATACCCCATGCCTCAGAAGCTCTTTCTCGTGCTCTTGGTGGCCTCACGCAAGCTGCGGCACTACTTCCAGGGCCGCCCCGTCAAGGTCGTCTCAGCCTACCCATTGGAGAGGGTGCTCAGGATCCCCAATTCAACTGGAAGGGTCGCCGAGTGGAACATCGAGCTGCAAGCATTCTAGTTAGAGTCCAGCACTACAAGGGTCGTCAAGGGGGCCGTGCTCACTAATTTTGTGGCAGAATGGACGGATGCCCCGACACTTGAAGAAGGCGAAGACCGATCCACCTCGCCGGGAAGCGAGGCACCGGACGGTTTGGTCATGTACTTCGATGGCGCCTTCGCGCACCAAGGCGCAGGGGCTGGAGCAGTACTAATCTCTCCCACTCAGGATAAGCTCTATTATGTCGTGCAACTCTGCTTTCAGCATGGCGAGAAGGTCTCCAACAACATTGCAGAATACGAAGGCCACATAGCTGGCCTGAAGGCCGCGACAGCTCTGGGGGTGAAGCGCCTTACCGTTAGAGGCGACTCGCAGCTCCTTGTCAACTTCTCCAACAAAGTATACGAACCAAAGGACGAGCATAAGGAGGCATACCTCGCGGAGGTGCGCAAGATGGAGAAGCACTTCTCGGGCTTGGAGCTGCAGCACGTGCCCCAGGGCACCAACAAGGAAGCCGAAGACATCGCCAGGAGAGCATCCAAGCGACAGCCACATGAGCCTGGTGTCTTTGAGGAACAACTCTTCAAGCCATCGGCGACACCACCACTTTCAAGCACAGCTCAGCCTCGGGAGGATCTTCCACAACCTCCTATCTCAGAGCCCGGCTCGGGTCCGACCTCAGAGCTCGCTTGCTTTTGGCGCTTGAACCTCGTGGAGGGATCTTTGGACCAAGGAATTCAAGGAGTATTCGATGCAAGGCGCCGCAGAGAAGGAGGAGGATGCAGAATGTGTGGTTCGGCAAGCCACGACGTACTGCATCCGGGATGGCAAGCTGTACAGGAAGCGGCCAAATGACGTTTCCTTGCACTGCATTTCCAGGGACCAGGGGAAGGAGCTGTTAACTGACATACACGGTGGTGACTGTGGGCACCACTCGTCGTCAAGGAACCTCATCGGCAATGTATTCCGCAGTGGATTCTACTGGCCCACTGCGCTCTACGACGCAGCTGAGCTGGTGAAGTCCTGTGAAGCCTGCCAGTTCCACGCCAAGCAAATTCATCAGCCGGCTCAGGGCCTCCAAACCATTCCGCTCACGTGGTTGTTTGCTGTCTGGGGGCTGGACATCCTGGGCCCGTTCCCTCGAGCGCCTAGTTGCTACCATTACCTCTACGTCGACATCGACAAGTTCACCAAGTGGGCGGAAGTGGAAGCCGTCCGCACCATCCCAGCCGGCTCTACTGTAAAGTTCATCAAGGGCCTCGTGAGCCTCTTCGGGGTCCCCAAACGCATCACAGATAACGGCTCGTAGTTTACTAGTAACATCTTCAAAACCTACTGTGCTAACCTTGGAACGCAGATCTGCTACGCTTCGGTGGCGCACCCCAGGAGCAATGGTCAGGCCAAACGCGCCAACACGGAGGTCCTGAGGGTCCTCAAGACCAGGACCTTCAAGAAGAAGCTCGAGGCTTGTGGCAGGCGCTGGTACGACGAGCTCCAGTCCGTGTTGTGGTCCATCCGCACCACTGCCACCAAGCCAACGGGCGAGACCCCATTCTTCCTTCTCTACGGAGCTGAAGCGGTCCTCCCTCACGAGGTTAAGCATCGCTCCGCATGGGTCCTGGCATTCAATGAAACACAGTAGGATGCCACGCGGGGAACGGACCTCGTGCTCGGGGAGGAACGACGTCGCGAAGCCACACTGAGGGTGGGAAGGTACCAGCAAGCGCTGCGGCGATACCACTGCCGCAGCATCCGCTCCAGCACACTCGAGGTAGGCAACCTCGTCCTGAGGCGGATCCTCTCCAGGGAAGGGCTGCACCAGCTTTCACCCATGTGGGAGGGCCCGTTCAGGGTCGTCCATGTCTCCAGGCCTGGCGCCGCGCGCCTGGAGACGCAGGAAGGGATACCTATCCAGAATGCCTGGAACATCCAGCACCTCCGGAAGTTCTACCCATGAAGCAAGGCCCAGAGCCTGCGAAGAAAGGCCCAGAGCCTGTGAAAAAGGCTCGGTGCCTGTGAAGAATCGCCGCCAGTGACACTCTCACGTAATAATGAGTGGGGTTGTACACGCCCCGGAGTCTCAGGAGCGCCGGCCTCAGGCCCTGGGGCTCCCGGCCAAGCCTAGTGGCAGCACTTAGCTCCGCGCTGGTGAGAAGACTTGAAGACTAGACTAGGTGCCGGACGCAACTTTTCATTTGATTTTCGTAGTTGGCTCGCTTTTCCTTAATCGAAGTTTTCTTTTGGTGTTCCTTGCTGATTCGATCCCCTCGCATCTTACCTCATTTTCCGGCTCTGGTTCGCTCGTGTTCTCTCTCTCATATACCTCGCGAGGGGGCTAGGCAGGTGCCCTCGCGAGCATTTTTCTCCTCTCTGTAACACTCCAAAATTTTGATTTGGTTTTCATTAAAATCTTTATTTGAATTAAAGGAGGGTATTTGAATTTTTTCTAGAGGGACTCTTCTTTTCAAATCTTTTCTTTTTATGACAAATATTTTTTTCTAAGAAAGGTCCTTCTCAACCTTGATCTTTGGTGTTGAGGGTTTTTCATAAAGTATGTTGGCACAACACCAATAATATTGGAGGGTTTTGCAATTATTTCTATTAAAAAGAAATCCTTTGGATTTTTAGTTTTATTCTTTTATCTTTTAAAGATTTCACTTTTTCCTTGTCACATGTTGAAATTTTCTCCCAAAAACCCTCCCTCCACTTTGGGTCAAGTCAAATATCCAATCCCAGCAAGTTCAACCCATTTTTTATTTTTATTCTATTTATTTTATCCTCAAAACTATTTCTGTCATTTATTTTGGACCTAGGTGATTTACAAAAGAACCACCAGAACCCTTTTGAATTTTGATCCCAAACAAACTCCTCTGACTAGTCCTTAGTACCCCCAACCTAGATCCATCAAGATCCACTTGTCCACATTTCAAAATTTTCAAATTTTGCTTGCTGCAAGTTTGAACCAGATTTACCATTTTTGATAAAATTCATTATTTTTCTTCTCCAAAAATTCTGAGATGAATCAGGCAGCCCCCAGATGCATTGAGAGGTCACCTCACCAAAGATCAACTCCAGAAAAATTTCCCACATGCCAAAAACATTTCATCAAACACCTGGCGTGCAATGTTTCTGTCAAAATTCAGAAAAGTTCAGAAGTTTAGCGTTTCAGCATGTCGTTAGTGTCGTTTCTTCAGCGCCGCGGCGTCAATCTCACCAGTGCCCGCTCTGGCGCGATGCTCACTGCTCCTTCTTCTTATCCAGTGCGCCGCACGACCATTTGGACGGGCACAAGCATCGGTGGCGATGTGTCTCGCCTGCGTCGGCGTCTTCTGCGGTGGCAGAGCCACCCGTGGCGGCCAGCAGGGGCCGGCCCTGCCTTTCGGCGCCGACCAGCACCGCCCAAGTCACCAGAGACCTCCGCGTGGCCACCCCCTCCCCTGTGCACGCTGCTGCACAGTCACCGCGACCAGAGAGGCGCAGAGCATGCTCTCTGCAGCCGACGAGCCCCGTGAGGCCGTTCCGTCGAGAGCGTGGAGTAATGCCCAAGTTTTGCCAAACTTCGCCGGGATGGAACCAGTGAACCTATCCGCTACTGCCCCGGCCCCTAAACCTCCCATTCAACCACTCCCCCACCGTAATCACCGCCGGAGTAATCCCGATCGCGGCAACCGCCTCGGGCCGGCTATAAAAGGGGGCCTCGAGCTCGATCTCGACCAGGCATCACCCCTCCACCTCACCAGAGCCACGCCTAGCTACTTGGAAGACCTCGGGGAGGCCTTCTTCTCCGACTCCGGCACGATTCTCTCTGGTGAGGGCACCTCCGTCTTCCAAACCGAGTCAGCAACCCTCTAGTGCACCCACTCTTCTGACCCTAGCCTCAATTTGGCGCTTGCAGCTCTCCTCAGCAAGATCCACCACCACCCGAACCACCGTCCACCGGAGTGAAGGCCGCCGTCGATGTGGTGCTCGCCAACGACCAACTCCACCACCCACAGATGCGGGAGAGCACCATGAGTACATAGGTACCCTCCTTTCCCCCTACCTCACCGTGGATCGCCGCCGGTGACCACCACGGCCCTCGAGCGCGGTGGCTCTGTTTGAAATTCAAACCTGACGGGTGGACCCCCTCGTCAGATTTTTCTTTTTTTCCGAACCGTTTTCTGAAAACGCCTTCGGGTAGAATACGTTTTCCTTTGGGGTTGGCGTGTTTATAATCGAAGCATTTTCTGTTTATAAACTAACCCCTGGAAACTTTCTGTTTCATTATAGATGAGTCCCTGGACTAAAACCTTAATAACTTTTAAACTAAAGATGATTTTGAATTGATTCTTTTTCTGTCATCTTTATTTTTCTGTCTAGTTCTTTTATCAGATTTATTTTAAAAATATTTGGAACACTTTTTGTGCACACACGGTATTTACGTTAGTATGCGTTTTCTTCATACAATAGATACCGGAGGAGGTGACGGAACCGCAAACTTCACCGAGCTAGACTCCGACTACTCCGAACCAGGCAAGCATGTTTGAACCTTTGAAATGATGAGTGTTTTGCATGTTCGCTTGAGTAGTTATTTCTTGGCATGTTCATATAAGCAAACTGTGAGTTTTATATTGCATGCAAGGCAACTACGTGTGAGCTTCGAAACTTGGTGTATTCATTTGATGGAAGACAACATGATCATGTGGTGACATGAAGGTGGTAAGCTGGTATTGTTGTGGCATGCCAGTCTTACGTCAACCGTCTAACTCCAGTGTTAACGTGGATCTGGTCTCGATCCCGTTCATTTCCCCCTTCGTGCTGCCACAAGTTTTCTGCAAAGAGTGCGATTTAGTAAGTTGCAAAGCTCTTTCCTTGTACACACCAAACAGAGGGACCGTGATGAGGGTTCCATGGCCCTGGATTAAAGCCCGTCATCCGGTCAGGGGGCATGGGAGTTTCCGGCTTGGACCGAGAGGGGGGCACCCCTTAGAGCACACGATATAAATTTGATCCCATGCTATTCGAGGTTGTGACCTCCCTGTCTTAGAGTTTTTCTTGAACGTTGCCTAGGGTGATTCCTGGCAGCGAAATGTGGAATGGGTGTGTACTAGTTAGATGTGTTTCTTCTAAAATACCGTAGACGGAACTAGTCCTTCGTGACTACTGAAATCCATTGGTTGTGGTTAAAGAGTACATACTCTGCAGAGTAAAAACCATTCGAGTAACCGTATCTATGGTCAAGGACTGTGATCAACTCATCTATGTCAGTGTCAGTATCAGTCTCAACGTCCGTCTCCGTGTCAGTCTCAGTGACAATCTCCGGTAAATAAACATGAGTGTTATTCCTGTGGATGGACTAACCAACTTATTATTATGTACTGAGTATTTCCTTGGGATGATTTAAATTCATAAGCTACTTGAATTTGAATGATGAAATATAAGCCCTTTATGTGATGTCGCTCAGACGTCCGACTGTGGCACTCTTGTTACTTACTTTTGATATAAGCCCTTTATGTGACGTCGCTCAGACGTCCGACTATGGCACTCTTGTTATTTACTTTTGATATAAGCCCATTATGTGATGCCGCTCAGACGTTCGACTGTGGCACTCTTGTTATTTACTTTTGATATAAGCCCTTTATGTGATGTCGCTCAGACGTCCGACTGCGGCATGCTTACTGTTTACTTTCGATATAAGCCCTTTATGTGATGTCGCTCAGACGTCCGACTATGGCATCCTTGTTATTTACTTTCATTTTAAGACCTTTATGTGGTGTCGCCCCGACGCCCGACTGCGGCATGTTAATTTAATTTTACCTTTCGAGGCGTCGCTTCAGACACCCGATCGGTCTTCAGCTGTTTCTTTTCTTGGGATTTCGGGAGGACTACCGCCTGACTTTCTTTTTATTTTACATAAAGTGAAATTTATTATCTGAGTGCGCATTACTAACCTGCTCATGTGCATCATGTTTGCATTTGTTATATCTTATGTCCAAACTGTCTTGCGAGTACATTCAAAGTACTCACCTGGCTTGTTGATTTGGCCAGATGTTGACGAAGGTGATGTTATGGATGAACAGTTCGATAGCGAGTCCGACGCCTAGAGGAGTCCCAGTCAGTCCCGTGCGATCCTGGAATTTGTCACTTGTATCATATACGCTTCCGCTACCCGAATAAAATCATCGAGCCCCACTCCGGCGCTCGATGAGCTGTAAGACTTAGGAGTCACGTCACCCACTCCACTGTGACATATCCACCACCGCATGTGTTACAAGTCAGTAGTTATGCCACCACACCCCTTGTGTCATATCCGCCCTTATGTATTATATCGGCGTGCTTGTAATAAATTATTGAGCAGCCTCAGCTCAACCTTGTATAATATTTAGTACCTCTGGATCTCTATATCAAGGATTTGTCTACCAGTAAGGGATTTTTCCTATACTGGATTAACATAAGGGTCGGTTTCTCAATAAATATTTTATTGGAGAACCGGTCGTGACACTCTCTGCCTTCTCGCGAGCCACCCTTGTTCGAGCCCAAAAATTGGCGTATCTCTCCTAGTCCGTGCCCCCTGGGTATCGCGATACAAAGCGCCAGGTCAAGGCTTGGGTGGACGGCAAATCTTCAAGCGCACCTCCTAACGAATTTTTGCAGTTCCTGAGCAAACACAGGCCACCAGGTCAAGATGGACACGAGGAAACAAACGCCTCGTAAGGAAGAGGGCATCCCGAATGCACCAGGTTAAGTTAACTGTGAGCAAAATAACAATACGGCACGGGAACAACACACACAGTGCAATAACCAACGAACCAAAGTTCGATACACGCCCCTCTGGGCCCATAATGGTTTCATTTTTTATGCAGGAAAAAGAGCAAAACAAAAGCGGTGTTGCAGTGATCCGCGGAGGCAGGCCCCTAGCGACACCCCGAGCCTAGCCAGACCCTTCCTCGCGCTTCACGGAGGCGCAGCGACAAGATGACCCGCTGCCGCCCTCAAAGCGGGCGCGGCAGCGCGGCGGCTGGTCGTAGCCACCACTGCTGGATCTGTCACCGGAGGAAGAGCCGCCGTAGCTGGACGAGACACGGTCGCCGCCGAGGGCAGGCTCGCCCTCATCCTCATTGCGACCGTCACCAAGGCCGAGCACCTCCTCACCATCATTTGCCTCGGGGCAGCACCCGGCGTGGCAACCATCTTCCCCAAACACCCTCACATAGAGGGTCGATCCACCATCGTACTTGAAGTGGAGGGTGCACCGCCTGCCCAGGCCGCGCGCGTGGGCGAACGTCTGCCAGCCACGGGACAGGGCTATGTTGCCCGCGGCAGAAGTCTCGACTGCGACCCAAGAGGCCTTACTGCATCAACCATCTGCCTGCAACCAGAGCCCGCCTGGACCAGAGGCCGGCAGTTCGTCGACGAAGAAGTGTGGAAGTTGGAGCCAGTTGCCGGCCGGGTTCTCCGACCAAACGACGAACTCTTGCGACACTTCCGCCGAATGGAAGCGCGTACGGGGAGGCCGCGCCACCATGGCACGCCTCCCTTCATCAACTGGGCCGCCATGGCTGGGACGACCCCCTCCGCGTGCCGCGGCACCGCCACACGCTGGGCAGCAGGGGGTCGCGACGTGCTTGCGCGGACGGCCGCGTCAGCGCTTGGGCGCCGGGGAGCCGGGTCCCTCGCGAGGAGCCTTCCCCTTCTCGGCGGCAAAGAACTTCCTTCGTGGCGCCATTGGTGGCGCTGCTAGCAATGGAGCAAGGAGGAAGAAGCGAATGAAGCAAGGAAGAGATGCGCGACGGGGGCTCTGCCCCCCTTCCCCATTTATAGCGAGAGAAGGGAAACCAGTGCCTCCCACGATCACAGGTAATGATGGTTTTCCTTGCATGTCGCAGGGACTTGTCAAGTCGTGCAGTTGCCGAGGCAGCGTGGGGAAGTGGAGACGCCCACGTCCAATCAACCACCACGCGTCGACCAAGGCCGCAGGCTTTTGGGGCCCGCGGCGCTCCGCACTTGACCCTTGGCTTCGTAGTGAAGCCAAGCCCGAGCGCACCTTGGGCCCGGGGGCTACTGTCGGCATTCTGGGAACGGGGGTCCCCAGACTTGCCTGCCTGCGGCCCATGGCATGGCTATGCTAGCGGGCCTGTACGGCCCATCTTCATCAACAAAGCATTCAAGACCCTCCCGAGGCGGACGGCGTGAGACCTCCTCGGGAGCGGCCTCACCAGGCTGCCTCACGAGGAGCGGAGATATCAAGGCGGAGCAAACCTCATGAGGCTCACGTGACGTGAGCCATGACGATCGGTACCAGGCGGGCGCCAGTGCGCGCTGCGTCCTTGTTTCCTCTTTGGTGCTAAGGAAGCAGGCGCAGGCGCGGAGTACCGAGGCATCAGGAAAAGGTTTCCATATCGGTGCAACAAGACCAAGACCAGTAGGACGGCAAGATGGAGGTCACTGTGGAGCCCAAGACGGCATCACCACCAGAGCCTTTTGCAGGCGAAGACCGCTTTTGTCAGGATAGCTTGTACTAGTTGTCCCCTTTCAAATTCGCCCGCTGTTGTTGGCTCCCTTCCCGCTCAATATTTGGGGAGAGGACCAAGGCCTATATAAGTAGAGCTAGCCACCACAGTAGAGGGAGGTTGAACTGATCGAGTTCTCATCCACAAGTCCAGAGAGCACAAGAACACCTCAACCTCAGGAGATTGTTCTTCCCCTTGTACTGTTCTTCATCAGCCCAAGAGGAAATCCACCACCACACACTGGAGTAGGGTATTACACGACAACAGTGGCCCGAACCAGTATAAATCTCGTGTCTTTCTCAGGTTATGAAAAGGCCGAGTTCGTCTCGTGAGATCTTAGCAAGCTAGGGCGTGGATCGGTAGGAGGGAAAGAACTTCGCGCGCACCCCAGAGTTCGAACCTTAAGGGTTTTGCCGGAACCCCACATCCAACACACCCCATTCGGGTGATTTTGCTATATCAGTATGCCATTTGGATAGAGAAATGCTGGGGCTATGTTCTAGAGAATGATTCAGAAGTGCTTGCAGAAGTAGATGAGTCGGAATGTGGAGGCTTATATGGACGACATCGTGGTCAATTCTAGGAAAGGTTTCGACCTCCTGATCAACCTCGCCGAAACCTTCGCAAACTTGCTCCTTTTTGGCATAAAACTCAATCCGGCTAAGTGTACCTTTGGATTTCCTGCCGGCAAGTTACTCGGTTTCTTCATTTTCGAACGCGGGATTGATGCAAACCCCGAGAAGATCAGAGCGATTGTCTAAAAGAAACAACTAGAGCGTCTCCACGACGTACAATACGTCACAGGCTATCAGGTAGCCCTAAGTCAGTTCATCTTGAGACTTGGTGAAAAGGCCCTGCCGCTTTACCGATTGATGAAGAAGTCTGACAGGTTCGAGTGGACTCCCGTGGCACAGGCCGCGTTTCAGGAACTCAACCATGCTTTCCACCCAGCCAGTGCTAGCTGCTCCAAGCAGGAAAGAGCCCTTACTCTTATACATCACGGCCACGAGCCAAGTTGTTAGCACCGTTCTTACTATGGAGCGGGAGGAACAAAGGCTTCAAGCTCCAGTGACCAGTCTAGTACATCTCCAAAGTTCTAACCCCTTCCAAGCAAAGGTACCCGCATTACCAGAAGTTAGTATACCTGATCTACCTGACTGTAAAGAAGGTGGGACATTACTTCCAAGACCACTCAGTCACAGTGATAAGCGATGCCCCTTTGTCTGAGATCATGAATAATAGAGATGCTACATGCCAAGTGGCGAAGTGGGCCATCGAGCTCCTTCCGTTGGATACCAAGTTCAAAGCTAAGAAAGCCATCAAGTCGCAAGCCCTAGTGGATTTCCTTGCGGAGTGGGTGGAGCAGGAGCAGCCTATCCCAAGTCTCACCGAGCACTTGACGATGTTCTTCTACGGCTCCAAGATGCTCAATGGCTCTAGAGTTGGAGTGGTCTTGGTATCCCCCAAAGGAGACCGACTCAGGTATGTGCTTTAGATTCACTTCGACTCCAACAATGAAGCCGGGTACGAAGCTCTCCTATATGGGTGGCGAATGGCAATCTCTACTGGGATTTGCCGACTGATGGTTTACAGTGACTCAGACCTCGTGGTCAATCAAATCATGAATGAATGGGATATCCGTAATCTAGAAATGACATGGTACAACAACACCATTATAAAGCCGGAGAAGAAATTTGAAGGACTGGAACTCCATCATATACAGCGGCTCAAGAACCAAGCAGCTGATAATTTGGGCAAGATAGGTTCCACTCGGAAGGCGGTCCCGAAAAATGTATTCCTGGAGCACCTGCAATTGCCCATGGTCAAGGAAGACCGTTTAATGGAGGAGCCCCTGCAAGCAGTCGGTCCATCAGATCCGACCGAGGTGTACTTTCCTGCGGTACTCGACCTGGTCCAAGAAATCCTTGTTGTCACTTCCGAGTGGACCGAACCGTATCTGGCTTACTTGCTCGGGCAAGAACTTCCAGAAGATGAGGCTGAGGCTCGTCAGATTGTTCGTCGACCTAAAGCCTTCACCGTCATGGGATATTAGCTTTATAAGAAAAGCACTACTGGAGTCGCTCAATGCTACATATCACCAGAAGAAAGACGACAGATCGGCAGGAGATTCATTCGGAAACCTTTGGACACGATGCATCCTCTCGGATGTTGCTTGCTGATACGTCTCCGTCGTATCTATAATTTTTTTATTATTCCATGCCAATATTATAAAACTTTTATATACTTTTGGCAACATTTCATACTATTTTTTGGGACTAACATATTGATCCAGTGTCGGTTCCCGTTTGTTGCATGTTTTTTTGTTTCATAGAATATCCATATCAAATGAAGTCCAAATGCGATAAAAAATTATGAAGATTTAATTTGGAATATATGTGAATTTTGGGAGGTGGAATCAACGCAAACAGAGGCTCATAGCCTCCACTACCCACCAGGGCGCGACCCACACCCCTGGTGCGCGGTGGTGCCTAGTGGGCACCCGTAAGTCGGTTGGGGCCCTTATTTTGCCGGAAGAAAGATAATTTATGGAAAAATCGTGTTAACAGTGCAATCGGAGTTACGTATCTCTGAGAATTTAAGAAACGGTGAAGGGCTGAAAAATAGAAACGTGAAACAGAAGAGAACAGAGAGATAGATCCAATCTAGGAGGGGATCTCGCCCCTCCACCACCATGTAGGCCATGGACTAGAGGGGAAACCCTCCTCCCATCTAGGGAGGAGGCCAAGGAAGAAGAAGAAGAAGGAGGGGGGTCTCTCCCCCTCTGTCCCGGTGGCGGTTGGAGTGCCGCCGGGGCAAGGATCGTGATGGCGATTGTCGGTGTCAAAACCGGCAGATCTCGGGTAGGGGGTCCTGAGGGAGTCCTGGATTAGGGGGTGTCCAGATAGCCGGACTATAGCCTTTGGCCGGACTCCTGGACTTTGAAGATATAATATTGAAGACTTCGTCCCGTGTCCGGATGGGACTTTCCTTGGCGTGGAAGGCAAGCTTGGCGATACGGATATGTAGATCTCCTACCATTGTAACCGACTGTAACCCTAACCCTATTCGTGTCTATATAAACCGGAGGGTTTTAGTCCGTGGGAGGAACAACAATCATACCATAGGCTAGCTTCTAGGTTTTAGCCTCTCTGATCTCGTGGTAGATCTACTCTTGTACTACCCATATCATCAATATTAATCAAGCAGGAGTAGGGTTTTACCTCCATCGAGAGGGCCCAACTCGGGTAAAACATCGTGTCCCTTGTCTCCTGTTACCATCCGCCTAGACGCACAGTTCGGGACCCCCTACCCGAGATCCGCCGGTTTTGGCACCGACATTGGTGCTTTCATTGAGAGTTCCTCTGTGTCGTCGACGTCAGGAAGGATGCCTCATCCCGCCTTTAAAGACGGCACTGTTGCTAAAGAGGCTTTGGCTGTCGGCCAAACTCTCCGGCTAGGCGGTTTTCTTATGACCGCATGTTCGGCCGCCGCACCAACGATGACTTCTCGGGTCATCGAAAGCAATCTTCACGTTAACTCGAGCTCGCCGAGCAGTTAGATCCGATGGAGCTCTCTTCCTTAAACGAGCTCTTGGATCGCGCCGCCACGGGAGTCGCTACTGAGACTATGATCGATTGGGCCTAAACCAGATCCGAGAGAGATTAACTCTCCCTGTGTTACCCACCACGTTGCTATGGTGGAGGAACAATACGGCGACCCTTATTCTATCTTAAGGACTAGCTACGTTCGGATTCCCAATCCCTCCATGCCGGATTCCCGCGGAGGAGAGGACGTCACTCAAGCCCTGAACCTAAAGTCAGGCAGCGGGCTAGATTCATTGGACAACATCCAAGAATCCAAGCTTCCAAGTTCAGAAGCTCCTTGGCCCTTAAGTCTTAGATTGGGCACGGTTCCGGATTTAAATCCTTACAGACCCTACAAAAACGGCCTCCATCGGGGCACAATTAAATCCTGATGTAGACGCCGCACTAAGAGAATTCCTACGCGAAAATTGGGACATTTTTGCCTGGCACCCTTCAGACATGCCAGGAATCCCACGCCAGCTGGCCGAGCACAGCCTAAACATCCTAAAAGGATTCAAGCCAGTAAAACAGGCTCTTCGGCATTTCTCCGAACCCAAGAGACAGGCCATGGGAGAGGAGCTAGCCAAACTATTGGAGGCCGGATTGATCAGAGATATAAAACATCTGGACTAGCTAGCAAACCTGGTGATGGTACCAAAGAAGGACAAATCCTGGCGCCTGTGCGTCGATTTCAAGGACCTCAACAAGGCTTGCCCAAAGGATCCCTTCCCACTCCCCGCATTGATCAAATCATCAACGCTACCGCAGGACACGATTCATTGTGTTTCCTCGATGCATACTCCGGCTACCACCAAATTAAAATGGCAGAGCCTGACCAAGCCGCAACGGCATTCATCACTCCATACAGCCCATTCTGCTTCAACACAATGCCCTTCGGGCTCAAAAACACCGGCGCAACATATCAGCGCATGATTCGTATATGTCCGCAAACCAGATTGGCAAAACAGTGGAGGCATACATAGACGATGTGGTCGTCAAAAGCAAGCATGTCGAAACTCTAGTAGACGACTTGAGGCTCACGTTCGATAATCTCCGAACATATGACATTAAGCTCAACCCAGAAAAATGCGTTTTGCGTATCACCGGAAAGCTCTTGGGCTTCATTGTATCCGTAGAGGAATTGAAGCAAATCCAGCCAAGATGCGAGCTCTGTCACAATTGGATATCCCAAAAGACCTCAAACAAATACAAAAATTGACTGGATGCGTGGCGGCTCTAAGCCGCATCATCTCCCGTTTGGGAGAAAAGGCATTACCCCTTTATCGCCTCCTCCGACGCACCGAACACTTCGAGTGGACGGATGCCGCCACGGCCGGACTCGAAGAAATAAAATCCATATTGGCAACAAACCCGGTCCTGGCCGCGCCCAACATGTGCGAACCAATGCTATTATACATCACGGCAACTCATCAAGTTGTAAGCGCGGTGCTCGTTGTCGAACGAGAAACGGACGGACACAAGTTCCCCCTTCAAAAACTAGTTTACTACGTGTCCACTGTCCTAACTCCATGCAAGTCACGGTACCCGCATTATCAAAAGATAGCGTATGGGGTGTTTATGGCATCCCGGAAGCTGCGACACTACTTTCAAGAGTGTTCAATAATAGTAGCCTCTGAAGTACCCCTTAACGACATTACAAACAACCGCGACGCGGCGGGCCGGAATGCCAAATGGGCCATTGAGCTCCTCCCGTTCGAGATAACCTATAAGCCACGGAGAGCCATTAAGTTGCAAGTTTTGGCCGACTTCGTCGCCGAATGGACCGAAGTCGAACTCCCTAAAGAGTACGGTGCATATTCCAACTGGATAATGCACTTCGACAGCTCCAAAATGTTGGCTGGCCTGGGAGCTGGCATTGTTCTGACGTCCCCAACCGGAGATACAGTTCAATACGTACTCCAGATAATGTATACGGACTCCAACAACGCAGCCGAATACGAGACCCTTCTACATGGTCTTCGGATGGCAGTCTCCATGGGCATTCAACGCCTAGAGGCGCGCGGGGATTCAAACCTCGCGATATCACAAATAAATGGAGACTTTGATGCCAAGGATCCGAAAATGGCAGCCTATCGCAATGCCGTCCTAAAAATGTCAGCTCGCTTTGAGGGGCTCGAATTTCACCATATAGCCCGGGACAACAACCAGGCAGCAGACGTCTTGGCACGCATCGGCGCAAAGCGCGATGCTGTCCTCCCCAACATCTTCCTAGAGAGGTTGTTCAAGCCATCCGTATTATGGGAGGGAGAGTCTGGAAATAACAACCCAGACCCAACCGCACTGCCCCACACCAAACATTCTGACACAGTTGGTGGTTCTACCAATGAAATAACATCCTCAGCCCATGTAATAATGGCAGTCATTGCCCCATGGACAGAACCATTCCTAGCCTACCTAACCAGGCAGGAACTTCCCGAGGACCAAAACGAGGCCCGCTGCATAGTGCGGCGATCTAAAGCCTATAAAGTCCATGAGGGAGAGCTTTATAAGAAAAGCACAACTAGAGTCCTTCAAAGGTGTATCTCCGAAGAGGAAGGGCGGAATCTTCTGGCTGAAATACATGCCGGACTCGGCGGGCACCACGCCGCAGCCCGGGCCCTTGTAGGCACGGCCTTCCGTATAGGATTTTATTGGCCGACGGCCCGGGCAGATGCTCAGGACTTAGTCCAACGATGCGTCGGATGCCAGCTCTTTGCTAATAAAAGGCACATGCCACCCACCGCCCTCAAAACTATACCCATCACCTGGCCCTTCGCGGTCTGGGGGCTTGACATGGTCGAACCCCTTAAAGGGGGAACCCACAAGCAAAAATACCTACTGGTCATGGTGGATAAATTCACCAAATGGATAGAGGCCAAGCCTGTCAAGAGGCCGAATCCGGACCGGTGATAGACTTCATATCAGGGGTCGTACACCGTTACGGTGTCCCCCACAGCATCATCACTGATAACGGCACGAACTTTACGGCCGACGAGGTCAAACTCTGGTGCAAAAACATGGGCATTAATGTAACACCCCAAAATTTTTAACCTTGTTTGTTCAAGTAAAATTTTGCCAGGAAATTTAATTTTTATTTTCTGGATTTAATCTTGATTTCAGAGCCTCTCTTTTCCCTAAGCTGTGGAGTTTTCACCCCTAGTGAAAACTTTTCAAATATGTTATTGGACTTGTTTATCCTCTCAATAAAAATCTTTTATTTTCATCAGAGGAATTAATTATATAATAATCTCCATAATCTTTATTTCTTGAAAATTGGTTTCCCATGGTTTTGTGGTCCTTTTTGTACTGCAACCCTTTTATAAATTCTTTCAAAAATTCCAACAAAATTTGGAGATGTCATATGGAGTATTTGAACCACTTTTGTGAAAAAATATCTTCTTCCCATTGAATATTTTGAGCTCTATACCATTTTTCCAAATCTGGTCCAGAGAGCATTTTTGCACTACAACCTATTTAAATACTTATTTCTAGCCTCCACCAAAATTATGGGATGTTAGCAGTAGCATATGATTCAACTTTATGCAAAAACCTAGTGTTGTTATTTGAAATTTTTGAGTGAATCATCCTCATCTGTACAGCATCCGTATTACTGCTTGCTCTTTGGCCCTTGATTCTTTCCCCTGCTTGTAGACCACCCTACAAAACCCTTAAGTCCAGGAGCATGCACCCATTGGATCATTTTTGGTTCAAGAAGTGATGCCTTTTGTCTCCTGTCCAGAATTGAGTTTTTGCAAAACTTGCACTAACTACTTTATGTATTTGGCCACCCAACCTCACCTCCCTTCTATTCACCTAATGAGACCACCATCTGGAGTTTTTGACCACTCCAAGACCTGCCTAGATGCCTCTGGCATTTTGTCAAACACCCTGTGGGCATGAACAGATTTGGCATGAGTTTTTGTTTGCATTGTGAACTTGGTCTCCTGACCTAACCACCTTGTCCCTTGATCTCCCCTCTATCACTAACCTAATCCTGTTGCTTGCCAACCCCCGCCGAGCACTGGAGTGCCATGGCATTTCACCGAGCAGTTGGTGGGCGTGCACTGGCGCGCCCAGCAGCGCCAACTGCAGCCACAAGATCCAAACCGCCGCATCACGCCCTGGTTTTGCCCTCACTGCAGAGCCGCGCCACCCACTCTCCCTCTCTCCAGAACACGCCAATCAGCCCCTAGCCACGTCTCCGACAAGCCAAGAGCTAGCCGCCACGGCCGCCCGACAGTGCGCCCGCCATGGTCGGCGCCG
Source organism: Aegilops longissima (assembly GCA_021605205.1). NCBI lineage: Eukaryota > Viridiplantae > Streptophyta > Magnoliopsida > Poales > Poaceae > Aegilops > Aegilops longissima. Next base: position 364,455,004 of record CM038682.1, on the reverse strand, counting down.
CCGAGCCACCGGCCGCCACCTGCCTCGAGCGGCTCAAGCTCATCCGCAGCCTCGTCCTCTAGCGCGCGTCGCCGCCACGTCGCGCTATCTACAGGATGGCGGTCGCCGGCGAGCTTATCCACGGCCGCCGCGAACTGACTCAGATGTGCTATAAAAGGAGCCCCCCGAGCCCCTCCGTGCACGCGGGCAGCCTCACACCATCCTTCTCGTGCCCCCTTAGTCGTCAATCGAAGAGAGGAGGCCGTCTTCACCCTCTCCGGCCAGTTCGGCCACCGCCGCCTCCCGGCTCCATTCGGCACAACCAGAGCCTCCCCGGCCCTCCCAACGCCACCAAACGACTCCACTCCATCTTGCGGAGCCGCCCAGACCCCCAGCTACGACGGGAAACCACCATAGCCCCAAACTCACTTTGCCACCGAAGCCACCCTCCGCCGCAGAGCTCGCCGCCGGCGATCCCCCGGCGACCCTACAACCACCGGGAGGACCGCCTAGGAGTGGCGGATCCATCCCTGCACTCGGATGCCCTCGAGGAACCGCCGTTCGCCGGCGAGCATCGCCGTAGCCCCGCATCATCTCGGAAGGAGGAGGAAGGAGGGGGAAGACTAGTCAAACCAGACTAGTGGGCCCCCTAGACCCATTGTCAGTGATCCACGCGCGTCCACGCTGGAGTAAGTGGAGGCGTAAACCCAAAATACGCCTTCGATGTGGATTTTGAAGAGAGGAGCAAACTTTCAAAGTATTGGAATGCACACTGACTTTCCACACCTTGAAGGCAAGCATTCTGAACCCGACATAATATTTTTGGTGTGTTCGTTGACACGTTTATAACACCACCTCATTTCGGATTACTTGTTATTTCATGTGATATGATCATTTGCATGGATGCATGTTAGTGATTTCCTTGCTGTGGGAAATAGACATGCTTGTGATAATGATCATCCTCGTGTGCCTTTCGTGCCTACCAGAAGGAAGATGGGAAAGTCTCTGTCTTGGGTAGACCCGAGCTTGTCCCTAGCTCCTCGTCGAGACAAGTGTGTCCGGCATGGCACGAGAGGTATGATGAGTGGTGATCCTATCGGTTGGATGTAATATTTTTGTTATGCTAATCATGCAGGGAATACTTAAACCTCCTGAGTCGACCATAGATCGAGTCTTGTTCCAGTAACCCCCATACTTGTTTCGGACTACCACTTGTCCCTACCATACGTGGGGTGCGGTTCGAAGAAGTTGTCAACCCCTTTACTAGCACACACCGCATGTAGAGAGGCCATGATGGAAGATACCGGAGGCATCCAAGAGGCATGCCATCGACCCGGGGCATGGGTGTTTCGGTTGTAGCCGAAGGGTAGCTCCCTAGTTTGCTGCTGTATAAATTCTGTGATCCCATGCTACGTCGAGGTTGTAGCCTCCCCACTTAGAGTTTTGCTTGACAGGTGTTGTGGGTGATTCCAAACACCGGTGAGTTAAGCTGGTGTGTGCAAGTCAGGTGTGTTTTCAATTAAAAGATCAGAGACGGAATTAGTCCCGATGGACTAAAGAAATCCGTTACTCGTGGGTAAAGAGTACACCCTCTACAGAGATTAAACCTATTCGAATAGCAGTGTCCATGGTTAAGGATTACAGTCTGGGATGGGTCAAGTGTCGGTCTTAGTGTCGGTCTTCGGAGGAGAAACTGCTAAACCAGAACATGGATCATGATTTGTGACTTGTGTTGATTATGATGATTATGATTATTTTTATCATGGACTAACTATTGCCATTACTTGATTTATTGAGTATCCCTGGGACGGTTCTACCTCCTGGATATTCACTATGAATGTATTTCCTTTATAAGCCCTTTATGTGGTGTCGCTAAGACACCCGACTGTGGCATGCTTGTTATTGTTTTACTTTATAAGCCCTTTATGTGGTGTCGCTGAGACGCCCGACTGTGGCATTACTGGTTATTTATTTCCCTTATAAGCCCTTTATGTGGTGTCGCTGAGACGCCCGACTGTGGCATTACTGGTTATTTATTTCCCTTATAAGCCCTTTATGTGGTGTCGCTCAGACGCCCGACTGTGGCATTACTGGTTATTTATTTCCCTTATAAGCCCTTTATGTGGTGTCGCTCAGACGCCCGACTGTGGCATTCCTGGTTATTTATTTCCCTTATAAGCCCTTTATGTGGTGTCGCTCAGACGCCCGACTGAGGCATGCTTGTTATTTACCACCATTTCGAGACGTCGCTTCAGACATCCGAATGGTGCATTGTATTTCTTCCTCTGTCATTTCATATTCTTGTTACATATAAATAACATGTTTGCATGCATCAGAGATTTTATTTTATGACTGACAATGCGATCATAGAATATTTCCGTGCATGATTATCATTTATATTATTCCCGTGTTATTAATGTTTGCGAGTACATTCAAAGTACTCACTGGCTTGTCCCTGGCTATTGTCTTGGCCAGATATCTTGCATGGAGAGGGGCATTGCGATGACCGCCCCGGAATCTAAGCAACGGAGACCGCAGCCTCGCGAAGATAGGAGTTAACCTGGTCAGCTGTTCCCGTGGGAAATGGAGTCCCATAGACACTGATGATCCACAAACCGCTTCCGCCATCAACCTCTAGAAACCAATTGTTGTACTCATAGGCCAAAATGGTCTTGTACCACATATTTTCTGTATATTGCTTGGAATTTCTGTATCAAGTTGGTGCGTCATCAGCTAACAGTAATCCTGGGGCTGGTGAGCACGACGTCCATTTTCTGGAAGATATTAACCGGAAAACCGGTCGCCACAGACTTGGTATCAGAGCCAGGCTGACCATTGGCTAATCCTATCTTAGCCGGGTCAATAAACCTAGGTAAGCCAACCCACCAGACCATATTCGAACCCCAGCCAAACTTCCCGTGCAAGATAGCCACACAGTGACCCCGACACTTTTGGCAGTCGGTGCCCAACCTATCAACCTAGCATGTCGATCACGCGCCAGTGACCGACGCCTATAATGTCTCATTCGCAAGTGTGCGAAGGAAGACTCCGTCCCTTTTCCTATAAAAAGGGCATGCTCACCTCAACCCAGCCCAGCACAGCCGCTACCCCAAACCGAGCCACAATGCCTGGTCCCATAGTGCACCATGAGACTACAGCAACCAACCTTGGAGGTTTTGTGACCATACTCGCAAACCTCACCCGTCGTGCCTATCGCTAGAAGAGCCCCCTGAATATGTTGTGTACCAAGGGTCCATGAGCGGCGAGAGCCGTCAATTCTGGGCCTTTGTGCACATCTACGGTAAAGTGCATGCCGTAACGCCCCTACAGGTTCACCGGAAGGACAACTTCCTTTGAGCCACAAGCCATCCAACTAGCTGCTCGAGAGGCTATAGTTCAACTCCGGCAGTTGTCGCCCAGAGTTAACTGTCGCTCGTTCTACTACTACCCCAGGCGTGAAGGGTATGGTAGACCACCCCAAGTTGCCAACGGAGATCACGAGACGGATCCTGCATTGCTGCACCTAGTGCGCTATGTAAGTGCACTGGAGGAACTGTTCGATCAAATCACCATTAATCTGATCACAGCTCGTGGAGAGCTGGTTCGTCGGGCCCCGGCGAGAGAAGAGAACGAGCCCAACGCCGACAACCCAGCCGTGCTGTTTGGACACCCGATCGAGACCCTGAGGTCAGCCCGACCGCCGCCCAAGGTGCTTTGATGACCCGAAGTGCTTTGTCGCTTTTTGGGAGCACACTCCAACGGGGTTGTGGTCAACAATCCCCGCGATGGTCATCATCACTACCCCGAGCCTGCAGCCCCTCAACCCTCTCCAGCTAATTCCGATGGTGAGAACTGTGGAGAAGCCTCGACATCCACAAGGCACGCCCGCTTGGATGTAAACGAGGTAGACTAAGTCACCCAAGTGGTGTCGAGTCCCAGTGTATCCTCGCTTTGTAATCGTGTGACCTTGTAATTAACGCAGCCTGTCGTCGTGCCTCTGTTTTAAATAGTAGCCATGCATGGATATATTAGCATGCACGGTGATTTTTCTATCCCAGGCACAGCTGCCAAAAACCACCCTGACAAACCCCACAGTGATACGTCACTTTGGTGAGATATGTATCCGTGGCTTTTGACCCAGTCCCTCGGAGCCGAGCTGGCAAATTCATTACCTTTCACCACGGTAAAATGACCCAGTTCCAATGCTATAAAAGGCCACCGCGTGACCCCGCCAAGCACCCCTCACTTGTGCACCCTCCTCACAACCATTTCTTACCATGTCGAGCCCTAGTATTTATCTGAGAACCCCAGATGCAACCCCAGGTAGTTTTGTCAAGATATTGTGGGATTTTACCTGCAGTACCATGGGAGCTACCCAGCCACCCCAGTACGAGCTATTCAAATCAAGGATCACCCCTTCCACCTCGAGATACTGGGCAGCAGTGCACATCCCTCCCGTAAATCCAAACCAAGACCCAACGGAAGTCTCCTTCGTGGGGAAATCTATGCCGACCCCACTTATGGTCGTAGAAGCTGCTGCGTATGAAGCGCTTGCTCGCCTTCGATTCGCGGTGCCCTATGCCAGCGAACGAGGGTACTATTACTTTCCAAGCCGTGCAGCACCCGGAGGAGTAAATTATTTTCCAGGTGGACCTATTGAGAGAGACCCAGTCCTGGCCAACCTCGTCCAGTACGTCATCGCTCAAGAGCGTTTAACCTAGCGTGTGATGGGTTATCTCCAGAGTCTCGCGGATTTAAATCCTCAGATCTCCATCGGCAGATCACTGAGGCCCGACCAGGAGAGACACATTCATCGACTGGTCAATCCACTTTCTCCGATAGAAGAGGAGTGTATCCCAGTACCAGAGACGTTTTCTCGGGACCCCGTCCAGTTACCATTTGCATTATAGACGTCACTGCTGTGTTTATTATTGCAACATTTATTTATGCATTGTAACTTATGCGTGGTACCCCGAGTTTGTGCGGCAAGTAAATTATTTAGTTTCTAATAGTGTGAGTAGTTCTGTTGCGATTTGACTCTATTGTATTACTATTTTCTCTCGCGAGAAATCCTGGAGTAGGTTTTCTTTCCCCTGAGTTGCTGCATCGTACATCTCCTCACGGCATAGATTATTTTTATTCACGCAACACCACCACCACTCGAACACATTCACTGCTTGCAAAATCTCGTAACCGTGGAGTATTTGTGTTTTCAAACCAGCTCTTAGCAAATCTCGAGGACGAGATTTTTCTTATGGGGGGTAGTGTTGTAACACCCCAAAAATTTTAACCTTGTTTGTTCAAGTAAAATTTTGCCAGGAAATTTAATTTTTATTTTCTGGATTTAATCATGATTTCAGAGCCTCTCTTTTCCCTAAGTAGTGGAGTTTTCACCCCTAGTGAAAACTTTTCAAATATGTTATTGGACTTGTTTATCCTATCAATAAAAATCTTTTCTTTTCATCAGAGGAATTAATTATATAATAATCTCCATAATCTTTATTTCTTGAAAATTGGTTTCCCATGGTTTTGTGGTCCTTTTTGTACTGCAACCCTTTTATAAATTCTTTCAAAAATTCCACCAAAATTTGGAGATGTCATATGGAGTATTTGAACCACTTCTGTGCAAAAATATCTTCTGCCCATTGAATATTTTGAGCTCTATACCATATTTTCAAATCTGGTCCAGAGAGCATTTTTGCACTACAACCTATTTAAATACTTCTTTCTAACCTCCACCAAAATTATGGGATGTTAGTAGTAGCATATGATTCAACTTTATGCAAAAACCTAGTGTTGTTATTTGAAATTTTTGAGTGAATCATCCTCATCTTCATTCTGGTCCAACATGATGGTTTGTACAGCATCCATATTACTGCTTGCTCTTTGGCCCTTGATTCTTTCCCCTGCTTGTAGACCACCCTACAAAACCCTTAAGTCCAGGAGCATGCACCCATTGGATCATTTTTGGTTCAAGAAGTGATGCCTTTTGTCTCCTGTCCAGAATTGAGTTTTTGCAAAACTTGCACTAACTAATTTCTGTATTTGGCCACCTAACCTCACCTCCCTTCTATTCACCTAATGAGACCACCATCTGGAGTTTTTGACCACTCCAAGACCTGCCTAGATGCCTCTGGCATTTTGTCAAACACCCTGTGGGCATGAACAGATTTGGCATGAGTTTTTGTTTGCATTGTGAACTTGGTCTCCTGACCTAACCACCTTGTCCCTTGATCTCCCCTCTATCACTAACCTAATCCTGTTGCTTGCCAACCCCGCCCGAGCGCTCTGGAGTGCCATGGCATTTCACCGAGCAGTTGGTGGGCGTGCATGGCGTGCCAGAGCGCCAAGCCGCAGCCAGCAAGATCCAAACCGCGCCGATCGCACCTGTTTTTGCCCTCACCTGCAGAGCCCGCCACCCACTCTCCTCTCTCGAACACGCCAATCAGCCCCTAGCCACGTCTCCGACAAGCCAAGAGCTAGCCGCCACGGCCGCCCGACAGTGCGCCCTGCCATGGTCGGCGCCGCCCGAGCCACCGGGCCGCGCTAACCGCCCCCCTGGAGCGGCTCAAGCTCATCCGCAGCCTCGTCCTCTAGCGCGCGTCGCCGCCACGTCGCGCTATCTATAGAATGGCGGTCGCCGGCGAGCTTATCCACGGCCGCCGCGAACCGACTCGGATGTGCTATAAAGGAGCCCCTCCCCGAGCCCCTCCGTGCACGCGGGTAGCCTCACACCATCCTTCTCGTGCCCCCTTAGTTGGCAATCAAAGAGAGGAGGCCGTCTTCACCCTCTCCGGCCAGTTCGGCCACCGCCGCCTCCCGGCTCCGTTCTGCACAACCAGAGCCTCCCCGGCCCTCCCAACGCCACCAAACGACTCCACTCCATCTTGCAGAGCTGCCCAGACCCCCAGCTGCGACGGGAAACCACCATAGCCCCAAACTCACTTTGCCACCGAAGCCACCCTCCGCCGCAGAGCTTCATGGCGATTTCCCCGGCGACCCTACAACCACCGGGAGGACCGCCTAGGAGTGGCGGATCCATCCCTGCACTCGGATGCCCTCGAAGAACCGCCGTTCGCCGGCGAGCATCGCCAGAGCCCCGCATCGGCTCGGACAGAGGAGGAAGGAGGGGGAAGACTAGTCAAACCTGACTAGTGGGCCCCCTGGACCCACTGTCAGTGACCCACAAGCGTCCACGCTGGAGTAAGTGGAGGTGTAAACCCAAAATACGTCTTCGACGTGGATTTTGAAGAGAGAGGAGCAAACTTTCAAAGTATTGGAATGCACACTGACTTTCCACACCTTGAAGGCAAGCATTCTGAACCCGGCATAATATTTTTGGTGTGTTCGTTGACACGTTTATAACACCACCTCATTTCGGATTACTTGTTATTTCATGTGATATGATCATTTGCATGGATGCATGTTAGTGATTTCCTTGCTGTGGGAAATAGACATGCTTGTGATAATGATCATCCTCGTGTGCCTTTCGTGCCTACCAGAAGGAAGATGGGAAAGTCTCTGTCTTGTGTAGACCCGAGCTTGTCCCTAGCTCCTCGTCGAGACGAGTGTGTCCGGCATGGCACGAGAGGTATGAAGAGTGGTGATCCTATCGGTTGGATGTAATATTTTCGTTATGCTAATCATGCAGGGAATACTTAAACCTCCTGAGTCGACCATAGATCGGGTCTTGTTCCAGTAACCCCCATACTTGTTTCGTACTACCACTTGTCCCTACAATACGTGGGGTACGGTTCAGTAAGTTGTCAACCCCTTTCCTAGCACACACACCGTACAGAGAGGCCATGATGGAAGATACCGGAGGCATCCGGTAGGCATGCCATCTGACCCGGGGCATGGGTGTTTCGGTTATAGCCGAAGGGGTAGCTCCCCTAGTTTGCGCATGGTATAAATTCTGTGATCCCATGCTACGTCGAGGTAGTAGCCTCCCCACTTAGAGTTTTGCTTGACAGGTGTCGTGGGTGATTCCAGACACCGGTGAGTTAAGCTGGTGTGTGCAAGTCAGGTGTGTTTTCAATTAAAAGACCGTAGACGGAATTAGTCCCGATGGACTAAAGAAATCCGCTACTCGTGGGTAAAGAGTACACACTCTGCAAAGATTAAACCTATTTGAATAGCCGTGTCCATGGTTAAGGATTACAGTCTGGGATGGGTCAAGTGTCGGTCTTAGTGTCGGTCTTAGTGTCGGTCTTCGGAGGAGAAACTGCTAAACCAGAACATGGATCATGATTTGTGACTTGTGTTGATTATGATGATTATGATTATTTTTATCATGGACTAACTATTGCCATTACTCGATTTATTGAGTATCCCTGGGACGGTTCTACCTCCTGGATATTCACTATGAATGTATTTCCTTTATAAGCCCTTTATGTGGTGTCGCTAAGACACCGGACTGTGGCATGCTTGTTGTTGTTTTACTTTATAAGCCCTTTATGTGGTGTCGCTGAGACGCCCGACTGTGGCATTACTGGTTATTTATTTCCCTTATAAGCCCTTTATGTGGTGTCACTAAGACACCCGACTGTGGCATGCTTGTTATTCGTTTACTTTATAAGCCCTTTATGTGGTGTATTTGAGACGCCTGATCGTGGCATTCTTGGTTATTTATTTCCCTTATAAGCCCTTTATGTGGTGTCACTTCGGCCTTGATCGTGGCATTACTGGTTATTTATTTCCCTTATAAGCCCTTTATGTGGTGTCGCTCAGACGCCCGACTGTGGCATTACTGGTTATTTATTTCCCTTATAAGCCCTTTATGTGGTGTCGCTCAGACGCCCGACTGAGGCATGCTTGTTATTTACCACCATTTCGAGACGTCGCTTCAGACATCGGAATGGTGCATTGTATTTCTTCCTCTGTCATTTCATATTCTTGTTACATATAAATAACCTGTTTGCATGCATCAGAGATTTTATTTTATGACTGACAATGCGATCATAGAATATTTCCGTGCACGATTATCATTTATATTATTCCCGTGTTCATAATGTTTGCGAGTACATTCAAAGTACTCACTGGCTTGTCCCTGGCTATTGTCTTGGCCAGATATCTTGCATGGAGAGGGGCATTGCGATGACCGCCCCGGAATCTAAGCAACGGAGACCGCAGCCTCGCGAAGATAGGAGTTAACCTGGTCAACTGTTCCCGTGGGAAATGAGTCCCATAGACACTGATGATCCACAAACCGCTTCCGCCATCAACCTCTAGAAACCAATTGTTGTACTCACAGGCCAGAATGGTCTTGTACCACATATTTTCTGTATATTGCTTGGAATTTCTGTATCAAGGTTGTGCCTCATCAGCTAACAGTAATCCTGGGGCTGGTGAGCACGACGGCCATTTTCTGGAAGATATTAACCGGAAAACCGGTCGCCACAATTAAGCTCGACTACGCTTCAGTCTATCACTCTCAAACTAACGGTCAAGTTGAGCGAGCAAATGGTCTAATTATGAGCGGCATCAAACCCAGATTAGTGCGGTCCCTCAAGGAATCTAACACACACTGGGTAGAGGAGCTCGACTCCGTACTTTGGGGGCTGCGGACCACTCCGAATCGCACGACCGTATTCACACCATTCTTTATGGTATACGGCGCAGAGGCAGTTCTTCCCTGCGACATAATTCATGACTCACCTTGCGTGCTCATGTACGAAGAAAGAGAAGCCGAGCTTGATCGGCAGGACAGTTTGGACGCCTTGGAGGAGGAGCGCGACGTAGCAAAAGCCCGTTCCGCATTCTATCAACAGCAGGCTCGAAGATATCAAAGCAGAGAATTACGGGCCAAAACTTACAATATTGGCGAGCTAGTTCGGGCCAGACGGTACGCCTGCTGGACAAGAAAAAGGACAAACTAAAGCCCAAACGGGAAGGTCCCTTTATCATCGACCAAGTCCTGACCGGTGGAGCGTACCGTCTGCGAGATGCATCGGATAACCGACTCGAGCCGAACCCATGGAACGCAGTACGTCTCCGAAGATTCTACGCCTAGCGCCGGATACTGAGTTCGTCTCCTTCCTCTGTCCATATTTTACATTTTAGATGTCTTCTATTTTTCTCCTTCTCCCTCCTTTTTCTTTCAAGCCTTGGAAGGCTCGTTAGCGCATTGTTTGACACCGACGCGCTATCGCCATTATACCTGGGGGCTTCTTTCACAGAAGCTTAATTATAAGGGCTTCATGCCCAATACATGTGTCACACTTCCGCATGTACCTTTTATTCACCATTATATGCATCGATATGACTTAAGTTTTGGCCAAGCTGGGTTGCCTGGCTCCTGTGCTTACCCCTACGTTCCCGATTGTTCGGCTAGGTGGTAAAGGGAGCACCTCTGCGATTGTTACTGCCGGGTCAGCCGGATGTGTACCTCAGACTGGGTGAAGCCGAAAGCTAGCGTTCTTAAGAGAATATTCGGTCGGTGAACTAAAAGAAGATTTCTTACCTATTTATTTATCTGCCCCCAGATGTTTTTCTGCTTTTTTCGCAGTCCGGACATGCACTTTAGGGCATGCCTCCCAGGGAAAGGAACCCCTAACGGAACTATTCTCCCTGGAAGATGTTTCTTACTAACCATGTAATATAACATAACTAGTTGGGCACTTGTCTGATAAAGCACTAATGACCCCTACGCCTAGTCTCCACGCATGCCCCGGTTTTTATATAACCACGAGGGTATTCGGACACACTCCGGACTATTGGGTCCCGAGGTTGAAGCGAAAAGGTCCGCTATGACAAACAATCTACAATCCGGCTAGAAGGCATTTTACATGTCACCTTAAATTACATAGTCAATTTGACTGACTGTGTTCCTCTTCAATGCCATCTAACGGGCTGTCTAGTTTACTGATCCTGCTGGGAATACTTTGGCCAATTCTACCGGCCGTACACTAAGCTCACAGGATCTCCTTCCCATCTGGCCCCACAGTCCGACCTCGCCATGTGGTTTGGGTCAGCCGTGTACCGTGTCTTCACCATGGCCCGAGCCTCCCTGGCGCCTTTGACGGCAGCCGATATCTTCCATAATCGAAGCACCGCCGCCCCGGAGCCTCTCCATAAGCTCCCCAAGGCCTTGGGCAGGGAGACAGATGGCCACAAGGCACGGGCAACGCTTTTCATCACCTGCCGAACTTGTTAAATGCAGTTGTAAGAGCTCGGAAGAAGGTCACCCGTAGAACCGGCATTTCCTCTGCGGGACGGCCTGTGAGCATACCTCTGAGACATAACTTTGTTAGTCGACTTCCTCGCCGAACTCTTTTTTTCAAAGTTCGTTTAAGCACTTACTAAAAATGTTGCGTCGAAGCCGACGGTTCTCCTTAACGGAGTCGCACACAGCTGGCACGAACATCTTTTAGTTCCTCACCCAACCGGGTGTTGGCATCTTGGAGATTATTTTTCTCCTGCCTCACCCTCGTAAGCACGTTCTCGCCGGCCTTTAACCGGCGCAAGAGCTGTTGCTTGTCCGGATCTACCCCGGCGCCATCTGCAATGTCATTGTCAGATCTATACACACGCCGCACTTCATAACATACTTATCTTCTGAAAGCGTATATTACCAGAGGGGGTCACTTTGGCTTCCCATGTCACGGCTTGTGCAGCCTCAAGTTGGGCTTTGCACTCTTCAAGCTCCTGGGACAGTTGGGTATTCTTTTCAGTAAGATCCTGCACAATAAATGATCCTTAAATCAGTTATTCTAACTATTTCAAGTCTCGGGGGATACTGGCATATATAACCGTTAAATTTCCTCACTCGTATGTCTTTCACATACTGCTTCGTGGCTCTGGCTAGACCATTTTGAGCAGCACGGAGGTGCGCATCTCCCGAATTGAAGGCGTTCAACGCTTCTTGGGAGAAACATGTGTCACGAAGAATTGTCCGGCGGCGCCTGTGATTCATGGCACTCTCCACCTCGGAGTTGGTGGCGGACAATCTGTCGGAGGAGCATCCGACGCACGCCTAGTGTTCGCCTCCGCTTCTGGGCCTGGCTTTGAAGCCTGGCTGGCGGAGGCTCGATTGGCAACCTCTCCGGATATAGTTCGGCGAGCGCTCTTTTTCCTAAAGAGAGCACGAGCGTTAGTATGCCTTTCGGAATAAAACCTGGGAATAAGGCAACATGCCTTACCGTTGCGCCGACGCTTTAGTCCGGACCGCACTTCTTTTCAGCCTGCTGGGCCTTGCTGCCCCTTGTTGGCTAGCCACCGCAGGTTCGGCCTTCCGCCTCAAGGGCTCCCCCTGCAAAACACCAATGATATACGGTGGTCAAAGATAAGAACGGAGGGATCATTTCTAAAGTATTGGGACTTCGATCTCAATTACCTGTGAGGCTGGAAATATTCCGGGGTAATCGGCCGTAATGGCAACCAAGGCATTGTCGATGCTCAGTTGGTAAAATACCCCATCGATCAGCTCCACAGATATGTCCGGATCCTCTTGGGAGGCCGGATCGAGGGACCGTTCCGGATCCTCAGGATGTGGAGGTGGGCTGTTTATATCCTTTACGTCCCGGCGCAATTCCTGCGTCAAAATCACAAGATAAGGTACTTAACTATGGGAATATGGAACGGATGGGCATAAAGAAATGTCCGCTTACCCAGCTTGGAGGGTTGTTCATAGAAAACCCGTCCTGAGGATTGACGCGAAGAAATTCTTCCTCTTCTCCCTTGTACAATGCGGACAAGATCTTCATCAGATCGGCGACCGATCCCGGCCCCTTATGGCCATGGCAGGTGGCATCATCCTCCCTGTTGAAATCCCACATGGGGTGGCCCCTATACTGGAGCGGCTGCACTCCCTGCATAATGCATGTGGCCATGACCCCGATCATGGTCAGTCCGGAATGAGCCAACAACCTTATTCGGCTCATCAGGTAAAGGACGTCCCTGTCATTTTCCCTCTGAGGGCTCCGTGGACGCCAGCTTAGGCGTTTCTTCAAAGGAGCATTACTGAACTCCGGAAGGCTGATGCGAACAGGGTCCGGCAAGGGGACATCTTCTATATAAAACCATTCCGAAGGCCAGTCTTCAGACGCATTCTTCGGGGTTCCGGATAGATATCCGGTCCCGGCGATGCGCCATAGTTCGGCTCCGCCCACTTGATATATCGACCCCTCCTGAGAACGGGGTACGAGGCAGAACAACCTCTTCCACAGCGTGAAATGAGCCTCGATGCCCAAAAACAGCTCGCAAAGGGCCACGAAGCCCGCAATATGCAGAATGGAGGCAGGCGTAAGGTTATGCAACTGGAAGCCATAGAACTCCAGGAGCCCCCAGAGAAACGGATGAATTGGAAATCCGAGCCCTCTTATCAAATAAGGGACAAGGCATACCCGCTCTCCTCGGGAGGGACCGGGACGCCTTCGCTTGTTTTCCGCCTTATAAGTGGCGAGTCCGCTCGAACCGAACCATGAAGGCTGGGGAAGAAACCCTTGTTTTGGAGCGTCACTAACTCGCCAAAGGGCCAGAGCATCTCTCCCAATCTCCGTGCTGGGGACTGGGAGGGCGAGGAGGAGGAGCGCGTCGACCATCCATGATGGAATGGGTTTCACGATGCGCCCGATGAAAGCTCATGAAGGGAAGGTGGTGTGATTCGGATCTAGATCCTCGTCTCTTATATAGGCAGCTCATTCGGCGCAGCTAGGGGGGTAAATGTAAAAATACCCTGGCTTTTCGCATTCATTCAACACGTGGAAGATGGCCATTATTGGGCGTGGAAGCCAAGGAGCGTGATATTTACAAGAAGCCGGACACTATTCAACAAGTACACAGGAATTGGAGAAGAACCCGCCTTGCAATACCGAAGACACCCACGCTCCGACTCGTCGTCATTGAAGCCTGGTTGGGGCTACCGAGGAGTCTGGATTAGGGGTGTCCGGATAGCGGACTATAGCCTTTGGCGGACTCTGGACTTTGAAGATACAAGATTGAAGACTTCGTCCGTGTCCGGATGGGACTTTCCTTGGCGTGGAAGGCAAGCTGGCAATACGGATATGTAGATCTCCTACCATTGTAACCGACTCTGTGTAACCCTAACCCTATTCGTGTCTATATAAACCGGAGGGTTTTAGTCCGTAGGAGGAACAACAATCATACCATAGGCTAGCTTCTAGGTTTAGCCTCTCGATCTCATGGTAGATCTACTCTTGTACTACCCATATCATCAATATTAATCAGCGGGAGTAGGGTTTTACCTACATCGAGAGGGCCCGAACATGGGTAAAAACATCGTGTCCCTTGTCTCCTGTTACCATCCGCCTAGACGCACAGTTCGGGACCCCCTACCCGAGATCCGCCGGTTTTGACACCGACAGGTCCCAAACTATGCATCTAAGGTCGATGGTAACAGGAGACAGGGGACACAATGTTTACCCAGGTTCGGGCCCTCTCTATGGAGGTAATACCCTACTTCCTACTTGATTGATCTTGATGAATATGAGTATTACAAGAGTTGATCTACCCCGGGATAGTAATGGCTAAAATCCTAGAAGTCTAGCTTGTATGACTATGATTCTGTATCCTCTACGGACCAAGCCCTCCGGTTTAAATAGACACCGGAGGGGACTAGGGTTTTAAAAGTCGGTTACAGAGAAGGGAATCTTCATATCCAGATGCCAAGCTTGCCTTCCACGCCAAGGAGAGTCCCATACGGACATGGGAGAAAGTCTTCGGTCTTCATATCTTCACTGCCCATCAGTCCGGCCCATGTCTAACAGGTCGGACGCCCGAGGAGCCCTTAGTCCAGGACTCCCTCAGTAGCCCCTGAACCAGGCTTCAATGGCGAGATGTCCGGCGCACAGATTGTCTTCGGCATTGCAAGGCGGGTTCCTTCTCCGAATAGTCCAACACAGTCTTCGGACACAACGAACGTGTCCGGCTCTGCAAAACAAATCCCACACAAAACCGCAGAGAGCATAATATTCCACGAGTCCTATCTGCCGACAACTTTTCTGTAGCGTGACATCACGTCCCTTCCCGGTTATTATTTTGAACCATTTTTGGCCTGTCGCTCCACGTTTTGTGACACGGTTTTATTGGCACATCTTGTCGAAGCAGAGATCGTGTCCCCTTATTGTGGGATTCTCATCAATACGAGCGTGGGTAACCCAACCGTTCGGTTGGCATGTTTCCTTAGGAGTAGGCAGGTTTTAAGGCTTAGGAGGAGGCGGTCGATATTCATCGCCTTTATACAGGGGCTAAGACCCGTCCCTCCCCTCTGCGTCAAACCTTTCAAGTCATGTCCGGACCCAACCCTCAAGGCCGGTGGGTGGCTTCTTCTGTCACAGAGGAGGATATCGCGAAGCTCCGGGCGGCAAGATACCTGACCGCGGAAATCCCCCAAAGGCTTCCTGCCCAAGGGCAGGTTATTCCCACTCCCAGATCCAGTGAGAGGGTCATGTTTATCTCCCACTTCCTCCGAGGGCTAGGGTTCGCTCTCCACCCCTTTGTTCGAGGGCTTATGTTCTATTACGGGCTAGATTTTCACGATCTAACTCCGGACTCCTTCCTTCATATCTCGGCGTTCATTATCACATGTGAGGCCTTCCTCCGTGTTCCCCCACACTTCGGCTTGTGGCTTAAGACCTTTAATGTGAAGCCGAAGGTAGTCGACGGGAAACAAGCGGAGTGCGGTGGTGCTGCAGTGAGCAAACTCATCAACGCTCCTTGGCTAAAAGGATCCTTCTCAGAATCTTCCGACTTATGGCAGCGGGAGTGGTTTTACATTACTGAACCCCGCAGTACCAAGTGGGAAGCTACACCGGCGTTTCGATCTGGCCCTCCAATTCAGCTCGCATCATGGGTTAATAAGGGGTTGGACTGGGGATCAATTGATGAAGTGCAGACTCTACAGAGCCGCATACGGAATCTCCTTGAGAAGAACACCGAACTCATCGACGTGATTCAAGTAATGTTAGTCCGTCGGGTCCTCCCGTGCCAGCGACGGCCACTCCATATGTGGGAGTTCAATTTGGAAGGACCACGAACCCTTCAGCACTTCTTTGGTGCGACGCACAGAGGAATGTGGAAGTTATTTTTTGGGACACGAAAACAATGGCCGGATACGATAGAGGACATAGGCCTCGATTCCAACCATCCGGATACCCCGGTAACCACTTGACTGCCGAACACAGTTTTAGTTAAACATCTCATAATAGGATACTGAGAAAACCACCTTTTTCTAGGGCTGGATAAAGAAGGCGGAGCGAATCCGGTCTTCGGCCCCTCTCCCTGAAGACTCAGCTAGTCCCGTGCTAACAAGGATTCTGGTCCTGGCGCCATGCCAAGTGCCTGTGAGGGAGGACAATAAGGAGAGCGAGGGAGTCAAAGGTAGCCTCGGAGGTACACCAAACACTGTGTCCGGGGAGATTAAGGCTCCTTTTTATGAAGACAAAAGAGAAGGAGAAGCTGTCATCCTTTCTCCTCATAGTAAGAAAAGGGCCACCTCCGAAATTTGGGAGGCAAAGGCTCCTAAGCGAGGTAAGACGGCCCTGTCAGGTGGTTCGGGCTCGGAAGGCGACGTTGTCGCACAGTTCCTCCATAAGGACAAGCCTTCAGCCGGACCGTAAGTGAATCAAAGTGTTTTAAACATATCCCGTCCCTCTTCCTATTACCAAGGTGGCATTTAATATATATATATATATATATATATATATATATATATATATATATATATATATTTGCAGTCCGGCGTGCAGTCTTCCTCAACAGTCCTCCTCCTCGGGGGATCTGCTTCCGGAGATGATGGAAAGCGAAACGCCTCCACAGGCTTCCTCGCCCAATAGGGCGGACGACTTCGAGGTGTCGTCCCGGAGGATCCTTCCCGATCAACAAGTGATGCGGGGGACATCGAAGACAACGCTCGAAGGTGAAACTTCGGTCGGCTAGGGCCCGGGTGTGTCGCCCCGATGGGGATCAGCCATAAAGGTCTCGGACTATCCAGTTTACAGTCGGGGACGACTCCAGAGTCAGGTGAACATGCCCCTTCAAAGGGAGTCTACGCTCCCACTGCTGCCCCAGGAATCCGGAGGCACCGGATACAATGATGGGCATGTTGCAACATGCATCCGTCTCGGAGGAACACCATACCTTAATGAGTACGGTGGTTGAAAGGATTCTGTCCGCGAAAAGCGGTTTGAACGAAGCCTTCATGGGCCTGCTAAGAGGCTTTGAGGTACGTACGATAATATTTTCAATTGTGCTCTATACGCAAAATGCACCTGTGTATAGATAGTAGCCCCTGAGACTCTGGTTGGCGTCCAAAGGAGGCAATCAGAGGATCGAAAAAGATGTGCCCAGGAGATAGTCTAATTAATTGAAACACAGGTTGTTACCTTCATGACGACTGCCCATGCTACGGAGGTTGCAGGTCTGAAGCAAAAACTTGATGTGGCGGTATGTGTTTGGGGCAGTCAGTGTCGGTGTCAAAACCAGCGGATCTCGGGTAGGGGGTCCCGAACTATGCGTCTAAGGTGGATGGTAACAGGAGGCGGGGGACACGATGTTTACCCAGGTTCGGGCCCTCTCGATGGAGGTAATACCCTACTTCATGCTTGATTGATCTTGATGATATGAGTATTACAAGAGTTGATCTACCACGAGATCGTAGAGGCTAAACCCTAGAAGCTAGCCTATGGTATGATTGTTGTTGTCCTACGGACTAAACCCTCCGGTTTATATAGACACCGGAGGGGGCTAGGGTTACACAGAGTCGGTTACAAGGGAGGAGATCTACATATCCGTATTGCCAAGCTTGCCTTCCACGCCAAGGGGAGTCCCATCCGGACACGAGACGAAGTCTTCAATCTTGTATCTTCATAGCCCAACAATCTGGCCAAAGGATATAGTCCGGCTGTCCGAGGACCCCCCTAATCCTGGACTCCCTCAGTAGCCCCTGAACCAGGCTTCAATGACGATGAGTCCGGCGCGTAGATTGTCTTCGGCATTGCAAGGCGGGTTCCTCCTCCGAATACTCCACAGAAGATTTTCAACACAAGGATAGTGTCCGGCTCTGCAAAACAAATTCGACATACCACCGTAGAGAGAATAATATTTCTACAAATCTAATCTGCTGACACATTCTGCAGCATGACATCATACCATGGCCCGGTCATTATTCGAACCGTTTTTGTCAACCAACCACTGCACATATTGTGAGGCAGTTTTCCTGGCACGTCTTGTCGAAGCAGAGATCGTGTCCCCTTATCACGGGATTCTCATCAATACGGGTGTGGGTAACCCAACCGCGCCATCAATTACGGTGCTTGGGGAATAAGCGGTTTTACCAGGCAAATGGGGAGGCGCACAATCCCTGCTGCCTTTATAAGGGAATAAGGACTCCCTTTCGCACCCATGCTTTCCACTTCCCGGTTCATTCCCCTCCGCCCAAGCTCCAGCACCCAAGCGTTCATCTTCTCTGCCTTCTGAAGATGTCCGGATCTGGAGCAGGAGGCAAATGGATGGCCTCTACCTTCCGAGAGAGGGATATCAAAAGGCTTCGGGAGGCCGGGTACCTGGCCAAGAAAATCAGCCACCGTCTCCCGACGGGGACAGATCGTCCCTACTCCGGAACCCCATGAGAGGGTTGTATTCCTCCCTCACTTTGTCCACGGGCTAGGGTTTCCCCTCCACCCATTCATTTGCGGCATCATGTATTACTATGGGATCGACCTTCACGATCTGTCCCCTATTCCTTCCTCAACATCTCGACATTCATTGTCGTGTGCGAGGCTTTACTCCGCATCTTACCGCACTTCGGTTTATGGCTGAAGATTTTTAATGTGAAGCCCAAGGTGGTTGGCGGCGAGCATGCTAAGTGCGGGGGCGCTATGGTGAGCAAGATACCCAATGTCATATGGCCAACGGAAACCTTTAATGATTCTGTCAAGGAGTGGCAACAGCAGTGGTTCTATATCACTGAGCCGCGCGGCACGGAATGGGCCGCCACTCCCGAGTTTCGATCCGGTGCCCCCCTATGGCTTACATCCTGGGTCAAGAAGGGCCTGGACAGGTCCTCGTCCAATGAACTGTCGGTGCCCCAGACGCGCGTTAAAGATATGGGAGACAAGAACATTGAACTTGTCAATGTAGTCCAGGTGATGTTAGTTCGCCGGATCCTGCCTTTTCAACACCGGACTTGCAATCTATGGGAATTCGATCCGGCCAGGCACCAAACCTTGCGAGAGCTTTTCGGCTCCTCGCACAAGGACATCTGGAAGGTGCTTTTCAAGTCCAGCAAATCATGTCCGGACTCCACCGAGGACCGCGGGTACCAACTGTCCCTCCCTGCAAGTTCGGTAAGTCATCAAACTTTTTATCCGCGTAACCAAAAGGAAGCGCTTAACGTGTTTTATACAACTCTCCCAGGGCTGGACGAAGAAGGCAGAATGGATCCATTGTCCGGCCCCGCTGCCCGAAGAACCGGCCATCCCACTTCTGACGAAGATGCTGGTCCCGGCGCCTTACAATGTGCCGAAGAAGACGGCCGAAAAGGAGGCCAAAAAGAACTGGGGCGGCCTTCGTCGCCGCGGCACTTCGGACACAATATCCTAAGGCTCTGATGCCCATTCCGCCTCTGAAGAGGACGAGGACAAGGAGGAAGACGAATCCCCTGCGGGGAGAAGAAAGAAGAGGACGGTCGCCATACACTTGGAGGCCGAGCTGCCCAAAAGGGGAAAGGCTCCTCTTCCGGAGGAGTCCACTGCCACCGCCGACAGCGGCCCGACATGGCATCCCAGGGCCCGGCCCCTGGTGAACTCATAAGTATATGAAATCCGAGTATGTTTTAGGCGTCCAGACTTATCATGGCATAGTATTTTAACCTAAGCCATATTTTTTGTAGTCCGGCGAGGTCTGGTACCAAACAATCCTCATCGGAGGATTCGCTGAGCTCGGATGCTATGGAGAGCGGGACGCCCCAAAGACCCCTTCCTCCAAACAGGTGCATAACACTGAGGCTTCATCCCAGAAGGACCCCGGCCAAGGAGGAGAGGAAAAGACCATGAAGGCGGCGCCTGGAGGTCAAATTTCAGGGGCCGGACACATGGGGAAAAAGATTCCCATGGGAGCAGACGGCGGGGGCCATCTTGAATTCGGCTCCCAGCTGGATGCAATTCAGGAGATCTATACGGCTCAATCAAGGTGCAGCCTCCTCACCGGAGGGGCGTGCCTGTTCCACCGGCAACCTCTGTCCAACCAGAGGTGTCGGATGCTTTGTTGGTGGCACTGAAGAGCGCCTCCATCGTTGATGAACACCGTGCCCTTATGGGTGCGGTGATTTAGAAGATTCAGTCAGCTGAGAGTGGACTGAATGAAGCCTGTATCAGCCTTATAAGAGGCTGTGAGGTATGTTTTATGAGTTTTTGAAGAGTGTCATAGTATAGATAGTAGCCCCTGATACACTGTTCGGTGAATGAAAGAACCGGACAGAGGATCGAATTTATGTTCGCAGGAAGACTCATTGAATGACATCTATTTCTCTTCTGTTATAAGCAGGCGTCTGTATTGGTTGCTGCCTCTCATACTGCGGAGATCTCCAGACTGGATCAAAGTCTGGAGCGGGCCAAAGAAGAACTTGGCCAGTTGAAAATGCAGTTGAGAGATAAACAAGTTATGCACAAGTCTTATTCGCGTTTATCGCGAATGAATTTTCAGTATGAAATAAGCTTCATGATTTGCGCTAGGGATTGTGACCGAAGTCGAGGCCCTTAAGAAGGCTATGGCCGAGGCCAAGAAAAAGGCAGCCACAGAGCAGGCTCTTCGTGAGAAGCATGAGGCCAGGGTTATTAAAGCTGAGCAGGAGCTACAAGAGGCTGGGAGGAAATGCGAGACCTTGGAGCAGAGTTTAACGGAGAAAGAATCCGAACTCACCAAGGCGCATCAGACCACGAGCGATGCCCGAGGGGAAACTCAAAGCGCCCTGCAGGGGATCCAAGAGGCAAGAAAGATCACGGCGGGTAAGGCTTTTTCCATGTAAAGCAAGTATTTGAGGGGAAAACTATGTTTCTAATTTTGAGTCCGGATTTCTCAGGGGTATCTGCCGAGCTACCTCGCAGCATATCAGATGCCGCCCAATTCTACCGAGACGAAGAAAGGAACACTGCAGATAAGCTCTTCTAGTCGCAATATTTGGCACCGAATTATCCGGTGCCTTTTGCCGATCAACTGAAACAGCTGATCGAACTGCATAAGGCGGCGGAACTAGCCATGAAAGATTTGGTTATCCGGCTATGGCCTGCCGAACCGATTCCAAGCAGCTACTTCGGGCTCGTGAAGCAGCTTGTAAGCCCTTGCCCTTGACTTGACGTTATCAAGCGGTCGGTCTGTATAGAAGGTGCGCGAATGGCCTTCGCCCGTGCAAAGGTGCACTGGGGGAAGATGGATGCTGAAAAGCTGATGACCGAAGGACCGCCAGAGGGGAAGGAGCACCGCAAGCCCGAATTATATTATGAGAGTGTCCGGAAAGGATCCTACCTTGCAGCGGAGCTATGCACCAAGGACATTATATTTCCATGAATGCAATCATGTTGTCCTTTGTAATGTTTGAACAAGGTCATTTTTTTATTGCCTGTTATATAAAATTTTACCCTCCTGTGCGACTGTTTTATATGTTAAACTTGAGAGTTGGCCAGTCGTCTGCTTCTGCCCCCACGTAAGAAGTACGGGGGTGTTCGGGATAACCCTGAGCACTCTTTATCCCAGTTTTGGGTCCTTCGAAGGAGGTGCTCAGCACAACGAACCAGGCAATCGGACTATAGGGCTTTATCACTCTCACTTAGCCATAGGAGCTTTAGTAAGGTAGGCGCAGCCCCTGGTGTTCGGAAGACCGTACTAGGGGCTCTATGAGCACCTGATCGGAAGAAAACCGATTAAATGACGCTGCATTGGTTATGGCATTATGCGGAGAAATCCTTAAAGATTTTGTGACCTCTCGAACAGATGACCAGCTCTCGCCGTATCATGACAGTCAGTTTTTGGCTTTCTCTACTGAGGTGCTCGTCCGGAAGAACTAGGACACAATCGCAGTAGTTCCCCCAGTGCTACCTTAGCCGATATAGCGGAACATAAGGTACCGAAACATGGGAGCTGGGCAAACCCAACTATTGACCCAAGACATGATTTAGAGCTGATGCATATAATGCTATAGGTTCGGGGTGCCGAACTTCCATGAAGGTGTTCGGACTTTATAGCCATGTTATGGGTGAAGCCCCTGGCATATTTAAGGCATATCGCCGTGTACGGATGCCACTTGACAAAAGAATTTTAATAAGAAATAATAGCAGGTAAGCGTCATATAAATCCACATGTTGTATTTGAATAGTATGTCTATGCGTATGAGTACAGGTAATGTGATAAAAAAGGAATATGATTGCGGAACCTGCTGAGACCAGGGGAAGAAGCTGAGTGCGGATCCGTAATATAGCCGGATGGTCACTGTGGGGAATGTCTAAGGATTCCCTTGCATGTTCAAGCTGCCTCCGTATAGCCCGTCCTGGTCGGCGCAAAGGTGAACCTGCGAAGGAAACATAAGAAATGTTTGCGTGCCGGAGAGCGGTTGAGCCGCTGAGTGCGGCCTATCCTGGCCTTCGCCGGAGTGTTTAATTGAGCTCTGGACGAGCCGGGCTATCCTTCCGCAAAGTAGTTCGGAGTCCCTTGACGGTGTCCGGGATCCTGACGTCAACTCGAGGTTCGGCTGCATTGCTGCTCGTTGCTTCTGCTGCTAAGGCAGTGGTGTACTTGTTGGTGCCGAGGGAGGATTCGGCCTTGCCATTGACCGTGATGACGCCTGATACGTCTCCAACGTATCTATAATTTTTTATTGCTCCATGCTATATTATCTACTATTTTGGGCAATATTGGGCTTTATTATCCACTTCTATATTATTTTTGGGACTAACCTATTAACCGGAGGCCCAGCCCAGATTTGCTATTTTTTGCCTATTTCAGTGTTTTGAAGAAAAGGAATATCAGACGGAGTCGAAACGGAACAAAATCAACTAGAGAAGTTATTTTTGGAACGAAAGCTACCCGATGGACTTGGACCCCATGTCAAGGAAGGAACGAGGAAGCCACGAGGGTGGGGGCGCGCCCACCCCTTAGGGCGCGCCCCCTGCCTCGTGGGGCCCTCGTGGCTCCCCTGACGTGCTTCTTCCGCCTATATAACTCCACGTACCCTAAAACTTCCAGAACATAGAGTAGATCGGGAGTTCCGCCATCACGAAACCTCCAAAGCCACCAAAAACCAATCGGGACCCTGTTCCGGCACCCTGCCGGAGGGGGGAACCCTCACATGTGGCCATCTTCATCATCCCGGTGCTCTCCATGACGAGGAGGGAGTAGTTCACCCTCGGGGCTGAGGGTATGTACCAGTAGCTATGTGTTTGATCTCTCTCTCTCGTGTTCTCTCTCGTGTTCCCTCTATGGCACGATCTTGATGTATCCCGAGCTTTGCTATTGTAGTTGGATCTTATGATGTTTCCCCCCTCTACTCCCTTGTGATGAATTGAGTTTCCCCTTTGAAGTTATCTTATCGGATTGAGTCTTTTATGAGAACACTTGATGTATGTCTTGCCGTGTTTATCTGTGGTGACAATGGGATATCATGTGCCACTTGATGTATGTTTTGGTGACCAACTTGCGGGTTCCGCCCATGAACCTATGCATAGGGGTTGGCACACGTTCTTGACTCTCCGATAGAAACTTTGGGGCACTCTTTGAAGTACTTTTATGTTGGTTGGATGAATCTGAGATTGTGTGATGCATATCATAGAATCATGCCCACGGTTACTTGAGGTGACAATGGAGTATCTAGGTGACATTAGGGTTTTGATTGATTTGTGTCTTAAGGTGTTATTCTAGTACGAACTCTTTAATAGATCGATCCGAAAGAATAGCTTTGAGGTGGTTTCGTACCCTACCATAATCTCTACGTTTGTTCTCCGCTATTAGTGGCTTTGGAGTGACTCTTTGTTGCATGTTGAGGGATTGTTATATGATCTATCTATGTTATTATTGTTGAGAGAACTTGCACTAGTGAAAGTATGAACCCTAGGCCTTGTTTCCTATCATTGCAATACCGTTTGTGCTCACTTTTATCATTAGTTACCTTGTTGTATTTATTATTTCAGATTACAAATACCTATATCTACCATCCATATTGCACTTGTATCACCATCTCTTCGCCGAACTAGTGCACCTATACAATTTACCATTGTATTGGGTGTGTTGGGGACACAAGAGACTCTTTGTTATTTGGTTGCAGGGTTGCTTGAGAGAGGCCATCTTCATCCTACGCCTCCCATGGATTGATAAACCTTAGTTCATCCACTTGAGGGAAATTTGCTACTGTCCTACAAACCTGTGCACTTGCAGGCCCAACAACGTCTACAAGAAGAAGGTTGTGTAGTACACATCAAGCTCTTTTCTGGCGCTGTTGCCGGGGAGGCTAGGTAAGTGAAGGTATATCTTTAGATATTTCAATCGAATCTTTTTGTTTCTTGTTTTAGCACTAATCTAGTTTATAAAATAAAATTACAAAAAAATGGAATTAAGTTTGTCTCATACGCTTCAACTTTTTAATATCTTTCGTGAGTATGATGGAAATGAAAATTGTGCCAAAGTACTAGAAGAAGAATTACATAGAATGCTTGGCATAAAATATGTGAATGGTGAGCATGATTGCAATGTTGTTAGTATGAATTCCTTGAATATCCATGATGCTAATGATATGCAAAGCCACAAGCTTGGGGAAGCTATGTTTGATGAAGATGATATTTTTTGTCCCCCAAGCTTTGATGAGCAAATTTACTATGATGAAAGCATGCCTCCTATCTATGATGAGTATTTTGATGACACATATGCTATAAATAATAATGATAACCATGAAACTTGTCATCTTGATCTTAATTTTCAATCACATGATAGTTGTTTTGTTGAGTTTGCTCCCACTATTATTCATGAGAAGAAATTTACTTATGTGGAGAGTAATAAAATTTCTATGCAAGTAGATCATGAAAAGAATGCTTTAGGTGCTGGTTATATTGTTGAATTCATTCATGATGCTACTGAAAATTATTATGAGGGAGGAATATATGCTTGTAGGAATTGCAATAATATCAAATTTCATCTCTATGTGCTTAAAATCTTGAAGTTGTGCTTGTTTTACCTTCCTATGCAAGTTGATTCTTGTTCCCATAAGTTGTTTTCTCACAAAATCCCTATGCATAGAAAGTGGGTTAGACTTAAATGTTCTAGTTATATTCTTCATGATGCTCTCTTTATGTTTCAATTCTTATCTTTTATGTGAGCATCATTGAAATCATAATGCCTAGCTAGGGGCGTTAAACGATAGCGCTTGTTGGGAGGCAACCCAATTTTATTTCAGTTTCTTGACTTTTGGTTCTGTATAGGAATAAATAATTCATCTAGCTTCTGTTTAGATGTGTTTTTGTGTTTTAATTAGTTTGTGCCAAGTAGAACCTTTGGGAAGACTTGGGTGAAGTCTTTACGATCATGCTGTAAAAAAACAGAAACTTTAGCGCTCACGAGATTAGCTTCAACTTTTTACTGGAGAGAGATATTTAGTTGATTCTTTTTGCAGATGATTACTAGACAAATTCCTCAGGTCCACATATTTATTTTAGAATTTTTGGAGTTCCAGAAGTTTGCATTAGTTACAGATTACTACAGACTGTTCTGTTTTTGACAGATTCTGTTTTCATTGTGTTGTTTGCTTATTTTGATGAATCTATGGCTAGTAAAATAGTTTATAAACCATAGAGAAGTTGGAATACAGTATATTTAACACCAATATAAATAAGGAATGAGTTCATTACATTACCATGAAGTGGTGTTTTGTTTTCTTTCGCTAACGGAGCTTACAAGTTTTCTGTTAAGTTTTGTGTTGTGAAGTTTTCAAGTTTTAGGTAAAGATTCGATGGACTATGGAGTGGCAAGAGCCTAAGCTTGGGGATTCCCAAGGCACCCCAAGGTAATATTCAAGGATAACCAAGCGTCTAAGCTTGGGGATGCCCCGGATGGCATCCCCTCTTTCGTCTTCGTTCATCGGTAACTTTACTTGGAGCTATATTTTATTCACCACATGATATGTGTTTTGCTTGGAGCGTCATTTTATATTGTTAGTATTGGCTTGCTGTTATTTATAATAATGTTTTGCATCTTTAGTTTCAATAAAAAAGTCAAGGATAGCCTTTGCCATGCTTATTTTGCTAGTATACATATTGCTGTTTGAAAACAGAAAGTTTACCGATGTTGCAAAAATTACCTAGAAAAGTCAGAGAGTGGTATAATGTTGAATCTTTTTGAATATTGAGCTCTGATAAATTTATTACAGTGGGAATTTTAGTTCATAATTTTTGGAGTTAGGGAAGTATTGATACTCTTGCATTCTTCACAGACTATACTGTTTTGGCAGATTGCTGTTATGTTTGCATTGTTTGCATATGTTTGCTTGTTTAATGATTCTATTTGAGGATAGGAGTATTAAATATGCAGAGGCATTTAGTATGCAATGTTGAATAATAATTTTAGTGATTTGTTACAGTAGGAAATGATAAGGTTTTGCATTGGTTTATACTAACCTATCTCACGAGTTCTTGTTGAGTTTGTTGTGAATGAAGCTTTTGATAAAAAAGAGAAACCATGATATGAGAGGAATTAAGGAAACACAAAATTTCAAGCTTGGGGATGCCCAAGGCACCCCAAGATAATATTTCAGGAAGTCTCAAGCATCTAAGCTTGGGGATGCCCCGGTAGGCATCCCACCTTTCTTCTTCAACAACTATCGGTTAGTATCGGTTGAACCTAAGTTTTTGCTTCTTCACTTGAGTTGTGCTATCCTTGCAATGTAGTTTTATTTAGTTTTGCTTGCTGTTTGAATAAAGTACCAAGATCTGAAATTATTAAATGGGAGAGTCTTCATATAGTTGCATAATTATTCGACTACTCATTGATCTTCACTTATATCTTTCGGAGTTGTTTGTCATTTGCTCTAGTGCTTCACTTATATCTTTTAGAGCACGGTGGTGTTGTTTTATAGAAACTATTGATCTCTCATGCTTCACTTAGATTATTTTCAGAGTCTTAAGTAGCATGGTAATTTGCTTAAATAATCCTAATATGCTAAGCATAAAAGATTTGTAAGAATTATTATGAGTGTGTTGAATAATATGAGAAGTTTGATGCTTGATAATTGTTTTGAGATATGAAGATGGTGATATTAGAGTCATGCTAGTTGAGTAGTTGTGAATTTGAGAAATACTTGTGTTAAAGTTTGTGATTCCCGTAGCATGCACGTATGGTGAACCGTTATGTGATGAAGTCAGAGCATGATTTATTTATTGATTGTCTTCCTTATGAGTGGCGGTCGGGGACGAGCGATGGTCTTTTCCTACCAATCTATCCCCCTAGGAGCATGCGCGTAATACTTTGCTTTGATAACTTTGTAGATTTCTGCAATAAATATATGAGTTCTTTATGACTAATGTTGAGTCCATGGATTATACGCACTTTCCCTTCCTTCCACCATTGCTAGCCTCTCTAATACCGCGCACCTTTCGCCGGTATCATACACCCACCATATACCTTCCTCAAAACAGCCACCATACCTACCTATTATGGCATTTCCATAGCCATTCCGAGATATATTGCCATGCAACTTTCCACCATTCCGTTTATCATGACACATTCAACATTGTCATATTGCTTTGCATGATCATGTAGTTGACATCGTATTTGTGGCAAAGCCACCGTTCATAATTCTTTCATACATATCGCTCATGAGTCATTGCACATCCCGGTACACCGCCGGAGGCATTCATATAGAGTCATATTTTGTTCTAAGTATCGAGTTGTAATTGTTGAGTTGTAAGAAAAATAAAATTGTGATGATCATCATTATTAGAGCATTGTCCCAGTGAGGAAATGATGATGGAGACTATGATTCCCCCACAAGTCGGGATGGGACTCCAGACGAAAAAAGAAAAAAAAAGAAAAGAGGCCATAAAAAAGAGAAAAGGCCCAAACAAAAAAATAAGAGAAAAAGAGAGAAGGGACAATGCTACTATCCTTTTACCACACTTGTGCTTCAAAGTAGCACCATGATCTTCATGATAGAGAGTCTCATATGTTGTCACTTTCGTATACTAGTGGGCATCTTTCATTACAGAACTTGGCTTTTATATTCCAATGATGGGCTTCCTCAAATGCCCTAGGTCTTCGTGAGCAAGCGAGTTGGATGCACACCCACTTAGGTTCTTTTGTTGAGCTTTCATATACTTATAGCTCTAGTGCATCCGTTGCATGGAATCCCTACTCACTCACATTGATATCTATTGATGGGCATCTCCATAGCCCGTTGATACGCCTAGTTGATGTGAGACTATCTTCTCCCTTTTTGTCTTCTCCACAACCACCATTCTATTCCACATATAGTGCTATATACATGGCGCACGCTCATGTATTGCGTGAAGATTGAAAAAGTTTTGAGAATGTCAAAAGTATGAAACAATTGCTTGGCTTGTCATCGGGGTTGTGCATGATTTAAATACTTTGTGTGCTGAAGATAGAGCATAGCCAGACTATATGATTTTTTAGGAATAACTTTCTTTGGCCATGTTATTTTGAGAAGACATAATTGCTTTGTTAGTATGCTTGAAGTATTATTATTTTTATGTCAATATGAACTTTTGTCTTGAATCTTTCGAATCTGAATATCCATATCACAAGTAAGAATAATTATATTGAAATTATGCCAAGTAGCACTCCGCATCAAAACATATCTTTTTATCATTTACCTACTCGAGGACGAGCAAGAATTAAGCTTGGGGATGCTTGATATGTCTCCAACGTATCTATAATTTTTGATTGCTCCATGCTATATTATCTACTGTTTTGGGCAATATTGGGCTTTATTATCCACTTTTATATTATTTTTGGGACTAACCTATTAACCGGAGGCCCAGCCCAGATTTGCTGTTTTTTTGCCTATTTCAGTGTTTTGAAGAAAAGGAATATCAGACGGAGTCGAAACGGAATGAAATTTACTAGAGAAGTTATTTTTGGAACGAAAGCTACCCGATGGAATTGGACCCCACGTCAAGGAAGGAACGAGGAAGCCACGAGGGTGGGGGGCGCGCCCACCCCCTAGGGCACGCCCCCTGCCTCGTGGGGCCCTCGTTGCTCCCTTGACGTGCTTCTTCCGCTTATATAACTCCACGTACCCTAAAACTTCCAGAACAGAGAATAGATTGGGAGTTTCGCCGCCGCAAAACCTCCAGAGCCACCAAAAACCAATCGGGACCCTGTTCCGGCACCCTGCCGGAGGGGGAAACCCTCACCTGTGGCCATCTTCATCATCCCGGCGCTCTCCATGACGAGGAGGGAGTAGTTCACCCTCGGGGCTGAGGGTATGTACCAGTAGCTATGTGTTTGATCTCTCTCTCTCTCTCTCTCTCTCTCTCTCTCTCTCTCTCTCTCTCTCTCTCGTGTTCTCTCTCGTGTTCCCTCTATGGCACGATCTTGATGTTTCCTGAGCTTTGCTATTGTAGTTGGATCTTATGATGTTGCCCCCCCTCTACTCCCTTGTGATGAATTGAGTTTCCCCTTTGAAGTTATCTTATCGGATTGAGTCTTTTATGAGAACACTTGATGTATGTCTTGCCGTGTTTATCTGTGGTGACAATGGGATAGCATGTGCCACTTGATGTATGTTTTTGTGACCAACTTGTGGGTTCCGCCCATGAACCTATGCATAGGGGTTGGCACACATTCTTGACTCTCCGGTAGAAACTTTGGGGCACTCGTTGAAGTACTTTTATGTTGGTTGGATGAATCTGAGATTGTGTGATGCATATCGTATAATCATGCCCACAGATACTTGAGGTGACAATGGAGTATCTAGGTGACATTAGGGTTTTGATTGATTTGTGTCTTAAGGTGTTATTCTAGTACGAACTCTTTAATAGATCGATCCGAAAGAATAGCTTTGAGGTGGTTTCGTACCCTACCATAATCTCTACGTTTGTTCTCCTCTATTAGTGGCTTTGGAGTGACTCTTTGTTGCATGTTGAGGGATTGTTATATGATCTATCTATGTTATTATTGTTGAGAGAACTTGCACTAGTGAGAGTATGAACCCTAGGCCTTGTTTCCTATCATTGCAGTACCGTTTGTGCTCACTTTTATCATTAGTTACCTTGCTGTATTTGTTATTTCAGATTACAAATACCTATATCTACCATCCATATTGCACTTGTATCACCATCTCTTCGCCAAACTAGTGCACCTATACAATTTACCATTGTATTGGGTGTGTTGGGGACACAAGAGACTCTTTGTTATTTGGTTGCAGGGTTGCTTGAGAGAGACCATCTTCATCCTACGCCTCCCACGGATTGATAAACCTTAGGTCATCCACTTGAGGGAAATTTGCTACTGTCCTACAAACCTGTGCACTTGCAGGCCCAACAACGTCTACAATAAGAAGGTTGTGTAGTAGACATCAACACCGCATGGACCGTGCATCTTGAGTTTACGATAGGCGTAATGTGGCACCGCGTTGAATCGAGCGAACGCGGTTCGTCCAAGTAGTGCCTGATAATCACTGCAGAAAGGGACGATTTCCAAGATTAACTCTTCGGTATGGTAATTTTCTGGTGATTCGAAGACTACCTCAAGGGAAATGGAGCCTGTACAACTGGCTTCCACACCTGGTTTAATGCCTCTGAAAATGGCTTTAGTGGGTTTGATCACCGAGTGATCGATGCCCATCTTGTGCACTGTGTCCTGGTATAGCAGATTTAGACTGCTGCCTCCATCCATAAGGACTCGAGTGAGGTGGAACCCGTCAATTATTGGGTCGAGGACTAGTGCGGCTGGAATGCCCTGATTGGTTTTAACCGGATGATCCGTGCGGTTGAAGGTGACCGACCCTAGTTTATATTGTGGGATGACTAGTTCCGTTAAGTCGGCATCCCTAAGGGTGCATATCCGGTCCGAGTTGGGAATTTGGGTGGTATTTACCACATTCACCGATTGAATATGCGGGGGAAATTTCTTTTGCCCTCCTGTATTCGGTGATCTGGGCTCTTCGTCGCCATCATCGCTTTGAGACCCCCCTTCTCCGTTTTTGGCGCCTGCCCTGCCGGCTGGTTTGAAGACCCAGCATTCTCTGTTGGTATGGGTGGCTTGCGTTCCTGGGGTGCCATGAATTTGGCATTGGTGATCGAATATGCAGTCCAGACTGGATGGACCCTAATTGTTATTTTTGGGTACCCTTTCCGCTGACCGGATTTTGAGCCCCTAAACCCGGCATTAACTGTCGTATTTTCGGCGTTTTCACCATATTTGCGGCGCTTGTGCTTGTTGCGTCGTGGTTTGCCGTTGCTATCTCTGGCCTCTGACGTGCCAGGTTTGCTTGCTGTATTGTTACTACGAGCCAACCAGCTATCTCCGCCCGCGCAAAAGTGGGTCATAAGTGTCGTGAGGGCTGCCATTGATTTTGGCTTCTCCTGACCGAGGTGCCGGGCGAGCCACTCGTCACGGATGTTATGCTTAAATGCAGCTAAGGCCTCTGCATCCGGACAGTCGACAATTTGGTTCTTCTTAGTTAGGAACCAGGTCCAGAATTTCCTGGCCGATTCCCCTGGCTGCTGAGTTATATGACTTAAATCGTCAGCATCCGGCGGTCGCACATAAGTGCCTTGGAAATTGTCCAGGAATGCATCTTCCAGGCTCTCCCAGCTTCTGATGGAGTTTGTCGGCAAGCTATTAAGCCAATGCCGAGGTGGCCCTTTGAGTTTTAGCGGGAGATACTTGATGGCATGTAGATCATCCCCGCGGGCCATGTGAATGTGGAGGAAGAAGTCTTCCATCCATACCGCGGGGTCTGTAGTACCATCATATGATTCAATGTTTACGGGTTTAAAACCCTCTGGGAATTCGTGATCCATTACTTCATCAGTGAAGCATAGGGGGTGTGCGGCGCCTCTGTGCCGGGCTATATCACGACGCAGTTCATACGAGTCTTGTCTGCTGTATTCGGCCCGGCCGGATTTGCTTTTAGTATATCCGGCGTGACGGTCATCGTCCCACGTTGGGGCGCGGGCTGGTGTTCGGCATAATTGGCCGTTTTGTACCGTCCACGTGGTGGTCGGTCCGGTTGATCAGCATGATTGTATTTTGACGGTATTGGCTCAAAGACCTCGTCGTCGAATCGTGGTAGTAGCCTGCATTTGGGATAACTTTTTGTTTGGCGCTCAAAGCCACATCCTTCTTCGGCGGCTAGGACCTTGGTCCATCTGTCATTGAGTGTATCTTGTTCGGCTTGAATATTCTATTGTTTCTTTTTCAGGCTCCATGCGGTGGCAATGAGCCGTTGCTTGAAGCATTCTTGTTCGAGGGGTTCCTCTGGGATGATGAAATATTCATTACCTGTCGGCGTTCTGGGAACGGAGGTACCCATACTTGCTCGCTTATGCCCTTGCATGGCTCCATCGGTGGCTGGTACAGCCCACCAAAGATCAACAACTCAAGACCCTTGTGAGGGGCCAAGCCTCGGCGAGGCGGACGACACCAAGACCTACACAGGGGGCGGTCTCCTCAGCCTGCCTCCCGAGGAGTGGAGATCTCTATGCAAGGCTCACCTTGTGAGGTCCAGATGACGTGAGCCATGACGACCAAGGCTAGGCGGGCACTAGCGGATGCAGTGTACCAGTTTTCTCTTTGGTGCTAAGGAGGCAAGTGCAGACGCGGAGTCCCGAGGAATCAGCCAAAGATTTCCATTCTAGTGCAACAAGACCAAGACCGCCAGGACGGCGGGACGAAGGTCATCGCCGAGCCCACCACGGCGTCACGGCCAGAGGCCTTTGCAGGCGAAGACTACTTTTGTCAGGATAGCATGTACTAGCTATCCCCCTTCAAATTTGGCTGTTGTGGGATCCCTTCCCGCCTACATTTGGGAAGAGGACCAAGGCCACTATAAATAGGATCTAGCCACCACCGTAGAAGGGGACGGATCATTCAAATCATCCTCTCACCCACCAGCTCATCAAGCACATGAACACCTCTCCTCCTGAGGTTGTTCTCCCACTGTACTAGTTCATCCTCAGACCCTCAAGGCCAATCCACCACAAAGCAAGAGTAGGGTTTTACACCGCAAGGTGGCCCGAACCTGGGTAAATCGTTGTGTCTCTTTTCCATTCAGTTCGTCAAGCTTGGCCGTGAGATTGGCGAGCAGGAAGACTGGGGAGGACGAGTTCTTCGCACACACCCCAGAGTTCGAACCTCTCAAGGGTCTATGGAACCTGAAATCCGACATTTGGCACGCTAGGTAGGGGTGCGTCGGAGCCTCACTTCCGCCAGTAAACTCGTCATCGCTCCACAGCTTCCATGGCTGACGCTCGTCGAGCCCGTGCTGAGCATCAGGCCGCCCTCGCTGCTCGCGTCGCCCAGATGGCGCCTGCCGGCAGGCCGACCCGTCGTTCTCCATCGCCTTCCGCCAACGCCGCTACCGGCCCGGCGGGGCACGAACAACAAGCTTCATCATTGCGCCCCTCTGTGCAGCGTGATGGGCGCACCACCACCCCGTCGCTGACTCCGGCTGGTTCATCGTCCCATGCTCGTCGAGGCCCGACGGACGCGCAGGCCACGTTGCTCATGGCACGCGAGCTCCTGCGCTATATCCCCGTCGACGACCTCTACGATGACTGGCTGGACCGCATCACCAAGCTTGTCAGCGCCGCCGAGGGCTCTCCTGCACCGTCTCCCTCGCTGCCTCGCCCGCCGCCTGCTACGGATGACATAGCCCACGGAGCAGCTCCTCCACCTCCTCGTCAAGATGTAGCCCTCGGGCCGAGGCGTGAGGCCCCGCGGTGCGACCCGCCGCACAGGGTGCCGGCGTATGAGGAAGAAAGCTCCTAGGTTGTCTAGCGACCACAAGAAGATGCTCGTGCACTCCCAGCACCTCCATGTCAAGACCGTGCGCCGCCTTCAGCGGTGGCACGCGAGCACCAGGATCGGGCTCCACCTCCACGACGGGCTCCTGTGACCACAGCGGGTTGCCGCGCCTTCACTCTCGAGCTACGCAGCATCGTCTGGCCGGGGAAGTTCAAGCCCGACCTGCCTCCACACTATGACGGCACCCCTGACCCTGCTAAGTTCCTACAGCTCTACAAGCTGAGCATCAAGGCGGCCAACGGCAACGAGAAGGTTATGGCGAACTGGTTTTCCATGGCCCTCAAGGATGGTGCGCCGATATTGGTGCCGATATTGCTTTCCCTTCCCCGACGCGATCGTGAGCGGCGCCGCTGACACCGATGTTTTGGTGGTTCATCGACGGGCTTATCCTCATCTGGATCTTGAGTGCCATCGTCGTCCTTCTTCTCAGGTGTATGCACCATGTATACATCATAAGTAGAAGTGGTCGTCCAATGCCCAGTGATAGGCGGGTTTTGACCTGGTTCGGCTTCGACATCGTCGTCCATGCCATCGATGTCTTCAGAGGCGTAGTCTAGCATGTCAGTTAGATTCTTGACAGTGGCTATTAAGTGGGTGGTGGGTGGGACGTAAACTTCCCTACTCTCAGCCCCCAGTTCAAGTTGGGTGCAATTCAGAGGTGACACTTCCATGATGGCGAGAGATTGTATTAAGTCCAGTGTTTTGTTTAGGAGCGAAAGTTGGACCGGTGTCTGAGGATCTGCGGAGCTAGGCTCGGTGATAACCACTTGGCCAAGCCCGAGGGATGCAGACCTCGAGAGTTCGGAGCTGGTGTCCAGAGGCGAGTCCGGCTTCCCAATGACAGGGAGAGTCTTGTTTGACTCCGGGTCCGCGGACGGCGTGGTCGCATTTGGGTCTCTGGCTAGAAGCTCCGTGATGGGAGAGAGTCCGGCGGGGTTCACCCTCCCGTCTTCGGACGAAGTGGTCCGCCCCGGATCTAAGGCCGAGGTCGACACGAGCATCGACCCCTGGATGGGATCTGATAGTAGATCCGAAGGGCCTCCTTCGTGTGGGTGGGGAGTGACGGCCGAGGCCGTGAACCCCTCGAAGATCAGGTCTCCCCGGATATCGGTGAGGTAGTTCAAGCTTCCAAACCTGATCTGGTGACCAGGGGCGTAGCTGTCGACCCGTTCAAGGTGACCGGTCGATTTGGCACATAGCACGAAGCCGCCAAACACAAAGAGTTATCCAGGGAGAAAGGTCTCCCCGAAAACAGCATTGTCGTCGGTGACGAGGTGAGCCATCGATTCTTTTGTTGACAACACGACGGAATTCTCAATGGAAGCACCAATGTCGGTGTCAAAACCGGCAGATCTTGGGTAGGGGGTCCCAAGTTGTGTGTCTAAGGATCGATAGTAACAAGGGACAATAGGGAGACGATGTTTACCCAAGTTCGGGCCCTCTTAAAGGAGGTAAAACCCTACGTCCTGCTTGATTGTATTCAATGTGTGTAAGGGTTACAAGAGTTGATCTTCCTCGAGATCATAATGGCTAAACCCTAGCTGTCTAGCCTATGATTCTGCTGATAGCCTCTACAGACTAAACCCTCCGGTTTATATACACATCAGAGGGGCCTAGGTTTGTACAGATTTGGCTTGCAGAGGAAGGAAACATTACACCCAGACACCAAACTTGCCGTTCTACGCACATAGGAGTCCTACCCGGACACGGGGGATAGCCTTCTGCTTTATCTTCACGGCCCATCACTCCGGCACATATCGAATAGACCGGACACCCGAGGACCCCCTAATCCAAGACTCCCTCACCCACCGTATTATTTCCTTTCAAGTGAGAAGCCTCTAGTGAAACCTATAGCCCACGGGTCTATTTTCCATCATATATTTTCAGATCTATAAACCGAAAAACCCAAAAATACCTTGCTGCAATTTATTTACTTTATTTTGTTTTATGTTTTAGTAATCTTTTATATGTATCTCTATCATATCTCATCCTTGCAAGTGACAGTGAAGGGATTGACAACCCCTTTATCGCGTTGGGTGCAAGTGTTGGATTGTTTGTGCATGTGCATAGATTGGAGACTTGCGTGTACCTCCTACTGGATTAATACCTTGGTTTTCAAACTGAGGGAAATACTTATCTCTACTTTGCTACATCACTCTTTCCTCTTCAAGGGAAAAACCAACGCAAGCTCAAGAAATAGCAGGAAGAATTTCTGGCGCCGTTGCCGGGGATATTCTACATCAAACCTACCAAGTACCTATCATAAACTCTCATCTCTTGCACTTACATTATTTGCCATTTTCCTCTCGTTTTCCTCTACCCCACTTCTAAAACGTTTTCGGAAAAGTACAAAAAAATATTTACCTTTTCGTTTGCCTTTATGTCTTACTTGGCTCGTTTGCTCGGTATAACTGCGTGTTTATTGAAAATTGGAAACAAAAAAGGTTTATGGATCCACTTAAAGTTTTCTACTTGGATCATCTTTGATCCATTTGTGCTTGTGTTGAGACCCCAACTAATTTGGTTGAGGGAAAATCTTTAGATGAGCATGCTCATTTTGTGCGTCACCGTTGTCTGAAGAGGGGAGACTCTTATGGAATCAAATAAATTGTCCGCTATGTTATGCTTGGAATCTTTGTGAACTTTGTGATTTTACTTATTGCTCTAAGAACCCTAAAAAACACCTTCCCTACCTATGTGAGTTTAATGATAATGAAATCTTATCTTCTTATGAAAAGGGTGTTTATAGCTAATATGATATCGAACAAATTGAAGAATTTGTTGTTGTCGACATTCTGGGAATGGGGGTACCCAGACTTGCCTGCCTGCGGCCCACGACATGGCTCCATCGATGGCCTGGTACGGCCCACCTTCAGCATCAATAAATCAAGACCCTCGCGAGGGACCAAGGCTCCTGAGGCGGACGACGCCAAGACCTCCAGAAGGAGTGGCCTCCTCAGCCTAGATCCTGAGGAGTGGAGATTTCTATGCAAACCCTCACCTCATGAGGTTCAGATGACTTGAGCCATGACGTCCAAGGCCAGGCGGGCGCCAGCCGGCGCAGTACAGCAGTTTCCTCTTTGGTTCTAAGGAGACAAGCACAGGCGCGGAGTCCCGAGGAATCAGCCAAAGATTCCCATTTCCATGCAACAAGACCAAGACCGCTAGGATGGCAGGACAGAGGTCACCGCCGATCCCACCACAGCATAACGACCAGAAGCTTTGCAAGCGAAGACTACCTTTTGTTAGGATAAGATTTACTAGTTGTCTCCCTTCGAATTTGGCCGTTGTGGGATCCCTTCCTGCCTTCATTTTGGGAAGAGGACCAAGGCCACTATAAGAAGAGCAGCACCACCACCATAGGGAGGGATTCGATCCATTCCATCCTCACAGACACCAGCTAATACAAACACAAGAACACACCTCCTGAGGTTGCTCTCGCATTGTACTAGTTCATCCTCAGCCCCTTGAGACCAATCCACCACAAAGCAGGAGTAAGGTTTTACACCGCAAGGTGGCCAGAACCTGGGTAAACTGTCGTGTTCTGTTTCCTTCCAGTTCATAGAGCTAGGCCTTGGGATCGACGAGTAGGCAGACTGGGGAGGTTGACTTCTTCGCACGCACCCCAGAGTTCGAATCTATCTAGGGTCTGCGGAGCCCGTAATCTGACATTTGGCGCGCCAGGTAGGGGTGCGTCGGAGCCTCTCTTCCTCCAGTCGATTCACTACCGTTTCGCCGTCTCCATGGCCGATGCTCGTCGAATTCGCGCTGAGCGCCGGGCCGCCGCACGCGTCGCCCAGACGGCGCCCGTAGGCGACGGCGCTCCCCATCGCTCTCCATCGCCTGGGGCCAATGCTGCCACCAGCCCCGTGGCCCACGAGCAGTGATAACCCACAAGTATAGGGGATCGTTTGTAGCCTTCTTTGATAAATAAGAGTGTCAAACCCAACGAGGAGGTAAAGGCAGAACAAATATTCCCTCAAGTTCTATCGACCACCGATACAACTCTACGCACACTTGACGTTCGCTTTACCGGAAACAAGTATGAAACTATTTTGTAGGTGTGATGCTAGAACTACTTCGCAAGAATAAAACTAGAAGTACTCTGCAAGATAACAAAAGTTAGGTATTTAGTAAAAGGGTTTGTGTCAACAAGAAATTCATTTGTCCCTAGGCAATCGATAACAAGTACTGGTAATCATTCTTGTAACTTTACATGAGGGAGAGGCATGAGCTAACATACTTTCTCTACTTGGATCATATGCACTTATGATTGGACCCCTAGCAAGCATCTGCAACTACTAAAGATCATTTAGGTCATGAAAACCAACCATAGCATTAAGTATCAAGTCCTCTTTACTCCCATATGCGACAACCCACCTACTCGGGTTTAAGATTATGTCACTCCCGCAACCCACCATAAGAGAATCATGAACGTATTGCAACACCCTACAGCAAGGACCCCTCACTTTTGCGCAAGAATGGAGGGCACTGTAGGACAGAACCATAAATAAAATATATAATCATACCAACCAAGATCACGATTAACCCACAGGACAAAACGGATCTACTCAAACATCATAGGATAACCATAGATCATTGGGAAATAATATATGGAGTTGAGCACTGATAACCCACAAGTATAGGGGATCGCAACAGCCTTCGAGGGTAGAGTATTCAACCAAAATTTATTGATTCGACACAAGGGGAGCCAAAGAATATTCTTCAGTATTAGCAGTTGAGTTGTCAATTCAACCACACCTGGATAACTTAGTATCTGCAGCAAAGTGTTTAGTAGCAAAAGTGGTATGATAATAAAGGTAATGGTAGCAAAAGTAAAGAT
Source organism: Aegilops longissima (assembly GCA_021605205.1). Taxonomy (NCBI): domain Eukaryota; kingdom Viridiplantae; phylum Streptophyta; class Magnoliopsida; order Poales; family Poaceae; genus Aegilops; species Aegilops longissima. The sequence goes on along the minus strand of CM038682.1, from coordinate 364,416,201 downwards.
AAATGTTTTTGGGTTGTTGTAGCAGTTGTAACAGTAGCAACGGAAAAGTAAATAAGCGAAGAACAATATGTGAAAAGCTCGTAGGCAATGGATCAGTGATGGATAATTATGCCGGATGCGATTCCTCATGCAATAGCTATAACATAGGGTGATATAGAACTAGCTCCAATTCATCAATGTAATTTAGGCACGTATTCCGTAAATAGTCATACGTGCTTATGGAAAAGAACTTGTATGACATCTTTCGTCCTACCCTCCCGTTGAAGCGGGGTCCTAGCGGGAAACTAAGGGATATTAAGGCCTCCTTTTAATAGAGAACCGGACCAAAGCATTAACACATAGTGAATACATGAACTCCTCAAACTACAGTCATCACCGAGAAGTATCCCGATTATTGTCACTTCAGGGTTGTCGGATCATAACACATAATAGGTGACTATAGACTTGCAAGATAGGATCAAGAACACACATATATTCATGAAAACATAACAGGTTCAGATCTGAAATCATGGCACTCGGGCCCTAGTGACAAGCATTAAGCATAGCAAAGTCATAGCAACATCAATCTCAGAACATAGTGGATACTAGGGATCAAACCCTAACAAAACTAACTTGATTACATGGTAAATCTCATCCAACCCATCACTGTCCAGCAAGCCTACAATGGAATTACTCACGCACGGCGGTGAGCATCATGAAATTGGTGATGGAGGATGGTTGATGATGACGACGGCGACGAATCCCCCTCTCCGGAGCCCCGAACGGACTCCGGAGCCCTGAACGGACTCCAAATCAGCCCTCCCGAGAGAGGTTAGGGCTTGGCGGCGGCTCCGTGTCGTAAAACGCGATGAAACTTTCTCTCTGATTTTTTTCTCCCCGAGACGGAATATATAAAGTTGGAGTTGAGGTCGGAGGAGGTCCAAGGGGCCCATGAGATAGGAGGCCGCGCCCTAGGGGGGCGCGCCCCCCTGTCTCGTGGACAGCCTGCAGGCCCCCTGGCATTAATTCTTTCGCCAAAAATTCTTATAAATTCCAAAAAGTGCCTCCGTGGATTTCCAGGACATTCCGAGAACTTTTCTTTTCTACACATAAAACAACATCATGGCAGTTCTGCTGAAAACAGCGTTAGTCCGGGTTAGTTTCATTCAAATCATGCAAGTTAGAGTCCAAACCAAGGGCAAAAGTGTTTCGAAAAGTAGATACGTTGGAGACATATCAACTCCCCCAAGCTTAAACCTTTGCTTGTCCTCAAGCAATTCAGTTGATAAACTGAAAGTGAAAAAGAAAAACTTTTACAAACTATGTTTGCTCTTGTTGTTGTAACATGAAAAGCCAGCATTCAAGTTTCAGAAAATATTATGAACTAACCGTACTCACAATAACACATAGGTCTCACAATTACTCATATCAATAACATAATCAGCTAGCGAGCCATAATAATAAAACTCGGATGACAACACTTTCTCAAAATAATCATAACATGATATAACAAAATGGTATCTCGCTAGCCCTTTCTGAGACCGCAAAACATAAATGCAGAGCACCTTTAAAGATCAAGGACTGACTAAACATTGTAATTCATGGTAAAAGAGATCTAGTCAAGTCATACCCAATATAAACCAAGAGTAATGAATGCAAATGACAGTGTGCTCTCCAGCGGGTGCTTTTAATAAGAAGGGTGATGACTCAACATAAAAGTAAATAGATAGGCCCTTCGCAGAGGGAAGCAGGGATTTGTAGAGGTGCCAGAGCTCGATTTTAAAATAGAGATTGAATAACATTTTGAGCGGCATACTTTCGCTGTCAACACAACAACTATGAGATGGCTGTATCTTCCATACTACATGCATTATAGGCAGTTCCCAAACAGAATGGTAAAGGTTTATACTCCCCCAACCACCAACAAGCATCAATCCATGGCTTGCTCGAAACAACGAGTGCCTCCAACATACAACAGCCCCGGGGAGTTTTGTTTAATTATTCTGATTTGCTTTGATCTTTTGGATCATGGGACTAGGCATCCGGTTACCGGCCCTTTCTCGTGAATGAGGAGCGGAGTCCACTCCTCTTGAGAATAACCCACCTAGCATGGAAGATATAGGCAGCCCTAGTTGAAACATGAGCTGCTCGAGCATACAAAACATAATTTCATTTGAAGGTTTGGAGTTTGGCACATACAAATTTACTTGGAACGGCAGGTAAATACCGCATATAGGAAGGTATAGTGGACTCATATGGAACAACTTTGGGGTTTAAGGAGTTTGGATGCACAAGCAGTATTCCCGCTTAGTACAAGTGAAGGCTAGCAAAAGACCTGAAAGCGATTAAGCGAGAGAGCGACAACAGTCGTAAACATGCATTAAAAATAATTCACGCCGAGAACAAGCATGAGTAGGATATAATCCACCATGAACATAAATATCATGAAGGCTATGTTGATTTGTTTCAACTACATGTATGAACATGTGCCAAGTCGAGTCACTCAATTCATTCAAAGGAGGATACCATCCCATCATATCACATCATAATCATTCTAATAGCATGTTGGCATGCAAGGTAAACCATTATAAGTCATAGCTAATCAAGCATAGCACAAGTAACTATAATCTCTAAATGTCATTGCAAATATGTTTACTTCATAATAGCTGACTCAGGAACGATGAACTCATCATATTTACAAAAACAAAAGAGGTCGAGTTCATACCAGCTTTTCTCATCCCAATAAGTCCATCATATATCGTCATTATTGCCTTTCACTCGCACGACCGAACGATGTGTATAATAATAAGAGTGTACGTGAATTGGACTAAGCTGGAATCTGCAAGCATTCAAATCAAGAGAGAAGACAAGTAATATGGGCTCTAAGTTAAAGAGACAATCTTGCATATAAGAGCCACTAAGCATTTTCAATATGGTCTTCTCCACCCCCAAAGGAAAGAAAAGAAAATAAAACTATTTACATGGGAAAGCTCCCAACAAGTAAGAAGAAGAATTAGATATCTTTTTGGGTTTTCATTTTAATTCTACTACAAGCATGGAAATTAAACTAACTAATTATTTTTTGGTTTTTCTTAAGGTTTATCAAACACACAAGAAGAAAACTAGAAAAAGAAAATTAAACTAGCATGGATAATACAATGAAAGAGTATGAGCACCGACGACTAGTGTGTGAACATGAATGTAAAGTCGGTGAGAAATACGTACTCCCCCAAGCTTAGGCTTTTGGCCTAAGTTGGTCTAATACCAATGACCGCCTCGCTGATATCCATAAGTGAAACTGGGGTAGTCTGAGATGTAGAGGCGACCGCCTCCTGAGCAGCAGCGTATTGGCGAGCTACCTCCATTCCCCTCTCATATTCAGTTGCTTCTTCCCTGGTGACAACATATCTTCCTTTTGCCTGATGATCAAAAAGGTAGGGAGCAGGAAGAGTAATAGGGACGACGTTGCGTCTGTCATAGGTTAGTCGATAATGGAGGAATTGTTCATTCCTCTCAAGAAAATGATGATAAAACATAGCTTCTTTATCCAAATAAACAGGAGGTACAATCATATCCCCCTCTCGTGGAGCTATATTAAGAAAATTAGCCACACGGGTTGCATAAATTCCTCCAAAGAAATCACCCCTTCTACTATTATTCTGCAACCTACGTGCAACTATTGCCCCCAAATTATAACCTTTATAACCTGACACAGCACACTTGAGGACACAAAGATCAGGGGCACACATGTGACATACCTCATCCTTACCGTTAATGCATATACCAATAAAGAGAGCAAAGTAATGTATAGCAGGAAAATGAATGCTCCCTATGGTAGCTTGTGCTACGTCCCTAGATTCTCCCACAGTAATACTAGCAAGAAAATCTCTAAATTCAGATTTGCGAGGATCATTGATATTACCCCATTGCGGGAGTTTGCAAGCAGTTGTGAAATCCTCTAAATCCATGGTATAAGATGTATCATAAATATCAAACATGACACTAGGAGAATTATGCGCAGAAATATATTCGAACCTCCGCACAAAGGAATCGGTCAATTGATAATATTGAGGACACTTATCTTGTAAGAAGTCCTCCAGCTCGGCATTACGCACATATGCGTCAAATTCCTCCTTGAAGCCTGCTTCGACCATAAAATCATCGGATGGCCACTCACAAGCCCGTACGTTTGCGTCCCTTGGCAAATTAACATCTTGTTCATGTATAGCAATCCTTGGCCCTTTCTTTGCCGAGGAACCTCCTTGGTACATTCTTCTTCTTTTTCTGAAAATTTCTGAAATTTTAGTAACTTCAAAATAAAAGTGAATAAAATTGAACAAGATTGATAGCAACTACTCCTACAAGTGCCTAGAGCCTATATCATGCATTGGAATTGTTTGGGACCTCAAAAATTTAACATGCAAGCTCAAGAACATGGTCACCTATGCAGCAAAAAATTGTAATGAATAAAGCACTAGAACAAAAGCTAATTGGACCAATGGAGGAGTCACATACCAATCAACATGTCCCAAAGCAGTTTTGTGAATGGAGCTTTGAGCTAAGAGATCGAAAATCGCAGCAAAACGAGCTAGAACTCGTGCTTGAGCTGGATGGGGATATTTTTGGGTAGAAGATGAAGTGTGTGGGTGCTGGCATAAGTGGAGGGGAGCCACCAGAGGCCCACGAGACAGGGGGCGCACCCTACAGGGGGGCGCGCCCTCCTCTCTCGTGGCCTAGTGCTTGGCCCTCCTGCAGTGTTTTCAGTGCCTAAAATCCTCAAATATTCCAGAAAAAATCATACTGAATTTGCAGGGCATTTGGAGCACTTTTATTTTCGGACTATTTTTTTAATGCACGGATAATTCAAAAAACAGACGGATAATACTATTTTTTCTTTATTTATTCTAAATAACAAAAAGTAAAAAGAGGGTACAGAAGGTTGTGCCTTCTAGTTTCATCCATCTCGTGATCATCAAAATGAACCCACTAACAAGGTTGATCAAGTCTTGTTAACAAACTCATTCCGAATAACACGGAATCGGAGAAATTTCGAATAACACTAATTTACCTCAACGGGGATATGAAAATCCCCAACAATAAGAATATCATACTTTTTCTTAACAGTAGGGAGAGGAAATTCAAAACCTCCAAAAATGATAGTTGGAACTTTTTCAATAGAATTGATGCATGAACTTGAGATTGTTTCCTCGGAAAGTGTACCGTATGCTGATTACCATTAACATGAAAAGTGACACTGCCTTTGTTGCAATCAATAACAGCCCCTGCAGTATTAAGAAAAGGTCTACCAAGGATAATAGACATACTATCATCCTCAGGAATATCAAGAATAACAAAGTCCGTTAAAATAGTGACATTTGCAACCACAACAGCACATCCTCACAAATACCGGCATGTATAGCAGATTGATTTATCATCCATTTGCAAAGATATTTCAGTAGGTGTCAACTTATTCAATTCAAGTCTACGATATAAAGAGAGAGGCATAACACTAACACCGGCTCCAAGATCACATAAAGCAGTTCTAACATAATTTCTTTTAATAGAGCAAGGTATATTTGGGACACCCGGATCTCCAAGTTTCTTTGGTATTCCACCCTTAAAAGTGTAATTAGCAAGCATGGTGGAAATTTCAGCTTCCGGTATCTTTCCTTTTATTTGTGATGATATCCTTCATATACTTGGCATAAGGATTTACTTTAAGCATATCAGTTAAGCGCATACGTAAGAAAATAGGTCTAATCATTTCAGCAAAGCGCTCAAAATCCTCATCATCCTTTGACTTGGATGGTTTAGGAGGAAAGGGCATGGGTTTCTGAACCCATGGTTCTCTTTCTTTACCGTGCTTCCTAGCAACAAAATCTCTCTTATCATAACGTTGATTCTTTGATTGTGGGTTATCAAGATCGACAGCAGGTTCAATCTCTACATCATTGTCTTTGCTAGGTTGAGCATCAACATGAACATTATCATTAACATTATCACTAGGTTCATGTTCATCACCTGATTGAGTTTCAACATCAGAAATAGAAATATCATTGGGATTCTCAGGTGTGTCTACAGTAGGTTCACTAGAAGCATGCAAAGTTCTATCGTTTTTCTTCTTGTTCTTTTTAGAAGAACTAGGTGCCTCTAAATTATTTCTCTGAGAATCTTGCTCGATTCTCTTAGGGTGGCCCTCAGGATACAAAGGTTCCTGAGTCATTCTACCAGTTCTAGTAGCCACTCTAACAGCAAAGTCATTTTTATTATTCAATTCATCAAGCAAATCAATTTTGAGCTTTAAGTACTTGCTCAGCTTGAGTAGCAACCATAGAAGCATATTGCTAACGCGGTGAAGTTCATCTTTAACTCTAGCCAGATTATCACCTACGCGTCCTATCTCGAAAGCATTGTTCTTTAACTCTCGTGGACCATCTCCATCTCCGCCAGGACTGCGGAACGCCTGGCCTCTTGAGCCTCTGGGATGCTCCCTATGAGGCGTTGGCGCGTGGCGGCCGCGTTCGGCACGCCGTAGGGCATGCGAACGTAGGTGTGGGGTGGACCTTCGCAGCGCCCCGCGCGTGAGGGCCAGAAGCGCTCCTGAGAGGCAGCTCGGTTGAGCCCTGGTATGTCGATGCAGACGCGCAGCCCACCATCCTCGCCTGGATGGGGAGCTACGGCGGGTAAGCGGCGGCTGCCACTCATGACTCTTGACTCCTACAGCTCCTGAATGATCTGGCTGACGAACTCCTGAGGGTTTGGCCCTCCTTGCCTCACTCCTTCCTGAGGGAAACGTGCTTTGAAACACGCCTCAAAGTGGTGCCCAAGCGCCTCCCTCGTGACCTTAGCAAGGTCGGTGGCCCTCCAGGAGAGAGCCCCCGAGCCTTGCTTGAGGAGGGCGCCGGGCGCGCCTTCCTATGCGATAGAAGGAGGTGCCCCCTGAACAGGCGCGGACCCTCAGGGGCCTGCCTCTTGAGGGGTCGGGCCTGGCGATGTCTTCTTCTTGGGAGCAGTCTCGGGGAGCCTCCCGCTCCTGCGATCTGGGTCTTCAAGTGATGCGGCTTGAAAAGCTCGCCCAGGAGCACTGCTGCGTCTCTCTCTTCACAAGGCACCGTGATGACTCCGCCGCTTCCTGGCATCTTGAGGACGTTGTAGCCGTGATGAGTCACGGCCATGAACTTGGCCAGAGCTGGGTACCCGAGGATGGCATTGTACGGCAGGCGAATGTGGGCGACATCAAAGTCGAGGAGCTCGGTGCGGTAGTTGTCGCGCGCACCGAAGGTGACGGGGAGGCGGACCTGCCCAATCGGAACTGTGGAGCCATCGGTGACTCCGGAGAAAGGCTTGGCTGGCTGAAGCTGATTGTAAGGCACTTGGAGATTGTTGAATGTCTCTACGGACAGGACATTGAGCCCTGGTCCGCCATCAAGGAGGATCCTGGTGACTTGCACGTTGCTGATGATTGGGGAACAGATCATCGGGAGGACTCCGGCTGTGGCCGCGCACTTGAGCTGATCTGCGGAGCTGAACGTGATGGCACACGCTGACCACCTGAGAGGGCGTGTGGCCTCGAGCTTGGGGAGGACTGCATTCACTTCACGGGCAAACTGCTTGAAGATGCGTTGAGAGGCTGGGGCTTGAGCTCCGCCCAGGATGCAAGCGATTGCACGAGGCTCCTGGAAGCCCCCAGCCCCCTTGTCCTGATGATGGTCCTCATTTCTCCTTGGCTGCGGCGGCAGAGGAGGGAGGCATGCGTTTCCTAGCGGGCGATCCTCGCGAGGCTGATCCCTCCAGCCTCCCTCGCGAGGCTGATCCTGCCAGCGATCCTCGCGAGGTCGGTCACGCCACCCTTGGCGAGGGCCACGGTCTTCCCAGCGTACTGCGTTTCTTCCTCCTCCTCGGCCGTAGCCTCGATCGTTGCAGTCTTGGCGTCGACAGATTCTCCCTTCTCGCACGGCTCGGAGCTCTTGACATTCGTTGGTGTTGTGGGTGTGGAGGTCGTGGTACACACAGTACCGGCTGCCCTTGGAAGACTCGGGCTGATCTTTGCCTTGCTTGGTGTCTGGTTCTGCCGCAAGCACGGCAGCCCCCTTGCGCTTCACGTCCTTGGCCTTGGACTTCTTCTCTTCTGGGTCTGCGGCTGGCAGCTCGAGGAGGGAAAGGCGTCCTTTCTCAGCCTGCGCGCACTTGGTCGCCAAGTTGAACAGCTCAAGGATGTACACAGATCTTCATGCATCGCATGACTCCTCCTTCATCTTGACGCGTCGCACACCGTCGGAGAAGGCTGAGATGATGGCCTCCTCGGTCACCTTGGGAATCTTGAGGCGTGCGTTGTTGAAGCGCTGGATGTACTGCGAGGTCTCCCCGGCTGCTGCTTGATGCGGCGATGTCGCCACGGCAGATGGGCGGTCACGAGTACCTTGGAACTTGGCGATGAAGCGGGTGCGCATCTCGTCCCAGGAGGAGTTCGTGCTAGGAGCCAGGTGTGGGCCCCGTCCTTGAGTGCCATGGGAAACCAGTTCGCCATGACCTTCTCGTCCCCGTTGGTGGCTTCGATGCCCAACTCGTAGAGTTGAAGGAACTCCGCAGGGTCGGCCGTGCCGTCGTAGCGAGGAGGCAGGTCTGGCTTGAACTTGTCGGGCCACGCGACGCCGCGTAGCTCGGTGGTGTAGGCGCGGCAGCCTGCTGTGGCCACGGGAGGCCTTTGGTGACGAAGAGCCTGGTCTTGCGGGTCCCCATGCGCTGCGGCTGGGAGCAGCGCGGGGTCTTGGCGTGCTGGAGCAGGAGCGCGGTCGAGACGAGCCGGTGCAGGGAGCACGCTGGCAGCTTCTTGGGGGCGAGGGACCTCTTGACAGCTCTGATCTTGTTGTGCTGGCGCCGGACGGAGTGGGTTCCGCCCGGGCCACGCGCTTGGGGCCAAGCGCCTTCTTGAGGGGAGGCGGCCGAGGCGCCTCGAGCTTCATCGCCGCCAGCGCGGGCGCGTGCAACAAGAAGGACGGTGCGGGGGGAGCCCCCTGCGGCGTGGACGAGCTCGGCAACGCGGTCGAGCCACTCTTCGTAGACGTCGTCGACAGGGCGGTAGCGCAGGAGCTCATTTGCCGCGATGAGCGCAGCTCGAGCCTCCATCGGCGCGTGGAGCGCGCGAGATCAAGAACCAGCTAGGGCGAGTGAAGGAGTAGCGGTGCGGCCGTCTCGCCTCACGGACGGATGTTGGGACGACGCTTGCTGCCCGTTCCCCGCCGGGCCGGTGGCGGCATTGATGGCGGGCGACGGGGAACGGCGGGGGCAGCCGCCGAAGGGGGCCGTCTGGGCGACGCGGGTAGCGAGAGCGGCTCGGCGCTCAGCGCGGGCCCGACGAGCGTCTGACATGGATGCGATGGGTGGCGAAGAACAGGCGGCGGAGGCGGATTCCGTGCACCTTTACCGGCGCGCCAAATGTCGGATTTCGGGTTCCGGTAGACCCTCTAGGTTCGAACTCTTGGGTGCACGCGGAGATCTCACCCCCTACCTACCTGCACCTCGATGCCTCGCTTGGATCTAAACTATGGAAGGAGCAACACAAGAGACACAGGGTTTATACTGGTTCGGGCCACCATTGTGGTGTAACACCCTACTCCAGTGTGTGGTGTGGTGGATTGCCTCTTGGGCTGATGATGAACAATACAAGGAAGAACAGCCTCGCGAGGGTCTGTTCTTGGCCGGTGCGATGAACTGCTAGGGGGAGTTCAGTCGCTTCTCTCTCTCTCTCTCCAGATTCCAAGGTGCCTCTAGCTCTGTGGGTGGCTAGTCCTATTTATAGGCAGAGGCCCTGGGCCTCTTCCCAAATATTGAGCGGGAAGGGCGCCAACAATTGGCCATTTTGAAGGGGAACATCTAGTACACTTATCCTGACTAAAGTTGGTCCTCGCCTGTCAAAGGCTCTGGTGGTGACGCCGGCTTGGGCTCCATGATGACTTCCTTCCTGCCGTTGCGACGGTCTTGGTCTTGTTGCACCAAAACGGGTGCCTTTGCTTGATGCTCTCGCCTGCGCTTGCCCCCTTTGCACCAAAGAGGAAACGAGGACACTGCGCGGGCTGGCTCCCGCCTGGCGCCCTTGGTCGTCATGGCTTGCGTCATGGGCACCTCGTGAGGTACCCCGCCTTGATCTCTCCGCCTCCTCGCGAGCCAGCCTGACGAGGCCGTGCCTGAGGAAGCTTCCTGTCATCCGGCCCGCGAGGCTTGCCAACTCGCGAGGGTCTTGAGCTTGTGTTGATGAAGATGGGCCGTGCTGGGCCACCCCTTGAGCCACGCCGCAGGCCGCAGGCAGGCAAGTCTGGGCACCCCCGTTCCCAGAACGCCGATAGTGAAGATACAAGCGATTTGTTGCATGACAAGCTGTCTCAACCGCTTCTGCCCAAAAGTGCTTCGGCGTCTTGTACTCATCAAGCATCGCTCTCGCCATTTCGATGAGCGTCCGGTTCTTCCTCTCAACAACTCCATTTTGTTGAGGTGTGTACGTAGCCGAGAACTCGTGTGAAATCCCTTCTTCATCAAGAAAGGTTTCCACATTTGTGTTCTTAAACTCTGTTCCGTTGTCGCTGCGAACCTTCTTGATCTTCACTTCAAATTGATTTTGGGCCTTCCTAGCGAAGTTTTTGAAGATCTTTTGGACCTGCGATTTATCATCGAGAAAGAACACCCACGTAAATCTTGAAAAATCATCAACTATAACTAGACCAAAAGAATTTCCACCGAGGCTTTTGTAAGCGTTGGGACCAAAGAGATCCATATGAAGTAGCTCGAGTGGCCTCCTTGTGGTCATGATGTTCTTCATGGGATGCCTTCCTCCAACCTGTTTACCTGCTTGACAAGCACTGCACAGTCTATCCTTATCAAATATGACATCGTTAACTCCAAGGATATGATTTCCTTTAATAAGCTTGTCAAGATTTCTCATGCCAACGTGACCTAGTCGTCTATGCCATAACCAACCTTTTGAGGATTTAGCAATTAAGCAAGTTTTAGGTTGTGCCTTTTTACAGAAATCAACAATGTAAAGATCACCTCTACGTATACCGGTAAAGACCATTTTATGGTTGTCTCGACGAAACACTTGACAATCTACTTCAGTAAATAGGACATTGAAACCGAAAACAGCAAGTCTAGATACTGATAGTATGTTGTAGCCAAGAGATTCAACGAGCATGACATTTTGAATGGAGCTATCATGTGAGATGGCCACCTTACCAAAGCCAACCACCTTACCCTTTGAGTTGTCACCGAAAGTGACATACTTTCAAGGACTATCATTTTCAGCAAGCTCACGAAACATGTCTTTATCTCCGGTCATGTGATCGGTACCTCCACTGTCAAGAACCCATTCCTTTCCTCCTGACACATATCCCCGAAGGTTTGCCATAAGACCAAAATGTCACATTGCATCATCAAGATCGAAGTCACTATCATCATCCTCATCATAGTATCCATGTTCAGCATCATTATGTGGTGGATCAAGTCCTAGAGAGGGTAATTCATTAGAGTGAGTTTGACAATGATCTTGCTTATGAATTCTTATAGCTTTGGAAATAATGTCACCAATAATTCCAACATCTCCTTTGGCACGCATAAGGTCGGTAAGTTCAAATAGACGATCACCAAACATAGGGTCACTAGTATTCATCTTACTCGAGGCAATAGACTTATAGAGAATTTCATCTAAATTTTTCAAGGAATAATTTGGAAAGCGTTCCTCAAGAAATTTCCATATAGAGTAGGCACATTCAAAAGTAGGCAAGATTCTAATTAAGTTTCTAGGCAAGCCTCTAGTGATAAGATTAACAGTTCTAAGATTTCTAGTCATGTCAATAGATTCATCAAGGGTAGGATGCATAGGATCAACATGAGGTGCACAAGGACTAGCAATGTACTTGTTCAAATGATATTGATTGAAAATTACAAGCATCTCATTTTTCCACTCATGAAAATACTCTCCATCAAGAATAGGCACTCTATGGCTAAGACTCCCCGAAGTAGACTCATCCATCTTCCTCCAATGGTGATTAAACCAAGGCAATGGAGACCAAAGCTCTGATACCACTTGTAGGATCTTGAGAAGAGGTGTCTAGAGGGGGGGTGATTAGACACTAAGTACCAAAGTTGCAGTTTTTAACTTCTTTTAGGTTTAAGTGGAGTTTAGGCACAAGTTTAACATTCTCAATACATAACAAGCAAGCATGCAAAGAGTATATAGGCAGCGGAAAATAAAGCATGCAACTTGCAAGAATGTAAAGGGAAGGGTTTGGAGAATTCAAACGCAATTGGAGACACGGATGTTTTTGTCGTGGTTCCGATAGGAGGTGCTATCGTACATCCATGTTGATGGAGACTTCAACCCACGTAGGGTAACGGTTGCGCGAGTCCACGGAGGGCTCCACCCACGAAGGGTCCACGAAGAAGCAACCTTGTCTATCCCACCATGGCTGTCGCCCACGAAGGACTTGCCTCACTAGCGGTAGATCTTCACGAAGTAGGCGATCTCCCTGCCCTTACAAACTCCTTGGTTCAACTCCACAATCTTGTCGGAGGCTCCCATGTGACACCTAGCCAATCTAGGAGACACCACTCTCCAAGAAGTAACAAATGGTGTGTTGATGATGAACTCCTTGCTCTTGTGCTTCAAATGATAGTCTCCCCAACACTCAACTCTCTCTCATAGTATTTGGATCTGGTGGAAAGAAGATTTGAGTGGAAAGCAACTTGGGGAAGGCTAGAGATCAAGATTCATATGGTTGGAATGGAATATCTTGGCCTCAACACATGAGTAGGTGGTTCTCTCTCAGAACTGGTAAGTTGGAAGTGTAGGTTTGTTCTGACGGCTCCCTCCACGAATGAAGAGGAGGTGGAGGGGTATATATAGCCTCCACACAAAATCTAACCGTTACACACAATTTACCAAACTCGGTGGGACCGAATCATCAAACTCGGTCAGACCGATTTAGTAAACCTAGTGACCGTTAGGGTTTTCGGTGGGACCGGAATGCAACTCGGTAGGACCGATATGGTTAGGGTTAGGGCATAACGTAATCACGGTGAGACCGATTTTGGTAATTAGCTTACCAAAGAGTTGGTCAGGCAAACTCGGTGAGACCGATTTTGGTAATTAGCTAACCAGAGAGTTTGCATTGTAATCTCGGTAGTACCGATTACACAAACTCGGTGAGACCGAATCTGGTGATGGGCATACACAGAGAGATTATAATCCCATCTCAGTGAGACCGAGATCCCTATCGGTGAAACCAATTTGCCTAGGGTTTGTGGCAGTGGCTATGACATCTGAACTCGGTGGCGCCGGATAGAAAGAATTGGTGGGGCCGAGTTTGACTTTAGGTTTAGGTCATATGTGTGGAAGTGGGAAAGTAGTTGAGGGTTTTGGAGCATATCACTAAGCACATGAAGCAAGAGGTTCATTAAGCAACACCTCATCCCTCCTTGATAGTATTGGCTTTTCCTATAGACTCAATGTGATCTTGGATCACTAAAATGTAAAATGAAGAGTCTTGAGCTTGAAGCTTGAGCCAATCCTTTGTCCTTAGCATCATGAAGGAGTTCCCACATCCTTTAGTCCATGCCACTCCATTGTTGAACTTATCTGAAACATACTAGATAAAAGTGTTAGTCCAACAAGAGATATGTTGACATTAATTACCAAAACCACCTAGGGAGCACTTGTGCTTTCAGCTGGCGCGTGACGAGGAAAGCTGCAAGGTGGTGCAGCGGCTGCAAGGAGATGCGCGTGCGCTCCCAACACCACCACGTCAAGACCATGCGCCGCTCGTGGTGGTGGTGCACGAGTGCCAAGATCAGGCTCCACGTCTACGGCGGGTTCCCATGACCACGGCCGGATGCCGCGCGTTCACTCCGGAGCTGCGCTCCATCGTCTGGCCGGGAAAGTTCAAGCCAGACCTGCCTCCATGGTACGACGGCACCCTCGACCCTGCCGAGTTCCTGCAGCTCAACAAACTGAGCATCAAGGCGGCCAACGGCGATGAGAAGGTCATGGCGAACTGGTTTCCCATGTCCCTCAAGGATGGCGCGCGCTCATGGCTCTTGAACCTCCCTGCGGGATAGATCTCCTCCTGGGACGAGATGTGAGAGCAGTTCGCTGCCAACTTCTAGGGCACTCGCGACCGCCCACCGATTCCGGTGACCTGCGGCGCATCAAGCAGCAGCCATGAGAGACCTTGCAAAAGTACATTCAGCGCCTCAACAACGTTCGCCTCAAGATTCCCAAGGTGTCGGACGAGGCCATCATTTCGGTGTTCATCGATGGCGTCCACGACTCAAGATGAAGGAAGAGCTCGCCATACACGAGGACCTGTGCATAGCTCTAGAGATGTTCAACATGGCAACCAGGTGTGCGAGAGCCAAGGAAGGCCGCCTCTCCCTCCTGGAGCTTCCGGAGGCGGACCCAGAAGGCAAGAAACCAAGGCCAAGGACATGAAGCGCAAGGGACCAATTGTACTCGCGGCCGAACCAGAGATGAAGCGCGGTTGCGACCACCCGGAGTCATCCAAGGGCAGTCGCCCATTCTATGTCTTCCACAACGTGCACAGCCACAACACCAATGACTACGAGGAGCTCAGGGCCATCCACGACGGATGCCTTGGCCGCCGCCCCGAGCGCAACAACCGAGGCTACAGCCGTGGAGGAGGCTGAGGCGGAGGACACTGGGAAGGCCGCGACTCCCGCCAGGACTGGCGTGATCAGCCTCGTGAGGACCGCTGGCAGGGCCAGCCTCGCGAGGGCCCTTGGAGAGATCAGCCTTGTGAGGACCGTCCTCAGGGGCCTTCCTCCGCTGCCGCCACCACCAAGAAGGAATGATGACCACCACCAGGATGAGGGGGCTGGGGGCTTCCAAGAGCCTCGTGCCATCACTTGCATCCTGGGCGGCGCCCAGGCCCCTGCCTCCCATCGCATCTTCAAGCAGTTCGCTCGCAAGGAGAATGCGGCCCTCCCCAAGCTCGAGGTGACGTGTCCGCCCAGGTGGTCCAAGTACGCCATCACCTTCGACTCTTCTGACCAGCTCAAGAGTGCGGCCACCACCGGCACCCTCCCGATGCTCTGCTCGCCTACCATCAGCAACGTCCTCGTCACCAAGACGCTTGTCGATGGCAACGTGGGGCTCAATGTTCTTTCCATCGAGACATTCGACAGGCTCCAGGTGCCCTATGATCAGCTTCAGCCTACCAAACCTTTCTCAGGAGTGACAGACGGCTCCACCACCCTGATAGGGCAGATCCGCCTCCCTGTCACCTTCGGCAAGCGCGACAACTACCACACCGAGCTCATCGACTTCGACGTCGCCCACATTCGCCTCCCGTACAATGCCATCCTTGGGTACCCGGCCCTGGCCAAGTTCATGGCCGTGACTCACCATGGCTATGATGTCGTCAAGATGCCAGGAAGCCGCGGCATCATCACGATCGCCTGCGACGAGAAGGACGTGGTGTGCTCTCTCGAGTGCACCTACCAGGCTGCGGCTGTCAAGAACCCAGAAGATGTGGGTGTCGTCTACCCTTCTGAGGCCGTCCCTAAGAAGAATAAGTAACTGCTCCACCAAGGGCCTCAGGAGGATGGGGCGGCCGATGGCCCTGCCTCAGGACATGCGCCCACTGATGGGGCGCCTTCCCCTCTCGCATAGGAAGGTGCACCAGGCGCCCCTCTCATGCTAGGCTCGGGGGCTCTCCACTGGAGGGCCTCAGACCAGGCCAACGTAGCGAGGGGGGCGCTCGGGCACCATGTGGAGGTGTGCCTTAGCGCGCGCTTCCGCGAGGAAGGCGCAGGGCACGAGGGGCATGGCGCTCAGGAGTTCATCACCAAGGCAATCAAGGAGCTTCAGGCGGCAAGAGCTATGTGAGGCGATCGTCGCCCGGCACCACCCAGCGCAGCTCCCTGCCCCGGCGGGGACAGCGAGATGCGCGCCTGTGTCAAAATCCCAGGACTCAACAAGGCCGCATCTCAGGAGCTCTTCTAGCCATCCCACGTTGGCCGCTGCGAGGGCCCACCTCACAGTTACGTTCGCATGCCTTCCGGTTTGCTGAACAGGGCTGCCACGCACCAGCGCCACATGCGGGATGTCTTGGCGGCTCATGGGGCCAGGCGTCAGCCGATCCTGATAGAGATGGTGGCGGATCCTCGTGAGCCCCCCGGGCCTCCAGAGCCTCGCGAGGTTCAGGACCTAGACGACTCATGAGGAGCGACTTCTGCAGCACGCGTCTTCAGCTACTCCAACACTTCTTTAGCAACGGTGTCAGGTGAAACTTTTTGGTTTGTTCAGTTGGGGGCACCCCTCGGGCTGCATCATCCCCAAGTCGTTTGGGTCCATCCCTGCGGCATGTATCGTTCTTTGCATCTATGAGAACTGGCTTTACCCTCTTCCAAGAGGTTCTTTATGATTATCACCTGCCTATCCGGTGCTTCGCCGCCATGAACATTGTACGCCCTTGCGAACCCACCCACGACCGCCTCATGATTAAGGACTGGCATGACGTCTGTGTTCGGCTCCGTCCCTGCAGCATAGCTAAACCCAAGTGGCTGAGTTCTGGCTCGTAGGCCAGCTCCTGTGCACGTCACCTCCCATGGTCCTTGGTGCCTTGTTCTTGCATGAGCTAATCGGGGGCGGGTAAGTTAGGGCGCGTGACCCGGTGCCTTGCCGCCGCGGGAGCCAGTCCCGGTTGTCTTTCTTCAGGACTTTCGCATAAGAAGAATGGGCACGGCGTTTGTGCTCGGGTCCGTCCCTGCAGTGTCGACAAGCCCAATGGCTGAGCTCTGTCTGGCGGGCCGGCTCCGTTCACGTCACCTCCTGGGGTCGTTGGTGTTTGGCCTTCTCATGCGATAACCTCAGGAAATTCACTCGGCGCAGGTTGCCTAACCTTCTCGCATGACTATCACAAGTGTTCTGAGCCACATTTAGGCGCAATCCACCTTGAGGTAGGGCCTCGTGAATCCCGTGCTGGCTCACGAGTGCCCGTAGACACCTCCTCTAGCCATGCCGTGCAAGCCACGTGTCAGGGCGGGGCTGTACACGCCCCGGAGCCTCCCCTAAGAGGGAGCTCCCATCCACATACTAGTGGAAGCACCATGCTCCGCGCTGGCAGCTGACACGGTCGAGGAGCGGCTATGCTCATGCAAGAGCGGAAGCACTATGCTCCGCGCTGGTGATAAACAACTGAGGATAGCCTCGCGGCTGTAGTAACCTCAGGAGAGCCACTAGGCTCGCTGCTCAGCCTCACCGCGCTGCTTTCCCTCGGGAGAGTTGCGCGAGGGGGCTGGGCACGGGGGCTACGCTCAGGTCACGCCTGGCATACGCCACCTCGCCAGGTCCCCGGACCTGGTCTTCACGCGCCCCTCCCGAGCGAAAGCCTCGCGAGGAAAGGTACGGATTTTTGTTCGTACATCAAGGGGGACTCCTGAGCATCGCGACTCGGGAGCCTCATTGGTCACGTAGCCCCTCACCCCTTGGTCTCGTCCTGATGATCCGGACGCCCCAACGACGGCTGAGGTATGCACAGGGCCAGGCCCTGCCGACGCAGAACACTAAAACCCACGCGTCTCCTTCCCGAGGGCTATTCGTACGTCATGGGGGGCTCCTGAGCATCACAGCTCAGGAGCCTAACTGGTCACGTAGCCCCTCACCGCTTGGTCTCGTCCTGGTGATCCGGATGACCCAACAGCGGCTGAGGTATGCGCGGGGCCAAGCCCTGCCGATGCAGAACATTAAAGCAAACGGAGAGGAAATCGCGGAACCCTAGCAAATTATTACAAAACATACTGTCTCTCAAAGTTCAAAGCATAAGTTCTTACACCTCCATGAGGCACGATACATGTTGTAGGACTAAAATAGGGGGAAGCGCCACCTTCGAGCTTCTTCCTCAGCCTTGGGCATCGCCTTCGCCCGCCTAGGGAGGCCCACCATCAACGACGTCGCTGCAATCCTTGCCATCAGCTGTGGTCGTGGGGTCGACGCAGAGCAACTTCCGCAACAGGGCCTCCACCTGATCCTTCACGGCATTGGCAGCGGCATCATGGAGCTCAGGGTCCACGGGTTCGAGCAAGGCACCAAGGTCGAAGCTGGGGTCCCGAAGATAGAGGTGGCTGAAGACGCGCGTCACGGCTGAGGTAAAAAGCACGCAGGCCTCTCCCTCCACCATGGGGCCCACTCCGATGACGATATCCTCGAGCGCCGCAGCAAGCTTGGGGAGCATCCCGGCGGGACCTTCCTCCGGAGTCGCCAGCGGCTTCTCGTACCCGCTCCCGTAGAGATCCTGCAGTGCCTTCGGGACCTCAGCTTGTGGGAGTCGAAGGCGGCACGCCCCACGGTGGCCGCCTTCTCAGCCACGACAAGGAGTTTCTCCCTGGCCTCCAACCGAGCTTCCTCCTCGGAGACGAGCTTGGTGTGGGACGCTTAGGCCGCCTCCACCTCTTCCTTCAGCTTCTCCAGGCGGCTGCGCTCCATGGCCTGTTCCTGGCCTGCCTTCTCTAGCTCGGTACTGCGGTCGGTGAGCGCAACTTCCAGGGTCTTCAGCTTCTCCTCCTGCTCCTCGAGCTGACGGGTGCGGGCGGCCTGCTCATCACGGAGGGACTTCAGCTCGGCCTCCATCGAGTGGCAGCGTTCCGCGGCGGCCCTTGCGTCGGCCAACGCCGCGTCGCGGGAAGCAACGGCCAAGCCAGCCACCTTCCTGCCCTCCTCGGCGGTGACCTCAGTCTGGCTCCAGGCCGCCTTGACGGTCGAGTCGGCCTGAAGCCACCCCGAGATCAGCCCCAGGCGCCCCGCTACCATGCACCGGTCGGCACCCTGAAGGTTAGCTCGGAGCCGGTCTAGCATCGCGAAGGCATCCTCCAAAGCGTTGGGCATGGCGGAGGAGTCGCGGCCTGCCGGCATGACGGCTTGGGGAGTGGGTGGCACCAGCGCCTGGGCCGGCAAAGCAGCAGCAGGAATGACAGGGGGCTCCGGAGCCCTTGGACCCCCCAGCGCGCGCGATGGAGACGGGCACCACCAGAGCCAGCCCAGCCGCGGAGGCGGATTTCTCTGAGGCTGGGCCCCCGAGCCTTGAGAGGGCAACCCTGCCACAAGAGGACGTGGGGCAGCTTCGTCTCACCACGCCAAAGCCACTGCGGCCGTGGCAGGCTGCTTGGCCTCGGAGGCCTTGGCCCCCTCCTTATTCTTCTTCACCGCCGATGCCAGCCTGGCCATCGAGAGGGAAATGTCATAGCACTATGTCAAGAACGGGAAGCAAAGACAAGGCAATGTACTTACTCGTCGTCAGCGATGTGTGACCTCTTCATGCCCAGGAGCGCGGTGCCCCCAAGCTTCCGGGGCACAAGCTTCACCGAGCTCTCAGGGGCGGACGAGTGCGCAGCAACCGGATCTACGGCGGTGGCGGTCAGCGGCAAGGTGGAAGCGTCGCTCCGGGCAGGCGACGCAGTCCCGCCCTTCTGCGAGGTCCCCTGCTTCGGCTTCCTCAGGGGGGGTGCCCCTGGACCTCGTGGAGACCCCGGTGGAGCGCGGCGACCCCTCGACCAGGTACGCACCAGCGTCGTCGTCAGATAGGCCGCGGAAGAGATCGCAATGTAGCGGGGGAGAGGTCTCCCCCACCTCCTCCAAGGTCACCTCTGAGTTCGCCTTCTACTCCTCCGAAATCGCCGGAGGACATCAGAACCGCGGAGCTGGGGGCTGGGAAGGCTTCAGCGACAAGAGCCCCTGCTCGTTGAAGGTGGGCATGGCGGCGGCTACCTTCTCCCCGTCGACGCGGCGGTAGAGCAGGACATAGGCTTCCGGGATGGCGCCCAGATCCTTCTCGAGCAAGGTGCGCAAGGCCTTGCTCAGCTCTTCGTCGGACAGGTCGTCCGGGCGCAGCCGGAGGTCGTCTTCCACGCCATTGAAGCTCCACAGCGGGCGCGAGTGCGCTTGGAGCGGGGCCAGGCGCTGCGTCAGGAACTCCCTGACAATCATGGCCCCCGTCAGCTTCTCCGCCATCAGGTCAGCCGTTATCCTCTCCATCAGTTGCTCCGCCTGGGGATCAGTGAGCTTCTCGGGAGCCCACTGGTCCCGCTTCACCGGCAACACGGTCGGCGGCTCCAGCCAAGCATGGGAGCACTTGGCGTCCATGAAGATCCACTTATGCCGGAAGTCCCCCACCTTCTTCCCGGCCCTCGTAATCGCCTTGCTGCCATTGGCCGCTATGAAGCAGGCGCACCCGGACCACTGGGCGCTACCAGCACTGCCTATCCGAAGGTAGAATAAGTGGCGGAACAGCGCGACGGAGGGCGCCACCCCCACAAACGCCTCGCAGTAGAAGGCGAAGATCGATAGAAGGAGGATGGAGTTGGGATGAAGATGGAGGGCATGGATCTGGTAATGGCTGAGAATGGCAAGGAAGAAGCTGGAGAAAGGGGGATGAGCCCAACAAAGACGATGTGCAGGAAGAAGGGGTAGAAGTTCTCCCCAGAGTTTTTGGGTTGGCTGAGCCAGCCCAGAGCACCGTCTCCCCTCCTTCATTGGATCTGCCCGTCGTCAACCGGAGCATGGTGGCGAGATGCTTCCTCTCAGTGACGATGGACGCATTGAGGGCCGGCCCGAACGAGGGAGCAGGGCGCGCGGAAGGAGCGGCGGGCTTTTCTTTTTCGGTCGCCATTGAAGGCTAGTCTAGGGAAGAGTTGGCAGATCTGGAGGCGCTCTGAACAGGGAGAAGGGGATCTGGAGCAACACGAAGGGAAGGCAGTAAAGGCTTAGTGGCAGGCACCGGCCTTTTGTCAGCCCAAGGCGGTTGCCAAGGTTGCGTGGGGGAGCGGAGACACCCGTGTCCCATCAATCGCCACGTGTCGACCGAGGCCACAGGCGGTTGGGGCATGCGGCGCTTCGCCCTTGCCCCTTGGCTTCGCCTCGAAGCCAAGTTAGAGAGCGCCTTGGGCCTGGGGGCTACTGTCGGTGTTCTGGGAATGGGGGTACCTAGACTTGCCTGCCTGCAGCCCATGGCGTGGCTCCATCGACGGCCTAGTACGGCCCACCTTCAGCATCAACAACTCAAGACCCTCGCGAGGGGCCAAGCCTCACGAGGTGGACGATGCCAAGACCTCCAGAAGGAGTGGCCTCCTCAGGCTGGCTCTTGAGGAGCGGAGATTTCTATGCAAACCCTCACCTCGTGAGGTTCGAATGACATGAGCCATGACGACCAAGGCCAGGCGGTCGCAGTACAGCAGTTTCCTCTTTGGTGCTAAGGAGACAAGCGCAGGCGCGGAGTCCCGAGGAATCAGCAAAGGTTTCCATTTCCATGCAACAAGACCAAGACCACGAGGACGGCAGGACAGAGGTCACCGCTGATCCCACCACGGTGTCATGACCAAAAGCTTTGCAAGCGAAGACTACCTTTTGTCAGGATAAGATGTACTAGTTGTGTCCCTTCGAATTTGGATGTTGTGGGATCCCTTCCCGCCTTCATTTTGGGAAGAGGACCAAGGCCACTATAAGTCGAGCAGCACCAGCACCGTAGGGAGGGATCGGATCCATTCCATCCTCACACTCACCAGCTCACACAAACACAAGAACACATGTTCTCCCACTGTACTAGTTCATCCTCAGCCCCTCGAGGCCAATCCACCACAAAGCAGGCGTAGGGTTTTACACCGCAAGGTGGCCCGAACCTGGGTAAACTGCCATGTTCCGTTTCCTTCCAATTCATAGAGCTAGGCCGTGGGATCGACGAGTAGGAAGACTGGGAGGTTGAGTTCTTCGCACGCACCCCGGAGTTTGAATCTATCTTGGGTCCACGGAGCCCGGAATCCAACAGTTGCTTTTAAGGGTGCTTATGAAGTTGCTTCTTTGATTGAAAAGTATGATATTAATCTCTACAAATCTAAAAAAATTGACATACTTAAATATTTCTACGAAAATTGTGCTCATAATGTCTATGTTAAGGAATTTATTGAGAGAATGACCGTTGCTTTGGAAGAAAATAATGATATGCATGAATCTATAGATAATTATGATTCCGTTGATTTGATTGAACTATCCCTTGATGAACATGATGCTTGCTATTCTTATGGCCATGATGCCAATATTTATGGAGATGAATTTGTTATAGTTCCTTATGTTAAACATGAGATTATTTCTATTGCACCCATACTTGATTGTTCCTTGAATCAGAAGCATGATTGCAATGATGTTATTATAAATTCTATTAATGTCAGTTGTGCTAATAATATGCAAAACCCCAAGCTTGGGGATGCTAGTTTTGCCATGTCCACCACTTATTGCAATGATCATGATTGGGGTGATAATGTTTCTTATGATCTCGAAAATTTATTTAAGCCTCATGATGAATAACACATTGGTAATAATGTTTGCAATAATATTGAAAGTGGATTTGGAAGAGTGTCAACTTTAGGAAATAATGATCCCGCTACTTTGGATTTTGATCAATCTTATGAAAATTTTGGTAAAAGTGGGCTTGGAGAAGTAATGACTTTATTCTATGTTAATCCCACTATTGTGTCAACTTGGCATGCATGCGGATCATGAAGAGAATAATTTATGTGAAATCTATATTGTTGAATTTGATTTTGATCCTACATGTAATTATTATGAGAGAGGAAAATATGGTCGTAGAAATTTTCATGTTACTAAATTACCTCTTGTTATGTTGAGATTGCTATTGTTTCTTCCTTCTTCCTTGCATATGCTAGTTTTTGATTGTCTTGATAGATTGTTTGCTTATAAAATGCCTATGCATAGGAAGTATTTTAGACTTAAACTTGTTTTTTACAAGCTATATGAGGCTTTCTTTGTGCCTCAATTCTCATCTTTCATGTGAGCATCATTAAAATTATCAACGCCTAGCTAAAAGGCTTTAAAGAAAAGCGCTTGTTGGGAGACAACCCAATATTTTTATTTTTTGTTTTTATTAGTTTACACATTATTACCTCTATAATAATTGTGTTTGGTATTTTAATTAGTGTTTGAGCCAAGCAAGACCTTTGGGATGGTCTACGGTGATAGTTGATTTGATCTTTCTTAAAGACAGAAACTTTTGCGCCCATTAAAACAATTTTGAAAAATCAGAGAAGTGTTCTTTCGATCTGATTTTTTTACACTAGATTGATATAAAAATTTCCCAGATTTTCCTAAATTTTCAGAATTTTTGGAGTTAAAGAAGTATACGAAGTTTTCAGATTGCTACAAACTGCTCTGTTTTTGACAGATTCAGTTTTCTATGTGTTGTTTGCTTATTTTGATGAATCTATGGGTAGTATCGGGGGGTATGAACCATGAAGAAGTGGGAATACAGTAGATACTAAACCAGTATAAATAAAGAACGAGTTTAGATCAGTACCAAAAAATGGTGATTTATATTCTTATACTAACAGATCTCATGAGTTTTTGTTGTGAAGTTTTCGAGTTTTGGGTAGAGATTTGATGGACAACAGAATAAGGAGTGGCAAGAGCCTAAGCTTGGGGATGCCAAAGGCACCCCAAGGTAATATTCAAGGACAAACAAGCATCTAAGCTTGGGGATGCCCCGGATGGCATCCCCTCTTTCGTCTTCGTCTATCGTAAAATTTACTTGAGGCTATATTTTTATTCACCACATGATATGTGTTTTGCTTGAAGCGTCTTGTATGATATGAGTCTTTGATTTTTAGTTTGCCACGTCATCCTTTCTGTACACGTCTTTTGAGAGGGACACACATGAATCATGAATTTATTAGAATACTCTATGTGCTTCACTTAT
Organism: Aegilops longissima; assembly: GCA_021605205.1. Lineage (NCBI taxonomy): Eukaryota > Viridiplantae > Streptophyta > Magnoliopsida > Poales > Poaceae > Aegilops > Aegilops longissima. The sequence continues at coordinate 364,392,457 of CM038682.1, read as the reverse complement.
ATCTTTTGAGCTAGGTAATTTGCTCTAGTGCTTCACTTATATATTTTTAGAGCACGGTGGAGGCTTTATTTAATAGAAATTGTTGGACTCTCATGCTTCACTTATATTATTTTGAAAGTCTCTAAACAGCATGGTAATTTGCTTAGGTTGTGAATTTAGTCCTAATATGATTGGGATCCAAGAAGGATATAATAAAAAAATCATATAAAGAGCATTGAATACTATGAGAAGTTTGATTCCTTGCATCTGTTTTGAGATATAAAGATGGTGATATCAGAGTCATGCTAGTGAGTAATTGTGGATTGGTAGAAATACTTGTGTTAAAGTTTGTGATTCTCATAGCATGCACATATGGTGAACCATTATGTGATGAAGTCGGAGCATGATTTATTTTTTGATTGTCATCCTTTGTGTGGAGGTCGGGAGCGCGTGATGGTTAACTCCTGCCAACCTCTCCCCTAGGAGCATGCATGTAGTACTTTGTTTCGATAGCTAATAAATTTTTTCAATAAGTATGTGAATTCATTAGGACTAACGCTGAGTCCATGGATTATACGCACTCTCACCCTTCCACCATGGCTAGCCTCCATAGTACCGCACAACTTCCGCCGGTGCATTACACCCACCATACACCTTCCTCAAAACAACCACCATACCTACCTATTATGGCATTTCCATAGCCATTCCGAGATATATTTCCATGCAACTTCCACCGTTCCGTTTATTATGATACGCTCCATCATTTGTCATATTGCTTTGCATGATCGTAAGATAGCTAGCATGATGTTTTCATGGCTTGTCTGTTTTTTATGTCATTGCTATGCTAGATCATGGCACATCCCGGTACACTGCCGGAGGCAGTAAGTAAATAAAAGTGTGATGATCATCATTATTAGAGCATTGTCCCATGTGAGGAAAGGATGATGGAAGCTATGATTCCCTCACAAGTTTGGATGAGTCTCCGGACTTTATAAAAAATAAAAGAGGCCAAAGAAGCCCAAATAAAAAAATAAAAGAGGCCAAAGAAGCCCAAACAAAAAAATGAGAGAAAAGAGAGAAGGGACAATGTTACTATCCTTTTTCCACACTTGTGCTTCAAAGTAGCACCATGATCTTCATGATTGAGAGTCTCCTATTTTGTCACCTTCATATACTAGTGGGAATTTTTCATTATAGAACTTGGCTTGTATATTCCAATGATGGGCTTCCTCAAATTGCCCTATGACTTCGTGAGCAAGCCAGTTGGATGCACACCCACTTAGTTTCTTTTTTGAGCTTTCATACACTTATAGCTCTAGTGCATCCGTTGCATGGCAATCCCTACTCACTCACACTGATATCTATTGATGGGAATCTCCATAGCCCGTTAATACGCCTATTTGATGTGAGACTATCTCCTTCTTCTTTTTTCTCCACAACCACCATATTCAATTCCACCTATAGTGCTATATCCATGGCTCACGCTCATGTATTGTGTGAAAGATGAAAAAGTTTGAGAATACTAAAGTATGAAACAATTGCTTGGCTAATACTGGGGTTGTGCATGGTTAAATACTTTGTGTGATGAAGATGGAGCACAGCCAGACTATATGACTTTGTAGGGATAACTTTCTTTGGCCATGTTATTTTGAGAAGACATGATTGATTTATTAGTATGCTTGAAGTATTATTGTTTTTATGTCAATATTAAACTTTTGTTTTCAATCTTATGGATCTGAATACTCATGTCACAATAAATAAGATTACATGGATTAATATGTTAGGTAGCACTCCACATCAAAAATTCCGTTTTTATCTTTTACCTACTCGAGGACGCGTAGGAATTAAGCTTGGGGATGCTTTGATACATCTCCAACGTATCTATAATTTTTGTTCCATGCTATTATATTATCTGTTTTGGATGTTTTATATGCATTTATATGCTATTTTATATTATTTTTGGGACTAATTTATTAACCTAGAGCCCAGTGCCAGTTTCTGTTTTTTCCTTGTTTTTGAGTTTTATAGAAAAGGAATATCAAACGGAGTCCAAACGGAATAAAACTTTCTCGATGATTTTTTTGGACCAGAAGGCATCCACAGAGCTTGGAGAGGGGGGCAAAAGAGTCCCAAGGGCACCACAAGCCCTCATGCCACGCCCTAGGGAGGGCCTCCTGGCTTGTGGGCCCCTCGAGAGTCCTGCAACCCTAATTCTTGCGCTATAAATTCCCAAATATTCCCAAACAACATAAGCGTACACCAAAATACTTTTCTGCCGCCGCAAGCCTCTGTTTCCGCGAGATCCCATCTTGGGGCCTTTTCCGGCACCCTGCCGAAGGGGGATTCGATCATGGAGGGCATCTACATCAACTCTATTGCCCTTCTGATGAAGCGTGAGTAGTTTACCATGGACCTACGGGTCCATAGCTAGTAGCTAGATGGCTTCTTTTCTCTCTTTGATCTTCAATACAATGCTCTCCTCGATGTTCTTGGAGATCTATCCGATGTAATATTATTTTGCAGTGTGTTTGTCGAGATCCGATGAATTGTGGATTTATGATCAGATTATCTATGAATATTATTTGAGTCTCTTCTGAATTCTTATATGCATGATTTGATATCTTTGTATTTCTCTTCGAACTACCGTTTTGGTTTGGTGAACTAGATTGGTTTTTCTTGCAATGGGAGAGGTGCTTAGTTTTGGGTTCAATCTTGCGGTGTCCTCACCCAGTGACAAAGTAGGGGTAGCAAAGGCATATATTGTATTGTTTCCATCAAGGGTAAAACGATGGGGTTTCCATCATATTGCTTGAGTTTATCCCTCTACATCATGTCATCTTACCTAAGGCGTTACTCCGTTCTTATGAACTTAATACTCTAGATGCATGATGGATAGCGGTCGATGTGTGGAGTAATAGTAGTAGATGTAGGCAGGAGTCGGTCTACTTGACACAAACATGATGCCTATATTCATAATCATTGCCTTTGATATCGTCATAACTTTGCGCTTTTCTATCAATTGCTCGACAGTAATTTGTCTACCCATCATATTATTTTCTTTCAAGAGAGAAGCCTCTAGTGAAACCTATGGCCCCCGGGTCTATTTTCCATCATATATTTTAAGATCTATAAACCAAAAAACCCCAAAAATACCTTGCTGCAATTTATTTACTTTTATTTTGTTCTACGTTTTAGTAATCGTTTATATCTATCTCTATCATATCTCATCCTTGCAAGTGACCGTGAAGGGATTGACAACCCCTTTATTACGTTGATTGCAAGTGTTTGATCGTTTGTGCAGGTGCATAGATTGGAGAGTCGCGTGTACCTCCTACTAGATTGATACCTTGGTTCTCATACCGAGGGAAGTACTTATCTCTAATTTGCTGCATCACCCTTTCCTCTTCAAGGGAAAAACCAATGTAAGCTCAAGAAGTAGGAGCATCAATTGCTGATGGTGCAGAAATCGGTTAAGTTCAAGAAGAGTTGGTCCAAGAAGAAGGCTAACGCAAAGGGCACGGGAAGGTAACCTCCGTTGCTGAGCCGAAGTCGGGACCAGACTCGAAGATCATTTTCTATCATTGCAAGGAACCTGGTCACGGTCACTGGAAGAGGAATTGTTGCAAGTGTCTTGATGAGCATGGCAACAAGGCAGGAAATGCTTCTTCGAGCAAAGGTACACTTGTTACATATGTTATAGACATTTAGCTTGATGACATGTACCTTCATCTTCATTACTAAAAATATAAATGGACCCCACCTATTTACAAGGTAAACTTCCTATGCTACTTTGTCATGCATGTGTATTATGCAATTCTACCATAACACATTCATTAAACTGTGCATTGCGTATGTTCACATAAAGAAGAGAACGAAGCATCTCACTAATTTGACTACAAGAGGAAAAATACGCCACCGCCAATCCAACTCGACATGGCACAAATTCATCATCAGAGCACGTAAATTTCATTAGTTGGTACCATGAACCAAAATGATTAAAGAAACCCTGCATAAGCATCTCTGAAACATCCAACAGGAGACATGTGCACGCATTATGTATTTCAGTACCAATATAATGCAGCACAAATCTAACTATTTGAGGAAATAGATAGGACTCAAGTGAAAATCATCTTACCTAAGCCAATCTCTCCTGCCTCCTCGCAATATTCCTCTCCCTGCTAGCTAGCCTTGCTCTTGGCACGCTTGGCCTCAAATTGGTCAGAGAGGGTCTTCTCTCTTGCCTTCTCAGCTTTGGACTTGTGCATACTCTCCATGAGGACCCTCTTGTTCTTGAACATGTTACCTTGACCTTCAGCTTCAGGTACATGTCATGAAACATGCAAGCATCTCAACACGCTGGGCGCCAAGGCCGTGCTGGCCTTCTCGACCACTGTGCCGCTCTCAGAGATCGCCTTCGCCGTCCTGCTCCTCCCCTACCTTCTCCTGGCCACGCTAGCCTTCCCGCAGCGCCCCGGGAAGCCCAACCCGTCCTTGCCCATCTTCCTCGGCCTCGCGCGCCTCCTCCTCGCCGCGCACACCGTGGGCGGGTTCCTTGTTGGTGCCGCGCTCCCGGCGCTCTACGTCCTCGACGGCCTCCGGTCCGGGGACACCACGGGGATCGCCACCGCAGCCCCGCACGTGTTCCTGCTCTCCGCGCAGGTTCATCGAGGGGCTCACCGCCACGGTCCCTTGGCGGTTCTCGCTCCCCGTCAGGGCTGCCATACCGGTCATGTACAGCGCGTGCAGGATGTTCGTGGCAGGGGAGTGGCTCCGGCAGGAGATGGAGGGCGTGACTGCAGCAACGGGAAGGGAAGGGGGCGGAGCGGCAGGAGGCGGCAGCGGCAGCGTAGGAAACCTAGTGCGTGCGGGGGTAATCGAGGAGAAGAGCTGCTCGCACGGTTGTTTAGAGAGTTTTTTTTCTCTCTGGAGGGTGAGAATCGGTGGAACCGGAGTGAGGGGTGAAAGGTGGGGGACGAAAATAAATCAGCGAAAATAAATCGTGGAGACTATTCACCAACTCAGATATTAGGGGAAGAGATGTCATAGTTGGTGAATAGTATCCACGGTTTATTTTCGTACGTTTTATTTCGGCTGTTTTTTTTCATCCCCTCCCCAATTCCACCGGTTTAGTTTCACGTCACCCTCTCATAAAATGAAAAAAGTCTGAACTAATCAGAACTTTCTTTGCTGGCGCAATTTATTTAGTAGTGTCTTTATGTGAAAGAATCAATCACGGTCAATCTCTAAAAATCAAATCTAAATTAATTAATATTACCTTAAATCACTCAATCACATTAATTAGGAAACATAATAATTGATTTTAAGAAAATTAATGTGTAAATCATAACAATTTTTTATCTCTACTATCTAAAAAAAACTTAAGGTTCTTTTTCCTGACCGCTTCCTGCTAGCCTTCGTCACACCTCCTTGATCTAGTTGGTTTTTCACGTCCCGGATTTCCCCCCATGAGTAAAACTTTTAAAACCGGCCATAATAGCCAATCAATCAACGATAATTATGCACCGCCCATCCTGCATTAAAAGCCCATCTATGTTCGTGCACTGGATCGTAACCGCCGCATCGTGCTTTTGCACATCGCCACCGGCACCCGGGTCGCGTTGCGGTCGCCGCCACCATCCAACAGGTCACGTCCGCCTCACACCATCTTCCAGGAGGCCTCCGTAAGCACCGTCGTCTTTTGCCGGATTTTGCCATCTCCCGCCGACATTGTCCACAATTGGACGCCTCCATCCTGCCTTGCCCCATCTTCTAGCTTGCGCGATCAGTGCGTGCAAACGTATGCATATGAATCTTGCAAGGTACGCAGCAGCAGCATCACTACAGATATCTTAAGCTAACTGGACTTTATTAGCGCATGCAAGCCTACGCAGATCCATCTTCTCGAACTGTTGGACGCCCTTGTGCTGCTGTTGTGAGGCGAAGAGGAGAAGTGGCCAACGATGAGGTAGTGCAGGAGACGGAGGCGAAGGTCCAAGTGTCGGCGTCCTGGGAACGGGGGTCCCCAGACTTGCCTGCCTGCGGCCCACGACGTGGCTCCACCAGCGGCCCTGTACGGCCCATCTTCACCAGCAAACACTCAAGACCCTCGTGAGGGGCCAAGCCTCACGAGGCGTACGATGCAAGACCTCCTCGGGGGCGGCCTCACTAGGCTGGCTCGCGAGGGGCGGAGAGATCAAGGCAAGGGGCACCTCGTGAGGTTCCTGTGACGCAAGCCATGACGACCGGGGCTAGGCGGGCGCCAGCGTGTGCAGTGCCCTCGTTTCCTCTTTGGTGCTAAAGAGGCAAGCGCAGGCGAGGAGTCCTGAGGCATCAGGCAAAGGTTTCCATATCGGTGCAACGAGATCAAGACCAACAGGACGACAGGACGGAGGTCACCGTGGAGCTCAAGACGGCGTCACCACTAGAGCCTTTGGCAGGCGAAGACCACCTTTAGTCAGGATAACTTGTATTAGTTGTCTCCCTTCAAATTTGGCTGTTGTGGCATCCCTTCCCACCAGCATATGGGAAGAGGACCAGGGCCTCTATAAATAGGGCTAGCCACCACTGTGGTAAAAGGGAACCGATCTGGGGCAACTGATCTCGAGCCATTCAGATCATCCTCAACCACACAAGCTCACCGAGCACAAGAACACCTCTCCTCAAGAGGCTATTCTTCCCATGTACTAGTTCTTCCTTAGCCCAAGAGGCAATCCACCACACCACACTGGAGTAGGGTGTTACACCACATCGGTGGCCCGAACCAGTATAAATCTTGTGTCCCTTTGTTCTGCGAGTTCGACGCGCTGAGCCTTGAGATTGCGGTGAGGGTGTGAGCTTGGGGGAGGAGAGATCTTCGTGCGCACCCCAGTGTTCGAACCTCAAGGGTTTTGCCGGAACTTGAAATCTGACATTTGGCGCGCCAGGTAGGGGTGCACTGAAGCCTTCCTCCCGCCGATCCGCGTCCCATCGCTCCATCGCATCCATGGCGGACGCGCGTCGAGCCCGCGCAGAGCGCTGGCCCGCCCTCGCCGCCCGTGTCGCTCATACATCCCCTGTCGGCGGGCCTCCCCGTCATTCCCCGTTGCCCGCTGCCAACGCCGCCACCAGTCCGGCGGGAAACGAGCAACAAGCGTCCTTGTTGCACCCCTTGTTGTGGCGGGATGGCCGCACCGCCACTCTGTCGCTGACCCCAGTCGGCTCATCGTCTCACGCTCGTCGCGCTCCCACGGACGCGCAGGCCGCGCTGCTCATGGCACGCGAGCTCCTGCGCTACCACCCGGTCGACGACCTCGGACTGGTTGGACCGCATCGCCGAGCTCGTCAGCGCCTCTGGGGGCTCCCCCGCACCCTCCCTCTCGCTGCCTCGCCCTCCGCCAGCTGCAGGCGACGTAGCCCACGGAGCACCTTCACCACCTCTGCACCTAGACGGTGCTTTGGCGCCAGGGCGCGCGGCCCCCCGGCCTGACCCACCACCCCGGGCGCCCGCGCGAGAAGAAGGAAGCTGCCAAGAAGTTCCACGGACGCAAGAGAACGCTCCTGCACTCCCGGCGCCACCACGACAAGACCATGCACCGCCTGCGACAGCGGTGCACGGACACCAAGGGCAGGCCCCACGTCTGCAAAGGGCCCCGGTGGCCACAGCAAGCTGCCGCGCCTTCACTCCGGAGCTGTGTAGCGTCGTCTGGCCGGGCAAGTTCAAGCCAGACCTGCCACCTCGCTATGACGGCACCCCCGACCCTGCGGAGTTCTTGCAGCTATATGACCTGAGCATCGATGCGGCCAACGGCGGCAAGAAAGTCATGGAGAATTGGTTCCCCATGGCTCTCAAGGATGGTGCTCGCTCGTGGCTCCTGAACCTGCCCCCGGGCTCGATCTCCTCCTGGGATGAGATGCGTGACCGCTTCGTCGCAAACTTCCAGGGCACTCGCGACCGCCCTCCGGCCGTGGGTGACCTGCGCCGCATCAAGCAGCAGCCAGGAGAGACCTTGCAGAAGTACATCCAGCGCTTCAACAGTGTTCGCCTCAAGATCCCCAAGGTGATGGACGAGGCCATCATTTTAGCATTTTCTGATGGCGTCCACGACGTCAAGATGAAGGAGGATCTCGCCATCCACGAGGAGCTATGCACGGCTCTGGAACTGTTCAACCTGGCGACCAAGTGTGCGAGAGCTGAGGAAGGACGCCTTTCCCTCCTCGAGCTCCCTGCTACCGACCCATAGGAGAAGAAAGCCAAGGCCAAAGACGTGAAGCGCAAGGGGGTGGCTGTACTCGTGGTGGAGCCTGACACGAAGCGCGGCCGAGACCACCCGAAGTCGTCCAAGAGCAGCCGACCGTTCTGCGCCTTCCACAACATACACAGCCACAACACCAACGACTGTCAAGAGCTCATGGCCATTCGAGATGGACGCTTTGGTCGACGCCCCGAGCGCAACAACCGGGGCTACGGCCGAGGAGGAGGACGAGGCGGAGGACGCTAGGATGATCGAGGCCCCCACCAGGAGTGGCGCGACCGGCCTCGCGAGGACCGCTGGCAAGACCAGCCTCATGAGGGTGCCTGGAGGGATTAGCCCTGCGAGGACCGCCCTCAGGGCAATGCCGGTCTTCCTCCACTGCTGTTGCCACCAAGAAGGAACAACGACCACCATCAGGACGAGGGGGCTGGGGGCTTCCAGGAACCGTGTGCTATCGCCTGCATCTTGGGCGGAGCTCAGGCCCCAGCATCTCAGCGTATCTTCAAGAAGTTTGCTTGCGAGGCGAACGCAGCCCTTCCCAGGCTTGAGGCCACGCACCCGCTCAGGTGGTCCAAGTGCGCCATCACCTTCAGCTCGGCGGGCCAGCTCAAGTGCGCGACCACTACTGGTGCCCTCCCGTTGCTCTGCGCACCCGTCATCAGCAACGTACAAGTCACCAAAACCCTTCATCAACGGCGGCGCAGGGCTTAACGTCCTGTCCGTCGAGACATTTGACAGCCTCCAAGTGCCATACGATCAGCTTCAGCCCACCAAACCCTTCTCAGGAGTGACCGACGGCTCCACCACCCCGATAGGGCAGGTCTGCCTCCCTGTCACCTTCGGACAGCATGACAACTACCGCACTGAGCTCATCGACTTTGACGTTGCTCACATCCGTCTACTGTACAATGCCATCCTCGGGTATCCAGCCCTGGCCAAGTTCATGGCAGTGAGTCACCACGGCTACAACGTCCTCAAGATGCCAGGAAGCGGCAGGATCATCACAGTCCCCTGCGAAGAAAGAGATGTGGTGTGCTCCCTCGAGCGCGCCTTCCAAGCCACAGCAATCGAAGATCCTGACAGTAAGGGCGTGTACCCTCCTGAGGCCACCCCCAAGAAGAAGAAACAACTACTCTGTGCAGGGCCTCAAGGGAGCAGCGCCTCTAGCGGTGCCACATCAGGATCGGCGCTCGCACCTGGGGCGCCTCCCTCTCTCGCATAGGAAGGCGCGCCCGGTGCCCTCCTTGGGAAAGGCTCGGGGGCTCTCTTCTGGAGGGCCTCAGACCTAGCCAACATCACGAGGGAGGCGCTCGGGCACCACGTGGAGGCGTGCTTTGCAGCACGTCTTCCTTAGGGGGACCCCGGGCAAGGAGCGCCCGGCGCTCAGGAGTTCATCGCCAAGACCACTCAGGAGCTGCAGGATGCAAGGGCCATGCGCGGCGACCGCCCCCCACCTGGCGTAGCTCCCCATCTAGGCGAGGATGGTGGGCTGCGCGTCTGCATTGACATCCCAGGGCTCAACAGGGCCGCATCTCAGGAGCGCTCCTGCCTTCACGCGTGGGATGTTGCGAGGGCCCACCTCACAGCTATGTTCGCATGACATTCGGCCTGCCGAGCATGGCAGCCGCCTTCCAGTGCAACCTACGGAGCGTCCTGGCGACCCAGGAGGCCAGGCATCACGCGGTCCTGGCGGAGATGGAGACGGTCCTCAAGGAACCGCCTGGACCCCCAGAGCCTCCCGAGGCTCAGGGCCCCGGTGGCTCATGAGGAGCAACCCCTTCGCCACGCATCTTCAGCTACCCCAACATCCCTTCAACAACGGAACCAGGTGACATTTTCCAAGTTATTTAGCTGGGAGCATGTAACGCCCTCGATGCGGCTATATCTCCCACGTGTCGAAGCACGACTTCGAGGCATAACCGCATTGAAAGCAATGTCGCAAGTGAGGTAATCTTCACACAATCCATGTAATACATAAGGGAAATAGATACATAGTTGGCTTACAGTCGCCACTTCACACAATACATAAATAAACATCCATCATTCAGATTACACTCAAGGTCCGACTACGGAACCAAAATAAAAGAAGATACCCCAAATGCTACACAGATCCCCGATCGTCCCAACTGGCTCCACTATCGATCATCGGAAAAGACACATAGTAACGACCACGTTCCTCGTCGAACTCCCACTTGAGCTCGGTTGCGCCACCTGACCGCATCGTCGGCACTGAAACTGTTTTGGTAGAATCTATGAGTCACGGGACTCAGCAATCTCACACCGCGAGATCAAGACTATTTAAGCTTATAGGAAGGATAGAGTTGTGAGGTGGAGCTGCAGCAGCGACAAGCATATATGGTGGCTACATTCGCAAAAGAGAGCGAGAAGAGAAGCAAGGCACGGACGTGAAGCTAGTAGCGATCAAGAAGTGATCTGAACTACTTACGTCAAGCATAACTCCAACACCGTGTTCACTTCCGGACTACCGAGAAGAGACCATCACGGCTACACACGCCGTTAATGTGTATTTTAAATAGGGTCAACTTCGGTTTTCTACAACCGACATTAACAAATTCCCATCTGCCTCATAACCGCGGGCACGGCTTTCAAAAGATAATACCTCGCAGGGTTGTCCCAACTTAGCCCATTATAAGCTCTCACGGTCAACGAAGGATATTCCTTCTCTGGGAAGACCCGATCAATCTCGAATCCCGGACTACAAGACATTTCGACAGCAATAAAACAAGACCAGCAAAGCCGCCGAATGTGCCGACAAATCCCGATAGGAGCTGCACATATCTCGTTCTCGTGGCACACCGGATGAGCAGTCCGTACAACTAAAACCAGACCTCAAGTTTCCTTGAGGGGCTGCAAAGCACTCTAGTTTGGGCCAGCACTCAAGGAGCACTGGTCCGGGGTTAAAATAAAGATGACCCTCGGGCTCGCGAAACCCGGGGAAAAAGGCTTAGGTGGCAAATGGTAAAACCAAAGTTGGGCCTTCTTTGGAGGAGTCTTATTCAAAGCGAATTGTCAAGGGGTCCCATAAATCACCCAACCGTAAGGAACGCGAAATCAAGGAACATAACACGGTATGACGGAAACTAGGGCGGCAAGAGTGGAACAAAACACTGCATAAGGCCGAGTCTTCCACCCTTTACCAAGTATATAGATGCATTAATTATAGCAGATATATATTGTGATATCCCCAACAAGTAACCATGTTCCAACAAGGAACAACATCTCCATGTTCCAACAAGGAACAAACTTTATCTTCACCTGCAACTAGCAACGCTATAAGAGGGGCTGAGCAAAGCGGTAACATAGCCAATCAACGGTTTGCTAGGAAAGGATGGTTAGGGGCTGACATGGCAATATGGGAGGCATGATAAGAAAGTGATAGGCATCATAGCATAGGCCTAGCAAAAGAGCGAGCATCTAGCATAGCAAAGATAGAAGTGATTTCGAGGGTATGGTCATCTTGCTCGCAAAGTTCTCGAGTTGTCGAAAGCTTGATCCTCGTAAGCGTTCTCAACAGGTTCCTCGCTCACGTAACTCGCCTCCGGCTCTACCCAAAGCAAGAACACAAACAAAGGAACCACAATAAATCACGGTGCAATGCACAAGCAACATGATGCAAAACATGACATGATATGCGAGATGTGATATGCAATGCGTATAAAAGGCCAGGAAGGAAAATGATGAACCAGGCATCAACTTGGCAAACCAAGTATGCCGCTGAAAGATGAGATGATTTCGTTGAAATCGATATAAAGATCACCGAATCGGATGCACGGTTTGCAAATGACAAGCAAAACAAGAATGACACAAATCTGCCATTAACAGCATGATGCCACTTAGCAAGCAACAAGAAATTAAGCTACTACACCCAAACGTACCAACAAAATACATGGCAGTGATCTACTCAAGATGCTTGACAAAAGATGAACACTGAGCTACGGCTAAATCACATCATAACAGGTCCAAACAAGCATGGCAAAAGTGCAAAACATATCAGCTTCACAGACTTAGTGAAATTACTGAACATGGCAAAATCAGCATCAGGAAGCAATGTTTAGAGCAAGCAAACAACATGCTACAGGAAATTATAATAGCAAAACAAGGCATGGCATGAATCTACTCAAAGCATAACAAAAGTCCCTTACTGACCATAAGCCAAAAAGGATCAGAAAATATAGTAACACCCATGTCAAAATAGCAAGTTTCGTTAACAGATTCAGCAACGGGGCATGGCAAAAACAGATAACAAGTAGGCATGTTTAAGAGCTCGATGCACTCGCTACAGAGCATTACATGATAAACTAAGCATACATACATCAATAAGACATGGCATAGAAGTCATACATGGCAAGAACAACATCATAGCATATACGGATCAACTACAACAACCTTGGCAAAATTGAATAACATGTAAACAATCTGCCAGGAAACATTTTATAGCAAAATTAGAGCTCGATTGACTTAATCTATGGTACTCCATAATTGCAAACAAAGGCATGGATGGATAGAGCATAACCATATGTTCAAACATCCTTACTGAAGTATCTCAAAATATGCATGGATCTCTCGGTAGCATCAAGTTAACATGGCATAAAAATATCAGCAAAACCGGGGCTGAAATCAGCAACATCAGGAAGCCTAGTTTGCATGCTTGTGCTAGTCACCACAGAGATCCCAAAAATACATGTCATACACCCCTAGAAAGATGGCATGGCATATTTCAAAACACATGTAGGACTCAAATTCATAGGATGTACACATCAATCATGGCAAAAATGACAAAAGTGCATGTTCTGTTAAGAAACAAAAACTAACATCACATAGCCCTCTTCTAACAGTATTTCGGGCATCAAGATGAGCTCAAATGAAACTGCTTCAATGAGATGAAATGATTTACTCTTCGAGGCGAACATTTTGACATATTACACGCACGAAACGGAGCTACAGGTGCGAAGTTATGACATGACGAAAATGCATCGAAACTATCACAGAAAATGACTTAGATGAAACGGGGGGGAGAGAAAAAGTCAACCCCGTGGTTTGGATCCAGATCCGACCGGCTCGAGGTCGAGGACGGCGGCGCGGCTCGCCGGAGCAGGGGAGAGGCCGGAGGAGGGGCGCCGGAGGAGGGAAGGTGGTGGCTGGGGGGCGGCGGGTGGCCGGGGGAGGGGCGGCGGCGGCGGGCGGCGGGGGCGCGTCGGGCGGCGACCGCGGCGACGGGCGGCGGGGAGGCGGCGACGGCGCGGGCTGGCGAGGCGGCGGAGCGGGCGACGGGCGCGGGTCATGGGGCGCTGCTCGGGCCGGAGCGGGCGCGAGGGTTTCGCTGGCTCGCGGCCGGGCGGCGGCGGGCGGCGGGCACGCCACGTGGCAGCCCTGGTTCGCCGGCGCGGCGGCGAACGCGTCCGGTCCGATCCGGACGTGTCCGGCGGCGCGGAAGGGATTTCGTCTAGGGTTTCGGGGGAATTGATCCGGGATTTGGAGGGGGAGATGCATATTTATAGGTAGAAGGAGCTAGGAAGCTCCAAATGAGGTGCGGTTTTCGCCCACACGATCGTGATCCGACGACGGAGAGCATGGAAGTGACTTAGATGGGTTATTGGGCTGTTTTGAAAGGGTGTTGGGCTGCAACTTAAAAGAGGCCTTTGCGAGAGTGCGGTTAACCGTTGGAGTACCAAACGAGCTCCAAATGACCCGAAACTTGACAGGTGGTCTACCGGTGGTATACCAAGGCCACTTGACAAACCTCGGTCCATTCCGAGAAAGTTTAGTACCCGCCCACGGAAAAACGTAAAAGGGGACGCCGGGGAACATAGGAGTGCCGGATTGCAAAACGGACAACGGGAAAAATGCTCGGAATCCTGAGACGAACACGTATGCAAATGAGATGCACATGATGACATGATATGAAATGCATGACATGGACAAAATGCAAAAACGAAAAGAAAAGAACCCAACCACGGAGGGAAAATCATATCACAATGCCGAAAATGGCAAGAGTTGGAGTTACAAATATGGAAAGTTACATCCGGGGTGTTACAACACTCCACCACTACAAGAGGATCTCGTCCCGAGATCTAGGACTGAAAGAACTCCGGATATTCGAACGGAGGTGATCCTCGCGCCCGTGTGGCTTCTCGGTCGGAATGGTGTGACCACTTCACTTTCAGGAATTTGATTGACTTGTTGCGAGTCTTGCGCTCGGTTTCTTCAAGAATAGCAACGGGTGCTCATGATAAGAGAGATCTTCTTGAAGGTCAATTTCTTGAAGTTGATAGTGCGCTCAGAGTCTTGAAGCACTTGCGAAGCTGTGACACGTGAAACACATCGCACGTTCGCGAAGTTGACGGAAGCTCGTTGATAGGCGAGATCGCCTCTTTTGCCAATGATCTTGAAAGGACCCACATATCTAGGGGCAAGATTCCTTTGATACCGGTTTACGAGTGCCTTTCATTGAGAGACGCGGAGGTAGACATGGTCTCCGATTTCAAAAGCCACATCACGGTGCTTGTCATCATAATAGCTCTTCCGGCGCGATTATGCGGCTTTGAGATTCTCACGAATGAATTTGCACATTTCTTCGCTTCACGGATCAAGTCGTTGCCAAGAAGTTGGCGCTCACCTGTCTCGGACCAATTGAGAGGAGTACGGCACTTTCTGCCATAGAGAATTTCGAATGGGGCCTTGCCCGAACTCGCTTGGAAGATGTTGTTGTAGGAGAACTCGGCATATGGAAGACAATCTTCCCATTTCATACCGAAGGAAATGACACAAGCCCTGAGCATATCTTCAAGGATTTGATTGACTCGCTCGACTTGGCCACTTGTTTGAGGATGGAAAGCTGTGCTGAAACGAATGTTGGTGCCCATGGCCTTCAAAAGAATCCCAAAACTTGGAGGTAAAGATGCTGCCACGGTCTCAAGAGATCACTTGTGGAATGCCGCAAGGAGACAATCCTCGATGTGTATAGCTCGCCAACCGAGCTGCTGTGATAGATTCTTTGATAGGAAGAAAATGAGCCACTTTAGTAAGCTTGTCAATGACAACGAAGATAGCATCATTTCCACGCTTGGACTTAGGAAACCCATCCACGAAGTCCATTTCGATATGATCAAACTTTCATTCGAATAGCAAGAGGTTGAAGGAGACCAGCTGGTCTTTGGTGTTTCGCTTTCACTCTTCCGCAGACATCACACTCATTCACGAATTGAGCAATTTCTCGCTTCATTCGAGTCCACCAATATGACTGCTTGAGGTCATGGTACATCTTCGTACTTCCAGGATGAATGGATAGGAGCGAATTGTGTGCCTCGTTCATAATGACTTTATGAAGATCACCCTTAGGAACCACAATCCGTCCTCAAGAAAAGAGTATCTTTGTCATCAATGTGGAAGCACTTGTATTTGGAAATGCCCTTGTCGATACCACGCTTCACCTTTTTCACCATGGTATCCAGGAGTTAAGCCTCACGAATTTGGTCTTCCAAAGTAGGAGAGACTATGAGGTTGGCAAGAAAGCCTTGAGGAACAACTTGAAGGTTCAGCTTATGGAAAGCTTCACAAAGATCCGTTGGAAGGGCTTGAGGATTAAACATTGCGATAAGCCTTCCTGCTCAAAGCTTCGCAATGACATTGGCCTTGCCCGAGTATATTCAATACTTGGGTTGTACTCTTGAATCATTTCACCCATCGAGTTTGCTCGAGGTTGAGATTGGGTTGAGTGAAGATATACTTGAGACTCTTGTGATCGGTGAAAATGTCCACTTTCCTTCCCAACAAGAGATGTCTCCATGTTATCAATGCATGGACAACGCCGCCAACTCAAGATCGTGAGTGGGGTAGTTCTTTTCGTTGGGCTTCAACCGACGAGAGGTATAGGCCACAACTCTCTTCTCTTGCATTAACACAGACCGAGACCTTGAAGAGAAGCATCACGTAAAACTTCAATGGCTTGGATTCATCAGAGGAGTTAAGACAGAGCTGTGACGAGTTTCTCTTTGAGAGTATTGAAAGCAACGTCACACTCAGGAGACCAGACATACTTCACATGCTTCTAGAGGAGGTTGGAAAGAGGCTTTGCAATCTTGGAGAAGTTCTCAACGAATCTTCGGCAATAGCTTGCAAGACCAAGAAAACTGCGGAGGTGCTTGACATTCTGAGGAGGTTCCCAATTCACAACTGCAGACACCTTCTCGGGATTAACAGCGATGCCCTTGGCGGAGATGATATGACCAAGATAAAGCACTTCATCAAGCCAAAATTCACATTTGGAAAACTTCAGATAGAATTGATACTCTCGAGCTTGTCTAGCACCAATCGCAAATGTTTGGCATGATCCTTCTTATTCTTGGAGAAGACCAAAATATCATCAAGATAGACCAAGACGAATTCATTGGTGTAGGGGTTGAAGATGAAGTTCATCATCCGAGAGAATGTTGGAGGAGCATTGACAAGACCGAAAGACATGACAAGATATTCATAAGAACCAAAGCTTGTTCGAATGCTGTCTTGGGAATATCTTGTTCATGAATGCGAATCTGATGATAACCCATACGAAGGTCAAGCTTGGAGAACACTTTAGCACCTTTGAGTTGCTCGAAAAGCTCATTGATGTTGGGAAGTGGATACTTGTTCTTGATTGTCTTCTTATTCAATGGACGGTAATCGACGCAAAGTCGGTCCGCGCCATCCTTCTTCTCGGACAAAAGAACACCACAACCCCAAGGAGATGAACACGGTCCGATCAAACCAGACGCTCTTGTTCATCGAGCTGCTTCTTCAATTCCTTCAGCTCATCAGGTCCAAGCTTGTATGGACGCTTGCAAACGGGTTCGATGCGTGCTCAAGATCGATAACGAATTCAACTGGCCGATGAGGAGGCATTCCTGGAAGCTCTTCTAGAAAGACATCTTGGTACTCACAAACGACTGGAATCTGAGAGATAGCATCCAATTCGCCCTTCTCATTGAGAGAAAACAACCGAATGGTTTCATAACGAGCGGCATAGATGATCACATCATTAGAAGAGTGAGTCAATTGAATTTCCCAGGCAGCACAATCAAGCTGAGCTTTGTGCTGATAAAGCCAGTCCATTCCGAGAATAAGATCAATATCCGAGTCACCAAGGACAATTGGTTTAGCCAGAAATCTATAGTCGCCCATCTTGATAGAAACATCCGGGACGTAATTATTAGCTGTCATTTGCTTACCCGGGGACACAATTGATAAGGAACTAGGCAATTCTTGATAACCCAACTCATGCTTAGATGCAAATGGTCTTGAGATGAAACAATGCGATGCACGAGTATCAAATAAGACTTTTGCAGGAATATCATTAACTGAGAGATTACCCATTATCACATCAGAAGATTCCTCCGCTTGAGCTGCATTCATCATGTTCACCTTTGCAGACTTGAGATTATGCTTGACCACCGCATTGCTGGAAGATTTCACAGAGGAGGAGGCGGAAGGCGCCTTTGGTTGAAGCACTTGTTAGATAGTGACCTTTCTGCCGACACTTGTTGCAAGTCACCCGAGAGCGGACGGTGATAAGGAGCATTTGACCTTGGAGCTTGAGAATTTGACTTGTTACGATAGCCTGGGTTGGGTGGGTGGGAAGATCCACGGCCACCTGAGTTCTTCTCACGATAAGGCCGACGGAACGGAGGAGGAGGAAGGTAGAACTTCGCTGCTTAGCTGCCACTTGAGAGGAAGAAGAAGACTGAACTGCATCCCCGATTCTCTTCTTAGAAGCCTCACATTTGAGCTGGGCAGCTTGCTTCTTGATGCCATGTTGTAGAATTCATCATACTTTTCTCGCTCAAAAGCACAAGAGCTAATTGCAGATCTTCTCCGAGACCACCTCTGAATTGATAGATCATACTCTTTTCATCGTGGACGCCTTGCTTAGCAAAGCGAGCGAAGTTTCAAACTGGATATTGTATTGATACACAGACATGTTGCCTTGCTTGAGATTGCGGAACTCCTCACGCTTGCTCTCAACAACACTTTTCGGAATGTGGTGAGCTCAAGTCTCGTGGAACTCATCCTGTAATGACACGACCTCCTCTGGAATCTTTGTATTCTTGGTACCACTCAGCAGCTTGGTCGTTGAGTTGAAATGAAGCAAATTTGACAAAGTCCTCAGGTCTGACATTGCTACATTCAAAATGTTTGCAGATGTCCACAAGCCAATCGTCGGCGTCGTGGCCTCGGCTACGTAAACCGAAAGACTTTGGCTGATTAGCGAGGAACTGACTGAGGGTCGCAAAGTGCGGCTGGTTGTTGCCTTGACCTTGATTTCCTTGATTGCCTTGCCCTTGAGTGCGCTCTTGCAAGAGTTGCAAAATCATCTGGAGCATTGGATTTGGTGGCTGCCATGATAGCTTGCCAGCCTCCGGAGGCGGAGGTGGAGGTGGAGGGTTCGATCGATTCCCATCATTTCGTTCCGGATTCGACGTTGGCGGAGCCATCTCAAGAGGGTGACATCCGTTAGCACTTGATAGACAGATAGACAAGTTGAATCAACGGATAGAAATTGCAACATATAGTCTTCACAATAAACATTCGAACAAGGATGAACGAATGAATTCCAAAAGCGAACATCACACGTCCATTAGGTGAGAAGCCACTTGATTATGGTTGAAAAAATAATAATAAGGTACGACTGGAACAAATAAGTGGTAAGGATTACCCAATCACAAACCAAATATCTGCGGGAAGAAATGCTAAGAGCTACTTGAAACCCACCTATAAACTCCCGAAACTTTCTGGTTATGCAATCTAGTGTTGGGGATACATGGGACACAAAATATATCACCCAAACTAACAATACCTAGATCCAGTTGTATCCATCCGTCAACACATAACCAAGAAACCTTCGGAAATCGTGTACCTCGACCTTCGAAAAGCATCCGTTATACGAGTCATGGCAATACTCCCAAGCTCGCCCCAGTACTGGGTTATCGGGGTTATCTCACCAACAACTGCACAAAAGAGATTTCGATGTCGGTAAAACTCAGGTATTCCAGAACTGCAACGATAAAATTGTGACGACAACACCTCGGAGCTCAACTCCCCGGGACACTGCCACAACCCCTAAATGTCAGGAGGCACCAAGAACAATGTTCTCGTCACAAAACTATCGGAACGATTCCAAGATACCCGCGTGATCCTAAAAACAATTTTAGTGAAATTTGAGGAGAGGAGAGTCAAAACTTCTACGTCAGGAGACCTCACCAGAGCGACGAAGGGACTGGGGAGTAAAAAGAATCCTACTCTCCGATATATATAATCCTAAGACTCAAAACATTTTTTTTTCTAAACTCAACAACGCCAGCAAACAATCAAGCAGGGGGCTCCTAAGTCGGGGAAGGCTCTGATTACCAACTTGTAACGCCTCGATGCGGCTATATCTCCCCCGTGGTCAAGCACGACTTGAGGCATAACCGCATTGAAAGCAATGTCGCAAGTGAGGTAATCTTCACACAATCCATGTAATACATAAGGAAATAGATACATAGTTGGCTTACAGTCGCCACTTCACACAATACATAAATAAACATCCATCATTCAGATTACACTCAAGGTCCGACTACGGAACCAAAATAAAAGAAGATACCCCAAATGCTACACAGATCCCTGATCGTCCCAACTGGGCTCCACTACTGATCATCAGGAAAAGACACATAGTAACGACCACGTTCCTTGTCGAACTCCCACTTGAGCTTGGTTGCGTCACCTGCACTGGCATCGTCGGCACCTGAAACTGTTTTGGTAGAATCTGTTTGTCACGGGGACTTAGCAATCTCACACCCGCGAGATCAAGACTATTTAAGCTTATAGGAAGGACAGAGTTGTGAGGTGGAGCTGCAGCAAGCGACAAGCATATATGGTGGCTACATTCGCAAAAGAGAGCGAGAAGAGAAGCAAGGCACGGACGTGAAGCTAGTAGCGATCAAGAAGTGATCCTGAACTACTTACGTCAAGCATAACTCCAACACCGTGTTCACTTCCCGGACTCCGCCGAGAAGAGACCATCACGGCTACACACGCGGTTGATGTGTATTTTAAATAGGGTCAACTTAGGGTTTTCTACAACCGTACATTAACAAATTCCCATCTGCCTCATAACCGCGGGCACGGCTTTCAAAAGATAATACCCTGCAGGGGTGTCCCAACTTAGCCCATTATAAGCTCTCACGGTCAACGAAGGATATTCCTTCTACCGGGAAGACCCGATCAATCTCGGAATCCCGGACTACAAGACATTTCGACAGCAATAAAACAAGACCAGCAAAGCCGCCCGAATGTGCCGACAAATCCCGATAGGAGCTGCACATATCTCGCTCGTGGCACACCGGATGAGCAGTCCGTACAACTAAAACCAGACCTCAAGTTTCCTTGAGGGGGCGCTGCAAAGCACTCTAGTTTGGGCCAGCACTCGAAAGAGTGGAACAAAACACCAGGCATAAGGCCGAGTCTTCCACCCTTTACCAAGTATATAGATGCATTAATTATAGCAGATATATATATATTGTGATATCCCCAACAAGTAACCATGTTCCAACAAGGAACAACATCTCCATGTTCCAACAAGGAACAAACTTTATCTTCACCTGCAACTAGCAACGCTATAAGAGGGGCTGAGCAAAGCGGTAACATAGCCAATCAACGGTTTGCTAGGAAAGGATGGTTAGGGGCTGACATGGCAATATGGGAGGCATGATAAGCAAGTGATATGCATCGTAGCATAGGCCTAGCAAAAGAGCGAGCATCTAGCATAGCAAAGATAGAAGTGATTTCGAGGGTATGGTCATCTTGCCTGCAAAGTTCTCAGAGTTGTCGAAAGCTTGATCCTCGTAAGCGTTCTCAACAGGTTCCTCGTTCACGAACTCGTCTCCCGGCTCTACCCAAAGCAAGAACACAAACAAAGGAACCACAATAAATCACGGTGCAATGCACAAGCAACATGATGCAAAACATGACATGATATGCGAGATGTGATATGCAATGCGATAAAGGCCCGGAAGGAAAATGATGAACCAGGCATCAACTTGGCAAACCAAGTATGCCGCTGAAAGATGAGATGATTTCGTTGAAATCGATATAAAGATCACCGAATCGGATGCACGGTTTGCAAATGACAAGCAAAACAAGAATGGCACAAATCTGCCATTAACAAAGATGATGCCACTTAGCAAGCAACAAGAAATTAAGCTACTGCACCCAAACGTACCAACAAAATATATGGCAGTGATCTACTCAAGATGCTTGACAAAATATGAACACTGAGCTACGGCTAAATCACATCATAACAGGTCCAAACAAGCATGGCAAAAGTGCAAAACATATCAGCTTCACAGACTTAGTGAAATTATCGAACATGGCAAAATCAGCATCAGAAGCAATGTTCAGAGCAAGCAAACAACATGCTACAGGAACTTATAATAGCAAAACAAGGCATGGCATGAATCTACTCAAAGCATAGAACAAAAGTCCCTTACTGACCATAAGCCAAAAGGATCGAAAATATAGTAACACCCATGTCAAAATAGCAAGTTTCATAATGATTCAAGAACAGTGGCATGGCAAAAACAGATAACAAGTAGGCATGTTTAAGAGCTCGATGCACTCGCTACAGAGCATTACATGATAAACTAAGCATACATACATCAATAAGACATGGCATAGAAGTCATACATGGCAAGAACAACATCATAGCATATACGGATCAACTACAACAACCTTGGCAAAATTGAATAACATGTAAACAATCTGCCAGGAAACATTTTATAGCAAAAGTAGAGCTCGATTGACTCAAGCTATGGTTCTCCATAATTGCAAACAAAGGCATGGATGGATAGAGCATAACCATATGTTCAAACATCCTTACTGAAGTATCTCAAAATATGCATGGATCTCTCGATAGCATCAAGTTAACATGGCATAAAAATATCAGCAAAACCGGGGCTGAAATCAGCAACATCAGGAAGCCTAGTTTGCATGCTTATGCTAGTCACCACAGAGATCACAAAAATACATGTCGTACACCCCTGGAAAGATGGCATGGCATATTACAAAACACATGTAGGACTCAAATTCATAGGATGTACACATCAATCATGGGAAAAATGACAAAAGTGCATGTTCTGTTAAGAAACAGAAACTAACATCACATAGCCCTCTTCTAACAGCATTTCGGGCAACAAGATGAGCTTAAATGAAAATGATGCAATGATACGAAATGATCTACTCTTCGAGACGAACATTTTGACATATTACACGCACGAAACGGAGCTACAGGTGCAAAGTTATGACATGACGAAAATGCAACGAAAGTATCACAGAAAATGACTTGGATGAAACGGGGGGGAGAGAAAAAGTCAACCCCGTGGTTTGGATCCAGATCCGACCGGCTCGAGGTCGAGGACGGCGGCGCTGCTCGCCGGAGCAGGGAGAGGCGAGGAGGGCGCCGGAGGAGGGAAGGTGGTGGCGGGCGGCGCGCGGTGGGCGGTGGGCGGGCGGCGGACGGCGTACGGCGCGGGTGCGGCTTGGCGGGCGGCGACCGCGGCGACGGGCGGCGGGAAGCGGCGATGAGCGGCCGGCCCGGCGAGGCGACGGAGCGCGGCGACGGGGCGCGGCCACGGGCGCCGGCTCGGGCCGGGGAGCGGCGCGGAGGGTTTCTGGGCGGGCGGCGGCGGCGGCGGGCACGCCACGTGGCAGCCCTGGTTCGCCGGGCGCTGGCGGCGGACGCGTCGTCCGATCCGGACGTGTCCGCGGCGCGAGGGGATTTCGCCTAGGGTTTCGGGGAATTGATCCGGATTTGGAGGGGGAGATGCATATTTATAGGTAGAAGGAGCTAGGAAGCTCCAAATGAGGTGCGGTTTTCGCCCACACGATCGTGATCCGACGACGGAGAGCGTGGAAGTGACTTAGATGGGTTATTGGGCTGTTTTGAAAGGGTGTTGGGCTGCAACTTAAAAGAGGCCTTTGCGAGAGTGCGGTTAACCGTTGGAGTACCAAACAAGCTCCAAATGACCCGAAACTTGACAGGTGGTCTACCGGTGGTATACCAAGGCCATTTGACAAACCTCGGTCCATTCCGAGAAAGTTTAGTACCCGCCCATGGAAAAACGTAAAAGGGGACGCCGGGGAACATAGGAGTGCCGGATTGCAAAACGGACAACGGGAAAAATGCTCGGAATCCTGAGACGAACACGTTTGCAAATGAGATGCACATGATGACATGATATGAAATGCATGACATGGACAAAATGCAAAAATGAAAAGGCAAGAACCCAACCACGGAGGGAAAATCATATCACAATGCCGAAAATGGCAAGAGTTGGAGTTACAAATATGGAAAGTTACATCCGGGGTGTTACAGAGCACCCCTCGGGCTACATTATTCCTAGGCCGCATGGGCCTGTCCCTGCGGCATGTATCCTTTTGCATACTTTAGCCTACTCTGTTGGGGGCACCCCTCGGGCTGCATCAACCCCAGGCCACTCGGGTCCGACCTAGTGGCATGTATCGTTCTTGCATTTACCTGAGCTAGTTCACTTTCCAGTGGCGGAGCTTGAAAGAAATCTCAGGAGGGGCGAAGAAATCTCAAACGGGGTTGCATAGCACCAAGCTTCAAATATTCTCGCCGCACATATCTCTTTGATTAGGTGGATATTGCCAAATTTGTGGACCTAGTGCTGGATCCTGCTGCAAGAATTCAATCCCTTGAAATAGGACTTCAATAGTTTGCTGGCCTTATTGTTGCAGCATCGAAGGATTTGTCTTTCTTGCTCAAATCCCAGCAACATTAGAGGAGGCTGAGCATGTATTGTTTTTGTTTGTGTGGGTTCGTCAGCTTTACATTCAACTAAATCACCTCTCTTTGTTTAAAAAAATGCATCAATTGTTTTCCCCACAAGCATCACTACTTCCTTCTGTAAAAGACATTTTCTATTAAGCACAAAATCCATGATCTAATTAGACTTTTTCCCAACTAAGAAAGAAAATGCAGAACCAAAATACTCAAAATTTCCATAATTACTACAACGAGGGTAGTTTGCTCACCAGCTCTGTTTGGCACTGCGCGCGGCGTCGGTGTTGCCTGATTTTGTCTACATCTATGCAGCGACAGAGGTCGGGACTCAGCAGGCAGGAGTGGAGATGTCTCTAACCAACAATAACCAATCCCTAGCCGTCCGCCAGCGGCCAAACTCCATGCTGGCAAGCCACAGCGGCCGCCGGCCAGTCCGCCTATGCGGTGCCCCACCCCCACTCTCAGGCGTCTGCCGTCGCAGGTCAAACGTGAATGTTCGTCGTTCTAGCTTGCTCACTGGGTCGCTTCGTTCCCCTCCAGCAGGTGAGAGCGACGAGTAGAAGAGAAAATGGGCCTTGTGGGCTGTAATACATAGGGGTAGTAAAAAGAAATAGCTTTTGCTGGGGGGCGACGGCCCAGGTTCACCCCCACGAAGCTCCGCCGTTGTCGCTTTACATGCATAAGCTATCTATGGTTATCACCTGCTTGATTATCACCCATCGTGACTGCCCGCGTCGCCGGTCTACCCCATGCTCATCCCGCAATGGGAGCTTGTGCTTGGGCCCGTCCCTGCAACACCGACAAATCTGAGCGGTCGAGCTCTGACTCACGGCTTGCCCCGCGCACGTCACCTCACCAGGCCCTCGGTGCCTTCATCTTCTTGCGGAGCGACCAGCGGCAGACCGGCAATCGTAGTGGCAATTTGTGTCCCTCCTCGCGCTAACCTGCAGGAATCTCCTGAGGACGACAGCTGGTGGTACCACGGGCTCCCTCTTCTCCCATGTAATTCGCTTGCGCGTTAAAAGGGGGCCCCTGAGCATCGCGACTCGGGAGCTCTTACTAGCTCTCCAGCCCTCACCCCCTGGCCTTTACCACGACATCGCCACCTGGCATACCAGCGGCGGCTGAGCTCGCTCGAGGGCCGGGACCTGAGGACGTAGAGCACATAGAAGAGCAGGGAGAAGAGGGGAGGCTCGCATGGGCCCAACCTAGCTACACTACGGCCGTCGACGCACGAGTCTGGTGCAGCACAAGGAACCGACTCTCGACTGCCAAGATAAGTTTCTCGCTCGAGTCGAGTGGTCGACCAAGCGCTACGGCATAGGATTCTCACTTGTTGCAACCTTGTTACGGCAACGTCGCCTCCCATTCCTACCTCTCGGTGGCTGCTTACGCGCTAAAGGGGGCCTCTTGAGCATCGCGCCTCAGGAGCTCTTACTGGACCTCGGGCCGCTCACCTCCTGGCCTTGACCACGGCATCGCGACCTGGCATACCAGCGACAGCTGCAGCCTTCCTGGGGACCGGGACCTGTTGGCGTAGAGCACCAGGCTGCCGCGGGGTTGGAAAGGGGAGACCAAGCCGAAACAGGACATGCGTTCACAAATTTTCATAATAAGGATGATATCAACAAAAGACATTACAGACGCTTTACACGCCCCCGCGGGGTCCATCTCGATTCCTCGCAGGGAACAAAAGAAGGGAGTTTCTAGGAGCACGCGCCAGCGCGACCAACGCCATCATCAACAGTGGGCCATGGGAGGTGATACGTCTCCAATGTATCTATAATTTTTTATTGTTCCATGCTATATTATATTCTGTTATGGACATTATTGGGCTTTATTATACACTTTTATATTATTTTTGGGATTAACCTATTAACCAGAGGCCCAGCCCAGAATTGCTGTTTTTTGCCTATTTCAGAGTTTCGCAGAAAAAGAATATCAAACGGAATCCAAACGGAACGAAACCTTCGGGAACATGATTTTTGGAACAAACGTGATCCATAGGACTTGGACCCTACGTCAAGAAGGCTACCAGGAAGGCACGAGGTAGGGGGCGCACCTACCCCCCGGGCGCGCCCTCCACCCTCATGGGGCCCATGTTGCTCCACCGATGTACTTCTTCCTCCTATATATACCTACGTACCCCCAAACTAGCAGATACGGAGCCAGAAACCTATCCACTGCCGCAACCTTCTGTACCCGTGAGATCCCATCTTGGGGCCTTTTCCGGAGCTCCGCCGGAGGGGGATTCGATCATGGAGGGCTTCTACATCAACACCATAGCCTCCCCGATGATGTATGAGTGTTTTACCTCAGACCTTCGGGTCCATGGTTATTAGCTAGATGGCTTCTTCTCTCTTTTTGGATCTCAATACAATGTTCTCCCCCTCTCTTGTGGAGATCTATTCGATGTAATCTTCTTTTGCGGTGTGTTTGTTGAGATCGATGAATTGTGGGTTTATGATCAAGTTTATCTATGAACAATATTTGAATCTTCTCTGAATTCTTTTATGTATGATTGGTTAACTTTGCAAGTCTCTTCAAATTATCAGTTTGGTTTGGCCTACTAGATTGATCTTTCTTGCAATGGGAGAAGTGCTTAGCTTTGGGTTCAATCTTATGTGTCCTTTCCCAAGTGATAGTAGGGGCAGCAAGGCACATATTGTATTGTTGCCATCGAGGATAACAAGATGGGGTTTATATCATATTGCATGAGTTTATCCCTCTACATGATGTCATCTTACTTAAAGCGTTACTCTGTTCTTTTGAACTTAATACTCTAGATGCATGCTGGATAGCGGTCGACGTGTGGAGTAATAGTAGTAGATGGAGGCAGGAGTCGGTATACTTGTCGCAGACGTGATGCCAATATACATGATCATACCTAGATATTCTCATAACTATGCTCAATTCTTTCAATTGCTCAACAGTAATTTGTTTACCCATCGTAATACTTATGCTCTCGAGAGAAGCCACTAGTGAAACCTATGGGCCCCGGGTGTGTTTTCCATCATATTAATCTTCCAACACTTAGCTATTATTATTGCCTATTATTTTACTTTGCATCTTTATTATAAAAATACCAAAAATATTATCTTATCATATCTATCAGATCTCACTTTCGTAAGTGATCGTGAAGGGATTGACAACCCCTTTATTGCGTTGGTTGCGAGGATTTTATTTGTTTGTGTAGGTGTGAGGTACTCGTGCGTGGCCTCCTACTGGATTGATACCTTGGTTCTCAAAAACTGAGGGAAATACTTATGCTGCTTTACTGCATCACCCTTTCCTCTTCAAGGGAAAACCAACGCAGTGCTCAAGAGGTAGCAAGAGGATTTCTAGAGCCGTTGCCGGGGAGTCTACGCAAAAGTCAACATACCAAGTACCCATCACAAACCTTATCTCCCGCATTACATTATTTTCCATTTGCCTCTCGTTTTCCTCTCCCCCACTTCACCCTTGCCGTTTTATTCGCCCTCTCTCTTTTTCGTTTGCCTCCCTCTTTCTTTTTGCTCCTCGCACTTTCTGCCGTTATGTCTGAAATTGGGGAAACTTTTGTCGATATGGACAATAGTAATAATATGGAAAATTCTGATGCTCCCGCTGAAGAACCCCCTATCTTGCATACAAAAAAATTCCGAATTGGTAGTGGTAATATTATTGGAAAAGGGGTTATTCAAGATTTCTTTACTTGTGCCGGTGCTTTGCCTTCTATGGGCAGTTCTATTCTTCATAGAACTAGTAGTCTTGCGGACACTATTGTCATGCTTGTAGTTGAACTTGAAAGGCAATTTATGCACATGCACCCTTGCATACAAAGGATTTTCCTAGGATTTTCTAATATTGAGCATTCTTCTGTTAAGCGTGCCACTACTATCTTTTTGGCTCATGAGTTCAGATTTATAATAAAAGAGGCCAAAGAAATCTTTGCGCATTATAGGGTAGACGCTGGTCGTCCTCCCATAGAAACTATCTTATTTGATCAAGAGGAAATAATGCGTTTTCAATCTCTAGACTATGTTGCTTTTAATGAGAACCTTAGAAAAAAGGTTCCTACCAATGTTCTAGTTGATAGAATTTCTGAACTTAATAATGATTTTGCTATTAGAAATAATGAGCTAGGATATTCTCTCGAGTATAGGCTCACAAAGTTCTGTCAAAATAATGCTTATAATGATGAATTGGTTGTGCAATACGAAGGGCCGAAGGAGGAACTTATACCTCCTAAAGTTGATCTTGGGGACTTTTGTCCCATTAAATTTAGCCCTTTTGATTACTTTTGCTTGCCTCAAAGAAAACTCGCTGCTGAACGTAGAGAATATGAAATGACTTTTAATGATCTATCCTATTATTATGGCAACACATAGATCTATCCTTGCTATTATGCCTAGCTAGGGGCGTTAAACGATAGCGCTTGGTGGGAAGCAACCCAATTTTATTTTAGTTTTTTTTACTTTTTGCTTATTTTTAGGAATAAATATTTGATCTAGCCTCTGGTTAGATTTTTTTTATGTTTTAGTTAGTGTTTGTGCCAAGTTTAACCTATAGGATCTTCTTGGATGATAGTTATCTGATCTTGCAGAAAATTCCAGAAACTTTCTGTTCACGAAAATAATTGTTAAAAATCACCAGAACGTGATAATATATTGATTCCAATTGCTGCGAATCAATAAACAAATTTTCTAGGTCGTCCTATTTTTGCTGAATTTTTTGAGTTCCAGAAGTTTGCGTTATTTACAGATTACTACAGACTGTTCTGTTTTTTATAGATTCTGTTTTTCGTGTGTTGTTTGCTTATTTTGATGAATCTATGGCTAGTAAAATAGTTTATAAACCATAAAGAAGTTGGAATACAGTAGTTTTAATACCAATATAAATAAATAATTAGTTAATTACAGTACCTTGAAGTGATGTTTTGTTTTCTTTCGCTAACGGAGCTCACGAGATTTTCTGTTAAGTTTCGTGTTGTGAAGTTTTCAAGTTTTGGGTAAAAGATTTGATGGATTGTGGAACAAGGAGTGGCAAGAGCCTAAGCTTGGGGATGCCCATGGCACCCCAAGATAATCTAAGGACACCTAAAAGCCAAATCTTGGGGATGCCCCGGAAGGCATCCCCTCTTTTCGTCTACTTCCATCGGTAACTTTACTTGGAGCTATATTTTTATTCACCGCATGATATGTGTTTTGCATAGAGCGTCTTGTATTATTTGAGTCTTTATTTGTTAGTTTTCCACAATCATCCTTGCTGTACACACCTTTTGAGAGAGACACACATGATTCGGAAATTGTGAGAATACTCTATGTGCTTCGCTTATATCTTTTGAGTTATATAGTTTTTGCTCTAGTGCTTCACTTATATCTTTTAGAGTACGGCGGTGGATTTTTTTTATAGAAACTATTGATCTCTCATGCTTCACTTATATTATTTTGAGAGTCTTAAAACAGCATGGAAATTTTCTTTAATTATAATATCATGAGAAATTTGATGCTTGATAATTGTTTTGAGATATAAAGGTGGTAATATCATAGTTGTGCTAGTTGAGCAATTGTGGAATTGAAAAATACTTGTGTTGGAGTTTGTGATTCCCGTAGCATGCACGAATGGTGAACCGTTATGTAACGAAGTCGGAGCATGAGGTATTTATTGATTGTCATCCTTTGTGTGGCGGTCGGGATCACACGATGGTTAACTCCTACCAACCCTTCCCCTAGGAGCATGCGTAGTAGTACTTTGCTTCGAGGGCTAATAAATTTTTGCAATAAGTATATGAGTTCTTTATGACTAATGTGAGTCCACGAATTATACGCACACTTACCTTTCCGCAATTTACTAGCCTCTTCGGTACCGTGCATTGCCCTTTCTCACCTTGAGAGTTGGTGCAAACTTCGCCTGTGCATCCAAACCCCGTGATATGATACGCTCTATCACACATAAACCTCCTTATATCTACCTCAAAACAGCAACCATATCTACCTATTATGGCATTTCCATAGCCATTCCGAGATATATTGCCATGCAACTTTCCATCGTTTCGTTTACCATGACACGCTCCATCATTGTCATATTGCTTTGCATGATCATGTAGTTGACATTGTATTTGTGGCAAAGCTACCATTCATCATTCTTTCATACATGTCACTCTTGATTCATTGCATATCCCGGTACACCGCCAGAGGCATACACATAGTCATTTTTTGTTCTAAGTATTGAGTTGTAATTCATGAGTTGTAAGTAAATAAAAGTGTGATGATCATCATTATTAGAGCATTGTCCCAAGTGAGGAAAGGATGATGGAGACTATGATTCCCCCACAAGTCGGGATGAGACTCTGTACTAAAATAAAAAAGGCCATAAAAAAGAGAAAAGGCCCAAATAAAAAAATGAGAGAAAAAGAGAGAAGGGACAATGTTACTATCCTTTTACCACACTTGTGCTTCAAAGTAGCACCGTGATCTTCATGACAGAGAGTCTCTCGTTTTGTCCTTTCATATACTAGTGGGAAATTTCATTATAGAACTTGGCTTGTATATTCCAATGATGGGCTTCCTCAAATGCCCGAGGTCTTTGTGAGCAAGCAAGTTGGATGCACACCCACTTAGTTTCTTTCGTTTGAGCTTTCATACACTTATAGCTCTAGTGCATCTGTTGCATGGCAATCCCTACTCCTTGCATTGACATCAATTGATGGGCATCTCCATAGCCACTACCATTATACCTATTTCCACTAGTGCTATATCCATGGCTTGCGCTCATGTATTGCGTAAGAGTTGAAAAGGCTGAAGCGCGTCATAAAGTATGAACCAATTGCTTGGCTAAAACCGGGGTTGTACATGATGTGAATATTTTGTGTGGGGAAGATGGAGCTTAGCCAGACTATATGATTTTGTAGGGATAACATGCTTTGGCTATGTTATTTTGATAAGACATAATTGCTTGGTTAGCATGCTTGAAGTATTATTGTTTTTATGTCAACATTAAACATTTATCTTGAATCATATTAAATCTGAACATTTGTGCCACAATAAGAAGAATTTCATTGAAATTATTCTAAGTAGCATTCCACATCAAAAATTCTGTTTTTATCATTTACCTACTCGAGGACGAGCGGGAATTAAGCTTGGGGATGCTAGATACGTCTCCAACGTATCTATAATTTTTTATTGTTCCATGCTATATTATATTCTGTTTTGGACATTATTGGGCTTTATTATACACTTATATATTATTTTTGGGACTAACCTATTAACCGGAGGCCCAGCCCAGAATTGTTGTTTTTTGCCTATTTCAGAGTTTCAGAGAAAAAGAATATCATACGGATTACAAACGGAATGAAACCTTCGGGAACGTGATTTTCGGAACGAACGTGATCCAGAGGACTTGGACCCTACGTCAAGAAGGCTACCAGGAAGGCACGAGTTAGGGGGCGTGCCTACCCCCCTGGGCGCGCCCTCCACCCTCATGGGGCCCACGTTGCTCCACCGACGTACTTCTTCCTCCTATATATACCTACGTACCCCCACACTACCAGATAGGGAGTCAAAAACCTAATTCCACCGCCGCAACCTTCTGTACCCGTGAGATCCCATCTTGGGGCCTTTTCCGGAGCTCCGCCGGAGGGGGCATCGATCATGGAGGGCTTGTACATCAACACCATAGCCTCTCCGATGATGTGTGAGTAGTTTACCTCAGACCTTCGGGTCCATAGTTATTAGCTAGATGGCTTCTTCTCTCTTTTTGGATACAATGTTCTCCCCCTCTCTTGTGGAGATCTATTCGATGTAATCTTCTTTTGCGGTGTGTTTTTTCAGACCGATGAATTGTGGGTTTATGATCAAGTTTATCTATGAACAATATTTGAATCTTCTCTGAATTCTTTTATGTATGATTGGTTATCTTTGCAAGTCTCTTCGAATTATCAGTTTTGTTTGGCCTACTAGATTGATCTTTCTTGCAATGGGAGAAGTGCTTAGCTTTGGGTTCAATCTTGTGGTGTCATTTCCCAGTGACAGTAGGGGCAGCAAGGCACGTATTTGTTGCCATCGAGGATAACAAGATGGGGTTTATATCATATTGCATGACTTTATCCCTCTACATGATGTCATCTTACTTAAAGCGTTACTCTGTTCTTTTGAACTTAATACTCTAGATGCATGCTGGATAGCGGTCGATGTGGGGAGTAATAGTAGTAGATGCAGGCAGGAGTCGGTCTACTTGTCGCGGACGTGATGCCTATATACATGATCATACCTAGATATTCCCATAACTATGCTCAATTCAGTCAATTACTCAACAGTAATTTGTTTATCCACCGTAATACTTATGCTCTCGAGAGAAGCCACTAGTGAAACCTATGGCCCCCGGGTCTATTTTCCATCATATTAATCGTCCAACACTTAGCTATTATTATTGCCTTTTATTTTACTTTGCATCTTTATTATAAAAATACTAAAAATATTATCTTATCATATCTATCAGATCTCACTTTCGTAAGTGACCGTGAAGGGATTGAAAACCCTTTATTGCGTTGGTTGCGAGGATTTTATTTGTTTGTGTAGGTGCGAGGGACTCTTGCGTGGCCTCCTACTGGATTGATACCTTGGTTCTCAAAAACTGAGGGAAATACTTACGCTGCTTTACTGCATCACCCTTTCCTCTTCAAGGGAAAACCAACGCAGTGCTCAAGAGGTAGCAGGAGGCCGGCGCCAACCCCATCCAGGTCAGCGGCGGCCGGACACTGCGGCCTTGCTCTGGGCTCGGCTAGAGCACGGGGGCACATAGCTGTCGTCGCTCGTCTCCGGGGTCTCATAGGGCTCAGGAGAGTCGCCGGACTCCCAATTGCCGCCGCTACTGCCAGAGGAGCTGCTGGCGAAGCCAGCGGCAGGCTCGGCGTTGGCCGCTGCGCCGTCCCGATGACCCCCTCCGGGACAGCAATCCCGGTGGCGGCCTTCCTCGTCGAAGACTTTGAAGAGCATCATGGAGGCGCCGTCGTACTCAAAATGGATGCCGAGTGCGCCTTCCGCATGGCAGACTCGAGCAACCTCGCCCCAGCCACAGGTCATGAAGATCTTTCCCGGGGAAACGGCTTCAACCTCCGCTCCAGTCGCTGGGGCGTCGCAGTCGGCATGCTGCAGCCAAAGCTCGAGGGGGGCCCTCGGCGGCTGATACATCTCCATCGTATCTATAATTTTTTATTGTTCCATGCCAATATTCTACAACTTTCATATACTTTTGGCAACTTTGTATACTATTTTTTGGACTAACATATTGATCCAGTGCTCAGTGCCAGTTCCTGTTTGTTGCATGTTTTTTGTTTCGCGGAAAATCCATATCAATAGAAGTCCAATCAGAATAAAAACTGACGAAGATTTTTTTTGGAATATTTGTGATTTTTGGGAAGAAGAATCAACGTGATACGATGCCCGAGGGGGCCATGAGGCAGGGGGCGCGCCCCAGGGGGTCAGGCGCGCCCTGGACCCTCGTGGCCACCCCGTAAGGTGGTTGGAGCCCTTCTTTCGCCGCAAGAAAGCTAATTTCTGGATAGAGATCGTGTCCAAAATTCAGCCCAATCGAAGTTACGGATCTCCGGTTATAAAAAAAACGGTGAAAGGCCAGATTTGGGAGCACAGAAACAGAGAGAGACAGAGAGACAGATCCAATCTCGGAGGGGCTCTCTCCCCTCCCACGCCATGAAGACCATGGACCAGAAGGGAAACCCTTCTCCCATCTAGGGATAAGGTCAAGGAAGAAGAAGAAGGAGGGGGGCTCTCTCCCCCTCGCTTCCGGTGGCACCGGAGTGCCGCCGGGGCCATCATCGTCACCGCAATCTACACCAACAACTTCACCGCCGTCATCACCAACTCTTCCCCCCTCTATGCAGCGATGTAACCCCTCTTTTACCCGTTGTAATCTCTACTTAAACATGGTGCTCAACGCTATATATTATTTCCCAATGATGTATGGCTATCCTATGATGTTTGAGTAGATCCGTTTTGTCCTATGGGTTAATTGATGATCGTGATTGGTTTGAGTTGCATGTTTTATTATAGGTGCTGTCCTATGGTGCTCTCCGTGTCGTGCAAGCGTGAGGGATCCCCGCTGTAGGGTTTGCAATATGTTCATGATTTTCTTATGGTGGGTGGCATGAGTGACAGAAGCATATACCCGAGTAAGTAGGTTGTTTGCGTATGGGAATAAAGAGGACTTGATACTTTAATGCTATGGTTGGGTTTTACCTTAATGATCTTTAGTAGTTGCGGACACTTGCTAGAGTTCCAATCATAAGTGCATATGATCCAAGTAGAGAAAGTATGTTAGCTTATGCCTCTCCCTCAAATAAAATTGCAATAGTGATTACCGGTCTAGTTATCGATTGCCTAGGGACAAATAACTTTCTCGTGACAAAAAGCTCTCTACTAAAACTAATTTAGTTGTGTCCTTATCTAAACAGCCCCTACTTTTTATTTACGCGCTCTTTATTATCTTGCAAACCTATCCAAAAACACCTACAAAATACTTCTAGTTTCATACTTGTTCTAGGTAAAGCGAACGTTAAGCGTGTGTAGAGTTGTATCGGTGGTTGATAGAACTTGAGGGAATATTTGTTCTACCTTTAGCTCCTCGTTGGGTTTGACACTCTTACTTATCAAAATAGGCTACAATTGATCCCCTATACTTGTGGGTTATCAAGAGATTTTTCTGGCACCGTTGCCGGGGAGCGATAGCGTGGGGTGAATATTCTCGTGTGTGCTTGTTTGCTTTATCACTAAGTAATTTTTATTTGCTGTCCTAAGTTGTTCTCTATTTTTAGTTATGGATATGGAACACGAAATACCAAAAAAATTAGGTGTACTTTCTGTTCATGGAGATGGGGAACCTCCTAAAACCATCGATGCTCGTTATGTGATAGATATTACGTACTACTTTGATAATCCAGAGAAAACCCCATTCAATTTGGTAATGGGAGACACGTTGGATCAACGTGAATACTTTAGGGATTATCGCATGACTCAAAAAGGGAAACTATTATGGGATCAAATTTATATGTTGAAGCGGTATGCTAGGCAACTATGCTTGAGATATGATTATACTTGTTGCTCTAGGATGAAGTCTCCACACCTTCCCTTTTCATGCAAATTTAATGATAATGAAACCTTGGCTTCTTATGCTAGAGGTATATATGATTACTATGATGTGGAACAAATGGAAGAATTTTTTGCTTTTATGGGTGCTTATGAAATTGAATATGTATTTAAAGAGTGTGAAAATCTTTATGATGTTGTTCATAGACCTGAAGATTTAGCTATCCTTAAATATTGCTATGAGAATTATGAATACAATGCCGATATTGATGCATTTATTGAGAAAGTCTCCGTTGTCCAAGAAGAGACTAATATTTTGCAGGAGTCTATGGAAGAAGAAATTGATGAAACTGTGAGCTCATTGGATGAAAAAGATGAGGAGGAGAGCGAAGAACAAAAGGAGGAAGAGCGGATTGATCACCTGTTCCCACCTTCTAATGAGAGTAACTCTTCAACTCATACATTGTTTAATTTCCCTTCGTGCTTACCGAAGGATGATTGCTATGATGACTGTTATGATCCCGTTGATTCTCTTGAAATATCCCTTTTTGATGATGCTTGCTATGCTTGTGGCCAAGATGCCAATATGAATTATGCTTATGGAGATGAACTTGCTATAGTTCCTTATGTTAAACATGAAATTGTTGCTATTGCACCCACGCATGATGGTCCTATTATCTTTTTGAATTCTCCAAACTACACTATATCGGAGAAGTTTGCACTTATTAAGGATTATATTGATGGGTTGCCTTCTACCGTTGCACATGATGATTTTGATGAATATAATATGCATGTGCTTGCTGCTCCTACTTGCAATTATTATGAGAGAGGAACTATATCTCCACCTCTCTATGTTTCCAACATGATAAAATTGCAAGAAACTGTTTATACTATGCATTGGCCTTTACTATGTGTGCATGAATTGTTCTTTTATGACATGCCAATGCATAGGAAGAGAGTTAGACTTTTTCATTGCTTGATATATGTTACTTTGTGCTCACTACTAAATGCCAAATCATTGCTAATTAAAATTGGCTTTGATATACCTTGGGATCCGGGTGGATTCGCTACTTGAGCACTATATGCCTAGCTTAATGGCTTTAAAGAAAGCGCTGCCAGGGAGACAACCCGGAAGTTTTAGAGAGTCATTTATTTCTGTTGAGTGCTTTTATAAAATTTAAAAACAAAAAAATAAAGAGGTGAACCCAAAACTTTTCAAAAAGGAAAGTGAAAGTGAGAGAGACAAGCATTGTTGAAGTGGGGGAGCTCCTTCAACTTTGTTCATGCTCACGGAAACTTTGTGAATCTTGATTATAGAAACTTTTCAACAAAAATAATTATCCCCTTGTACAATTCCATTGTATTATAAAAATAATGTGCCAAGGTTTGCCTTTAGGATGTTTACAATGCTTGTTGGTTTGTGCGGTGCAGGACAGAAACTTTGGCTGTAGTGCGTGATTTTACATTTTTTACTAGAACGTCAAACGGTTATAATTATTTTTGCACTGTATTTCTATACAAAGTTTTTATTTTTCCTAATTTTGGCAGAATTTGTGAAGTACCAGAAGTATGGTTAATGTTCAGATTCCTGCAGACTGTTCTGTTTTAAACATATTCTATTTTTGATGCATAGTTTGCTTGTTTTGATGAAACTATCAATTTCTATCAGTGGATTAAGCCATGGAAAAGTTATGTTAAAGAAGCTATAATGCAAAAACAAAATATGAATTGGTTTGCAATAGTACTTAGAGTAGTGATTTGCTTTATTATACTAACAGATCTTACCGAGTCTTCTGTTGAAGTTTTGTGTGGATGAAGTGTTCGATGATCCAGAAGGTCTCGATGTGAGGAGAAGAAGGAGAGGAAAGAGCTCAAGCTTGGGGATGCCCAAGGCACCCCAAGTAAATATTCAAGGAGACTCAAGCGTCTAAGCTTGGGGATACCCCGGAAGGCATCCCCTCTTTCTTAACAAATATTGGTATGTTTTCGGATTCGTTTCGTTCATGCGATATGTGCAAATCTTGGAGCGTCTTTTGCATTTAGTTTTCTCTTTTCTTTTATGCACCATGCTGGTATGAGATAGTCCTTGGTTTATTTATAGAATGCTCTTTGCACTTCACTTATATCTTTTGAGTATGGCTTTATAGAATGCTTCATGTGCTTCACTTATATCATTTGAAGTTTGGATTGCCTGTTTCTCTTCACATAGAAAACAGCCATTTGTAGAATGCTCTTTTGCTTCACTTATATTTGTTAGAGCGTGGGTATATCTTTTGTAGAAAGAAGTAAACTCTCTTGCTTCACTTATATCTATTTAGAGAGATGACAGGAATTGGTCATTCACATGGTTAGTCATAAAATCCTACATAAAACTTGTAGATCACTGAATATGATATGTTTGATTCCTTGCAATAGTTTTGCGATATAAAGGTGGTGATATTAGAGTCGTGCTAGTTGAGTAATTGTGAAATTGAGAAATACTTGTGTTGAGGTTTGCAAGTCCCGTAGCATGCACGTATGGTGAACCGTTATGTAACGAAGTTGGAGCATGAGGTATTTATTGATTGTCTTCCTTATGAGTGGTGGTCGGGGACGAGCAATGGTCTTTTCCTACCAATCTATCCCCCTAGGGGCATGCATAGTAGTACTTTGCTTCGAGGGCTAATAAATTTTGCAATAAGTATATGAGTTCTTTATGACTAATGTGAGTCCATGGATTATACGCACTCTCACCCTTCCATCATTGATAGCCTCTTCGGTACCGTGCATTGACCTTTCTCACCTCGAGAGTTGGTGCAAACTTCGCCGGTGCATCCAAACCCCGTGATACGATACGCTCTATCACACATAAACCTCCTTATATCTTCCTCAAAACAGCCACCATACCTACCTATCATGGCATTTCCATAGCCATTCCGAGATATATTGCCATGCAACTTCCATCATCATCATATACATGACTTGAGCATTCATTGTCATATTGCTTTGCATGATCATAAGATAGCTAGCATGATGTTTTCATGGCTTGTCCGTTTTTTGATGTCATTGCTATGCTAGATGATTGCACATCCCGGTACACCGCCGGAGGCATTCATATAGAGTCATACTTTGTTCTAGACATCGACTTGTAATATTGAGTTGTAAGTAAATAAAAGTGTGATGATCATCATTATTAGAACATTGTCCCATGTGAGGTTATCAAAATAAAAGAGGCCAAAGAAGCCCAAATAAAAAAAGAGGCCAAAGAAGCCCACCAAAAAAAAGAGAAAAAGGAAAAAAACAAAAAAACAAAAAATGAGAGAAAAAGAGAGAAGGGGCAATGTTACTATCCTTTTACCACACTTGTGCTTCAGAGTAGCACCATGTTCTTCTTATAGAGAGTCTCTTGAGTTATCACTTTCATATACTAGTGGGAATTTTCATTATAGAACTTGGCTTGTATATTCCAATGATGGGCTTCCTCAAATGCCCTAGGTCTTCATGAGCAAGCAAGTTGGATGCACACCCACTTAGTTTCAGTTTGAGCTTTCATACACTTATAGCTCTAGTGCATCCGTTGCATGGCAATCCCTACTACTCACATTGACATCAATTGATGGGCATCTCCATAGCCTGTTGATTAGCTGCGTCGATGTGAGACTTTCTCCTTTTTGTCTTCTCACACAAACCTCCATCATCATATTTCCACCCATAGTGCTATGTCCATGGCTTGCACTCATGTATTTCATGAGGGTTGAAAAGGATGAAGCGCGTTAAAAAGTATGAACCAATTGCTCGGCTTGTCATCAGGGTTATGCATGATTCGAATGCTTTGTGTGGTGAAGATGGAGCATAGACAGACTATATGATTTTGTAGGGATGAGCTTTCTTTGGCTATGTTATTTTGATAAGACATAATTGCTTAGTTAGTATGCTTGAAGTATTATTGTCTTAATGTCAAATGATAGACTATTGCTTTGAATCACTCGTGTCTTAATATTCATGCCATGATTAGATTATGTGATCAGGATTATGCTAGGTAGCATTCCACATCAAAAATTAACTTTTTTATCATTTACCTACTCGAGGACGAGCAGGAATTAAGCTTGGGGATGCTGATACGTCTCCGTCATATCTATAATTTTTTATTGTTCTATGCCAATATTCTACAACTTTCATATACTTTTGGCAACTTTTTGTACTATTTTTGGGACTAACATATTGATTCAGTGCCCAGTGCCAGCTCCTGTTCGTTGCATGTTTTTTGTTTCGCAGAAAATCCATATCAAACGGAGTCCAAACGGAATAAAAACTGGCGGAGATTTTTTTTTGGAATATTTGTGATTTTTTGGAAGAAGAATCAACACGATACGATGCCCGAGGGGGCCACAAGGCAGGGGAGCGCGCCCTGGACCCTCGTGGCCACCCCGTAAGGCGGTTGGATCCCTTCTTTTGCCACAAGAAAGCTAATTTCCAGATAGAGATCGTTTCCAAAATTCAGCCCAATCGGATCTCCGGTTATAAAAGAGACAGTGAAAGGCCAGATCTGGGAGCGCAGAAATAGAGAGAGACAGAGAGACAGATCCAATCTCGGAGGGGCTCTCGCCCCTCCCACGCCATGGAGACCATGGACCAGAAGGGAAACCCTTCTCCCATCTAGGGAGAAGGTCAAGGAAGAAGAAGAAGGACGGGGCTCTCTCCCCCTCGCTTCCGGTGGCACCGGAGTGCCGCCGGGGCCATCATCATCATCACCAACTCTTCCCCCCTCTATGCAGCGGTGTAACCCCTCTTTTACCCACTGTAATCTCTACTTAAACATGGTGCTCAACGCTATATATTATTTCCCAATGATGTATGGCTATCCTATGATGTTTGAGTAGATCCGTTTTGTCCTATGGGTTAATTGATGATTGTGATTGATTTGAGTTGCATGTTTTATTATTGGTGTTGTCCTATGGTGCTCTCCGTGTCGCGCAAGCGTGAGGGATCCCCGTTGTAGGGTTTGCAATATGTTCATGATTTTCTTATGGTGGGTGGCATGAGTGACAGAAGCATATACCCGAGTAAGTAGGTTGTTTGCGTATGGGAATAAAGAGGACTTGATACTTTAGTGCTATGGTTGGGTTTTACCTTAATGATCTTTAGTAGTTGCGGACGCTTGCTAGAGTTCCAATCATAAGTGCATATGATCCAAGTAGAGAAAGTATGTTAGCTTATGCCTCTCCCTCAAATAAAATTGCAATAGTGATTATCGGTCTAGTTATCAATTGCCTAGGGACAAATAACTTTCTCGTGACAAAAAGCTGTTGTGTCCTTATCTAAACAGCCCCTACTTTTTATTTACGCGCTCTTTATTATCTTGCAAACCTATCCAAAAACACCTACAAAATACTTCTAGTTTCATACTTGTTCTAGGTAAAGCGAATGTTAAGCGTGCGTAGAGTTGTATCGGTGGTCGATAGAACTTGAGGGAATATTTGTTCTACCTTTAGCTCCTCGTTGGGTTCGACACCCTTACTTATCGAAAGAGGCTACAATTGATCCCCTATACTTGTGGGTTATCAGCGACATCTCCGCGGAGAAGAACTGCGGAAAGCGAATCCAAGTGCGCGGAGGCATCGCCGCCCACATCACGAGTTTGCGCGAGGAGTTCGCGGCATGGGATCCTAGGGCGACGGCGTGCGTCACCACGGCGCGGCGACCACGACCACGGCATGGGCGGCGACGCTCGCCGCCTCTCCCACCGGAGTCCTCGGCTTGGGCGTACAGAGGCAGCGGATACCCGGGAGGAGGCCGCTCGCACCAAGGCCTCGACACCTCCGGTCTCACGATTACGTCGCGGCAGTGGGCCAGCCTCTTCTTCGGTGGAAGTGGACCGGGGTTGTCGCGGGGGGGGGGGGGGGTCCCTTCTCTGCGGCCGAGAACCTCCGTATCGGCGCCATGAGTGTTGCTACTAGCAATGAAGCTAGGGAGAAGAAGCGAGCGGAGCAGGAAGAGATGAGCGACAGGGGCTCCGCCCCCCTCCTCATTTATAGCGGGAGAAGGCCAACCGGCGATCCCCACGATCATAGGTAATTTCTCTGCATGCAGCAGGGACTCGTCAAGTCGGGTAGTTGCCGAGGCAGCGTGGGGAAGCGGAGACGCCCACGTCCAATCAATCGCCACGCATAAAGCGAGGCCGAAGGCTGTTGGGGCCCGCGGCGCTACGCACTTGCCCCTTGGCTTCGCCTCGAATCCAAGTCTGGGCGCGCCTTGGGCCCGGGGGCTACTGTCGGCGTCCTGGGAACGGGGGTCCCAAGACTTGCCTGCCTGCGGCCCATGGCGTGGCTCCACCAGCGGCCCTGTACGGCCCATCTTCACCAGCAAACACTCAAGACCCTCGCGAGGGGCCAAGCCTCGCGAGGCGGATGATGCAAGACCTCCTCGGGGGCGGCCTCACCAGGCTGGCTCACGAGGGGCGGAGAGATCAAGGCAAGGGGCACCTCGCGAGGTTCCTGTGACACAAGCCATGACGACCGGGGCCAGGCGGGCGCCAGCGCGCGCAGTGTCCTCGTTTCCTATTTGGTGCTAAAGAGGCAAGCGCAGGCGAGGAGTCCCGAGGCATCAGGCAAAGGTTTCCATATCGGTGCAACGAGACTAAGATCAGCAGGACGACAGGATGGAGGTCACCGTGGAGCCCAAGACGGCCTCTGCTACGTCTTGAGCTTGCGTTGGTTTTCCTCGAAGTAAAGATGCAAATAAAAGTAGATTGAAAGCAAATATGATAAGAGATAGACCCGGGGGCCATAGGTTTCACTAGTGGCTTCTCTCAAGAGCATAAGTATTAAGGTGGGTGAACAAATTACTGTCGAGCAATTGATAGAAAAGCGCATAGTTATGAGATTATCTAGGCATGATCATGTATATAGGCATCACGTCCATAACAACCGACTCCTGCCTGCATCTACTACTATTATTCCACACATCGACCGACTCCTGCCTGCATCTAGAGTATTAAGTTCATAAGAACAGAGTAACGCATTAAGCAAGATGACATGATGTAGAGGGATAAACTCATGCAATATGATATAAACTCCATCTTGTTATCCTCGATGGCAACAATACAATACGTGCCTTGCAACCCTTTCATCCTTTGGTAAGAACACACGCAAGATTGAACCCAAAGCTAAGCACTTCTCCCATGGCAAGAAAGACCAATCTAGTAGGCCAAACCAAACTGATAATTCAAAGAGACTTGCAAAGATAACTCAATCATACATAAAAAAATTCAGAAAAGATTCAAATATTATTCATAGATAAACTTGATCATAAACCCACAATTCATCGGATCTCGACAAACACACCGCAAAAAGAGTTCACATCGAATAGATCTCCACAAGAGAGGGGGAGAACATTGTATTGAGATCCAAAAAGAGAGAAGAAGCCATCTAGCTAATAACTATGGACCCGTAGGTCTGTGGTAAACTACTCACAACTCATCGGAGGGGCAAGGATGTTGATGTAGAGGCCCTCCGTGGTTGATTCCCCCTCCGGCAGAGTGCCGGCGAAGGCTCCAAGTTGGGATCTCGCAGATACAGAAGGTTACGGCGGTGGAAATTGTGTTTCGTGGTGCCCCTGGATGTTTTCGGGGTACGTAGGTATATATAGGAGGAAGAAGTACGTCGGTGGCCGCCCGAGGGGCCCACGAGACAGGGGACGCGCCCTAAGGGGGGTGGCGGCCTCCTGTCTTGTGGGGTCCTCGGAAGCTTCTTGACTTGCACTCTAAGCTCTCCGGATCACGTTCGTTCCAAAAATCACGCTCCTGAAGGTTTCATTCCGTTTGGACTCCGTATGATATTCCTTTTCTTCAAAATACTGAAATAGGCAAAAAAACAGCAATATGGGCTGAGCCTCCGGTTAGTAGGTTAGTCCCAAAAATGATATAAATGTGTAAAATAAAGCCCATAAACATTCAAAAGGGGTAATATAATAGCATGGAACAATCAAAAATTATAGATACGTTGGAGACGTATCAAGCATCCCCAAGCTTAATTCCTGCTCGTCCTCGAGTAGGTAAATGATAAAAAAGAAATTTTTGATGTGGAATGCTACCTAGCATAATTCATAATGTAATTTTCTTTATTGTGGCATGAATGTTCAGATCCAAATGATTCAAAATAAAAGTTCATATTGATAAAAGAAATAGTAACACTTCAAGCATACTAATCAAAGTAATCATGTCTTCTCAAAATAACATGGCAAAAGAAAGTTCATCCCTACAAAATCATATAGTTAGGCTATGCTTCAATTTCGTCACACAAAGATATTCCCAACTTCTATACCCCCGATGACAAGCCAAGCAATTGTTTCATACTTAAATAATCTCAAAGTTTTTCAACCTTCACGCAATACATGAGCGTTAGCCATGGATATAGCACTATGGGTGGAATAGAATATGATGATGGGGATTGTGTGGAGAAGACAAAAAAGAGAAAGTCTCACATTGACGAGGATAATCAACGGGCTATGGAGATGCCCATCAATTGATGTCAACATGAGGAGTAGGGATTGCCATGCAACGGATGCGCTAGAGCTATGAATGAATGCTCAACAAAAGAAAACTAGTGGGTGTGCATCCAACTTGCTTGCTCACGAAGACCTAGGGCATTTGAGGAAGCCCATCGTAGGAATATACAAGCCAAGTTCTATAATGAAAAATTCTCACTAGTATGAAAAAGACAACTTATGAGACTCACTATATGAAAAACATGGTGCTACTTTGAAGCACAATATATGAGACTCTCTACATGAAGAACAAGGTGCTACTTTGAAGCACAAGTGTGGAAAAAGAGATAGTAACATTGCCCTTTTTATTTATTTTATTTTCTTTTTTTTTCTTTTTTGGGCCTTTCTTTTTTTTGGCCTTTCTTCTCTTTTTTTTCTTTATTTTTATTTTTATTTTCTTTTTGGGCAATGCTCTAATAATGATGATCATCACACTTCTATTGATTACAACATAAGAACTACAAC
The DNA here is from genome assembly GCA_021605205.1 of Aegilops longissima. NCBI lineage: Eukaryota > Viridiplantae > Streptophyta > Magnoliopsida > Poales > Poaceae > Aegilops > Aegilops longissima. The sequence continues at coordinate 364,348,343 of CM038682.1, read as the reverse complement.
TCGAAACTAGAACAAGATATGACTCTATATGAATGCCTCCGGCGGTGTACCGGGATGGTGGTGCAATGAATCAAGAGTGACATGTATGAAAAATAATGCATGGTGGCTTTGCCACAAATACGATGTCAACTACATGATCATGCAATGGCAATATGACAAAAGTAAAATATTTCATGATGATGATGAACGGAACGGTGGAAAGTTGCATGGCAATATATCTCGGAATGGCTATGAAAATGCCATAATAGGTAGGTATGGTGGCTGTTTTGAGGAAGATATAGGGAGGTTTATGTGTGATAGAGTGTATCGTATCACAGGGTTTGGATGCACCGGCGAAGTTTGCACCAACTCTCAAGGTGAGAAAGGGCAATGCACGGTACCGAAGAGGCTAGCAAAGGTGGAAAGGTAAAAGTGCGTATAATCCATGGACTCAACATTAGTCAAAAGAAATCATATACTTATTGCAAAAATTTAGAAGTCATCAAAAACCAAGTACTACGCGCATGATCCTAGGGGGATAGATTGGTAGGAAAAGACCATCGCTCGTCCCCGACCGCCACTCATAAGGATGCACAAGCCAGGTACACTTCATGTTTCAAATTTGTTGCACAACTTTAACCATACGTGCATGCTACGGGACTTGCTAACTTCAACACAAGCATTCTTTAAATTCATAATCACCGAACTAGCATGACTTTAATATCACTACCTCCATATCTAAAAACAATTATCAAGTATCAAGTTGATCATAGCATCCAATTCACTTCCTATGATTGTTTTTATTATACCCAACTTGGATGCCTACCATTCTAGGACCAATTTTATAACCATAGCAAATACCATGCTGTTCTAAAAGACTCTCAAAATAATATAAGTGAAGCATGAGAGACTAGAAATTTCTTCAAAATTAAGACACCACCGTGCTCTAAAAGATATAAGTGAAGCACTAGAGCAAAAACTATCAAGCTCAAAAGATATAAGTGAAGCACATAGAGTATTCTAGCAAATTCTAATCAAATAGGCTTCTCCCAAAAGGTGTGTACAGCAAGGATGATTGTGGTAAACTAAAAAGCAAATACTAATATAATAGACGACGCTCCAAGCAAAACACATATCATGTGGCGAATAAAAATATAGCTCCAAGTAAAGTTACCAATGAACGAAGATTTAAAGAGGGGATGCCTTCCCGTGGCATCCCCAAGCTTAGGCTTTTGGCTATTCTTGAATATCTTGGGGTGCCATGGGCATCCCCAAGCTTAGGCTCTTGCCACCCTTTATTCCATAGTCCATAAAAGCTTTACCCAAAACTTGAAAACTTCACAACACAAAACTCAACAGGAAATCTTATAAGCTCCGTTAGTGAAAGAAAACAAAACCACCACATAAGGTACTGCAATGATCTCATTATTTATTTATTTTGGTGTTAAACCTACTGTATTCCAACTTCTCTATGGATTATAAACTATTTTATTGGCCATAGATTCATCAAAATAAGCAAACAACACACGAAAAACAGAATCTGTCAAAAACAGAACAGTCTGTAGCAATCTGTAACTAACGCAAACTTCTGGAACTCAAAAAATTCAGAAAAAATAGGAAGACCTAGGAAATTTGTTTATTGATCAGCAGCAATTGGAATCACTATTTTATCATGATCTGGCGATTTTTAACAATTATTTTCGTGAACCGAAAGTTTCTGGAAATTACAGCAAGATCAAATAACTATCATCCAAGAAGATCCTATAGGTTTAACTTGGCACAAACACTAATTAAAACATAAAACCACATCTAAACAGAAGGTAGATGGATTATTTATTACTAAGCAGCAAGGAAAAATATTGGGTTGTCTCCCAACAAGCGCTTTTCTTTAAAGCCTTTTTAGCTAGGCATTGAGATTCAATGATGCTCACAAGAAAGGCAAGAATTGAGGCACAAAGAGAGCATCATAAAACATGTGACAAACACACTTAAGTCTAACATACTTCCTATGCATAGGCATATTATAGGCAAACAAATTATCGTAGCAAGCAAAAACTAGCATATGCAAGGAAGCGGAAAGGAACAATAGCAATCTCAACATAACGAGAGGTAATTTAGTAACATGAAAATTTCTATAACCATATTTTCCTCTCTCATAATAATTACATGTAGGATCATAGGCAAATTCAACAAAATAGCTATCACAAAGTATATTCTCAACACGATCCACATGCATACAAAGTTGATACTCTTCCAAAATAGTGGGATTATCATTAACTAAAGTCATGACCTTTCCAAACCCACTTTTATCAAAAACTTCATAAGATTGAACATTCTCCAAATATGTGGGATCTAAAGTTGACACTCTTCCGAACCCACTTTCAATATTATTGCAAACAAAATTATCAATCTCATATTCATCATGGGGCTTAAATAAATTTTCAAGATCATAAGAAAAATCACCCCAATCATGATCATTGCAACAAGTAGTAGACATAGAAAAACTAGCATCCCCAAGCTTAGGGTTTTGCATCTTATTAGCACAATTGACATCAAAAAAATTATAATAAAATCATTGCAATCATGCTTTTTATTCAAAGATCTATCATGAGTCACTTCACGGATTTCAGGCAAAACCTTATAAAGATAATCTAGTGCATCCAAATTACTAGGAATTGGTTCATCATAATTGGATCTCTTAAAAAAATTGGCAAGCGGATGAGGATCCAGAGATCTTAGCTTCTCTGTTTAGGAATAAATACTCAACTATTTCAACCAAATGAGCAAACGAGCCAAGTAAGACATCGAGGCAAACGAAAAGAGAGGGCGAATAAAACGGCAAGGGTGAAGTGGGGGAGAGGAAAACGAGAGGCAAATGGCAAATAATGTAAATGCGAGGGATATGGGTTTGTGATTGGTACTTGGTATGTCTTGACTTGAGTGAAGACCTCCCCGGCAACGGCGCCAGAAATCCTTCTTGCTACGTCTTGAGCTTGCGTTGGTTTTCCTCGAAGAGGAGAGGGTGATGCAGCAATCAGAAGCGTAAGTATTTCCCTCAGTTTTGAGAACCAAGGTATCAATCAGAGGAGGCTCCTCAAAAGTCCCACGCACCTACACAAACAAACTGAGAACTCGCAACCAACGCAATAAAGGGGTTGTCAATCCCTTCACGGCCACTTGCGAAAGTGAGATCTAATAAAGATAGTATGATAAGATAAATATATTTTTGGTATTTTATAATATAGATGCAAAAAGTAAAGATGCAAATAAAAGTAGATTGAAAGAAAATATGATAAGAGATAGACCCGGGGGCCATAGGTTTCACTAGTGGCTTCTCTCAAGAGCATAAGTATTACGGTGGGTGAACATATTACTGTCGGGCAATTGATAGAAAAGCGCATAGTTATGAGATTATCTAGGCATGATCATGTATATAGGCATCACGTCCATAACAAGTAGACCGACTCCTGCCTGCATCTACTACTATTACTCCACACATCGACCGACTCCTGCCTGCATCTAGAGTATTAAGTTCATAAGAACAGAGTAACGCATTAAGCAAGATGACATGATGTAGAGGGATAAACTCATGCAATATGATATAAACCCCATCTTGTTATCCTCAATGGCAACAATACAATACGTGCCTTGCAACCCTTTCTGTCACTGGGTAAGGACACTACAAGATTGAACCCAAAGCTAAGCACTTCTCCATGGCAAGAAAGACCAATCTAGTAGGCCAAACCAAACTGATAATTCGAGGAGACTTGCAAAGATAACTCAATCATACATAAAATAATTCAGAAAAGATTCAAATATTATTCATAGATAAACTTGATCATAAACACACAATTCATCGGATCTCGACAAACACGCCGCAAAAAGAGTTTACATCGAATAGATCTCCACAAGAGAGGGGGAGAACATTGTATTGAGATCCAAAAAGAGAGAAGAAGCCATCTAGCTAATAACTATAGACCCGTAGGTATGTGGTAAACTACTCACAACTCATCGGAGGGCAAGGATGTTGATGTAGAGGCCCTCCGTGGTTGATTCCCCCTCAGAAAGTGTGAAGGCTCAAGATGGGATCTCGCGGATACAGAAGGTTACGGCGGTGGAAATTGTGTTTCGTGGTGCCCCTGGATGTTTTCGGGGTACGTAGGTATGTATAGGAGGAAGAAGTACGTCGGTGGCCGTTCGAGGGGCCCACGAGACAGGGAGGCGCGCCCTACAGGGGGGGCGCGTCCTCCTATCTCGTGGGGTCCTCAGAAGCTTCTTGACTTGCACTCCAAGCTCTCCGGATCGTTCGTTCCAAAAATCACGCTCCCGGTGGTTTCATTCCGTTTGGACTCCGTTTGATATTCCTTTTATTCGAAATACTGAAATAGGCAAAAAAACAGCAATATGGGCTGGGCCTCTGGTTAGTAGGTTAGTCCCAAAAATGATATACATGTGTAAAATAAAGCCCATAAATATCCAAAAGGGGTAATATAATAGCATGGAACAATCAAAAATTATAGATACGTTGGAGACGTATCAGCGTCACCACCAGAGCCTTTGGCAGGCGAAGACCACCTTTAGTCAGGATAACTTGTACTAGTTATCTCCCTTCAAATTTGGCCGTTGTGGCATCCCTTCCCGCCAGCATTTGGGAAGAGGACCAGGGCCTCTATAAATAGGGCTAGCCACCACAGTGGGAAAAGGGAACCGATCTGGGGCAACTGATCTCGAGCCATTCAGATCATCCTCAACCACACAAGCTCATCGAGCACAAGAACACCTCTCCTCAGGAGGCTGTTATTCCCCTGTACTAGTTCTTCCTTAGCCCAAGAGGCAATCCACCACACCACACTGGAGTAGTGTGTTACACCACATCGGTGGCCCGAACCAGTATAAATCTTGTCTCCATTTGTTCTGCGAGTTCGACGCGCTGAGCCTTGAGATCGCGGTGAGGGCGTGAGCTTGGGGGAGGAGAGATCTTCGTGCGCACCCCAGTGTTCGAACCTTAATGGTTTTGCTGGAACCCGAAATCCGACACCAAGCTATTGACGCAGGATCCAGGCCGCTGCGCCACGAGGACACTGAGAAACCGAGGCGGCTGAACGACGGCGACCACAGTTGGTTTGCTCCAATGGTGGGTGGCGGCGGATCCAGTCGTGCTCTTCCTCGAGCTCCCCGTTGTCGTGCTACCAAGCGCGCCCACATCTCCCCCCGCCGGGTGAGCTTGTCCTCCGTGATCTCGTGTGTTTTTTTTGCGGGTGATCCGTGATCTCGTGTTCCTATCCAACACGGCCTCACATTGCATTATTTGGACATGTGAACTCAAATGCTAGAGCCAGCCGTCAGGTGCGGTGGGTAGATAATTTCAGATTTCAGACTTTCGGTTCCACTAGCTCTATTATGCTTCGACCTACCATAATGGCAAATCCCTATATTTTTTCCCGACATGAAATTCTAATCAAATTTGGAAAATCCCATTCTGGACAAACAGGTTGTTGCTAGCATTGTATAGTCCTAAATGCTTCCAGTTTTATCTATCTGTTCAATCTATCTTGACTGAATTTCTGAACAATCGGGTTGCTAGAATGGGGTATGGTGGATTTTGTTTTTGGAAATTGTTTCACAATTGTTTGAGTGCTTTTGTTCATTTTGTTCTTAAGTTCTTTCTGGTGTAGGAACTGTGAAGTTATTCTTCTGCAAAGTGGCGAGCTCTTTATCAGGCCAGGCTCCAGAAAAAGAGAAGAATTGGTATGTTTCTATTCTAAGGTTGTTTCTAAGCAGCTGAACATAATCTGAACCACTCAGAATCCTGTGTACAAGTCCAGCCATGCAAGTGCAAGTACGAATATGTCGGCTGCTGCGTACAAAGGGTGGATGCAAGGCAAGTTGACCACATGAAGCCAGTATGACTACAAGGATCTGCAGTACAGAGAAAACTCAGTCTGCACAAGGTGAAAGTCATTGTACTTTACCCCTTGGTCATTTCTCAAATGAGATGTTTTTCATTGGATTAGTGTGTGAGCTGAGAGTGTACCGATTCTCTTCTGTGCTTATCTGAATTGCATGTGGCTGATTGGTTAATTGTTGTCCATGTGGTTTCCATGATTTTTGTTTGGATGCAAGGTAGATAAGGAATACGAACAAGAAATATACCGGGGCCAAGGAAATGTGTGCTACTAGGTCATATCAAGGGTGGTTTCAAAAATTATAGGCTATATATGTTTATGTGTGTGAGATTGGGACATTAGTAAAAGAAATTAACAGTTGTTGTCGCTTTGTATAGATAGATTAATGTTTTTCTGCTTGGCATAATGCAGAGGAAGTACAAATCATAATGTATAACATATTCATCCCTTTTTTGTCTAACATTAATAACAGAACATGAAAAAATTATATGTCTCAGCAGACCAGTTATCAGTAGAACTACGTGCTTTGTGGTCTGCACCTCAATTGACTACATCACTTGTTGAAAAAGAAAGACAAGGCCGAATGCATATTATGAAGTAAGTACTATCTATCATGGTTACAATAAAATCTCTACTGCTAATGTCTGAGTTGGTGAATAGTATCCACGATTTATTTTCGACCCACTTTCGTCCATTTTATTTTTCTGGTTTTTTCTGTCCCCTCCACCCCACGCACGAAAAATAACCACCCCGCATGAAACGCCACGAAACCCCAGGGCTTCCTCCTTCGCCGCCATCTGGTCCCCTCCGCTCCCATCTGCCGCCTCTGCCGAGATCCAAGGCCTACGACTTGGGGGCCGCCGCCGCCGCGGAACCCCAGGGCAAGGCACGGCGTGGTCGTGTTGCGGGCAGTGAGGAGCGGCGCACGGTCGTGCCCTGCATCTGGTTCCCCTTTGCTCCCCTCGTTCCTATAACGCCCTCGATGCGGCTATATCTCCCACGTGTTGAGGCACGACTTAGAGGCATAACCGCATTGAAAGCAATGTCGCAAGTGAGGTAATCTTCACACAACCCATGTAATACATAAGGGAAAGAGATACATAGTTGGCTTACAGTCGCCACTTCACACAGTACATAAATAAACATCCATCATTCAGAGTACACTCAAGGTCCGACTACGGAGCCAAAACAAAAGAAGATACCCCAAATGCTACGGATCCCCGATCGTCCCAACTGGGCACCACTACGATCATCAGGAAAAGACACATAGTAACGACCACGCCTCGTCGAACTCCCACTTGAGCTCGGATCGCCACCGCTTTGGCGCCATCGGCACTCGCAACTGTTTTGGTAGAATCTGTGAGTCACGGGACTCAGCAATCTCAC